>RCWM02000811.1:0-376001 GCA_003667255.2 Euschistus heros | reverse complement strand
CCTTTCGGTGTGCGTCAGTTCTCCAAAACTAGAATATATTAGTGAATATTTAAACAACAAGAAATGTTGCTGTCAGAAAGAGAAGGATTGCAAGTAAAGAGTATATTACATTGTTACGTAGAAATGATATTTTTTTACAAGTGACACAAAACCGAAACTATGATTCTGAAATATGAAAGGTTAAGTTAGTGAATTATTGAGAATTGTAGAAGTTATTAAATTTATTTTTTGTTGATTTCATAATCTTCCTTAATTGTTTAAGATCAATAATTGGTTAGGGAAAAAGAAAAAAAGAGCTTTCATTCCAGGATTTAATAACAAACTGTTAAGATGATTATAGAATATATAATATATAATATATGATATAGAATGTAGAAGAAAATATTATAGTCAATAACTGTGGCGGTTGCGTTTCAATCAATTTAGAAAGGATTGAAGCAATAGCTGTAGCCACCTTAGCTCATAGGCTCAACAAAAACACTTGACTGCTAAGTTTGGTGGAATTCACTTAACCTAATATAAGGTAATCACTTCCATTCTTCGACATAAAATGTCCATTTACCTTAATAATACGAGGAACCTCCCGGCCTATTTATACTGTTATCATGGCCGCATAGTTTTAGACATTATTAATTCAATATTTAATTATGACAGGTTTTAATAACAAACTACAGTTAATACAAAAATTAGAAAGTTTTTAAAAACCAAAAATATTTAAATATATAAATTGAAATCAATTAATAAAATAAAAGCCATAGAGGTTTATCCTAAGCAGATGAAAGAAGAACTAATGAGACTGAGAGGAGAGGCAGCCTGAGAGGTTGAGGGATTGCTGGAGGAGAATATGATAAGGAGTAAAATATGATATCCTCCTTAGTCCTTCCTTAGTTGGATCCCCAAAAAAAATTAAATTCAAAATTATCTAACCTCCATGATCAACTGATAGCCGTGGTAATCTATAAACTAACTTTTGATTAGATCAAGCTTTAGTGACACCACGGTATTGAGTACGTGAGGGAAACCATGTCCTAAAAATTAATTCAATTAAATTAAGTCAAAAAGGAATTATTTTGGGTTCAAGATTTCATAATGAAAACCAAAACAAAATGAGCTAATATACAAAATGGCCATACAATAACAATAATTTTTTTTCTTTAGCAATAATCACCATTTTATTTTATTATTATTTAAACAGTCAATGAGAGACTTGTTATCGATAGCGGAAGATGGTTTGAAGATGGCATTGCGTTCTGCCGAGACCGTTGGGTTCACCGGAGGCAAGGATAACAAGAGGTCAGATCGGGCAGCTAGGACTAGTTTTGTTCTTCTTAACAGGTTCTTATTGTTCCCTATCAAGAAATTATGTTCGTTAAAACGATCACTCAGAAGATGGCTAGAAGGTGGCTCTATATTCACATTAATAATAAATCCTTAAATAAAAAACTCTCTACATCTCTACATCTTATTTCCAAGGATCCCAAGTCAAGTCGATAACAATTGAGGACCTTGTTAATAACCAGCTTTGCCAAATCCATGTCAGAACTGATTGTGTTTGGTTACTTTTTTTTCACGTGGTTTTTTAATTATCCATTTCATTAAATTTATAACTGTACATAAAAAAATAATAATAATAATAATAAAAAACAGATCCAGTAAATGTGATAATAGCGTAGTTAATATATTAATATGACAACTATATCGTGGAGCAACTAGCTTCAGGTAGCACTTCAATAACCGCTCTATATGAAAAGGTCCCGAGGCCATCTTCTTTCCAGGCGCCTGGGAGGGTTGTCAAGAGTATAACGGGAAGCAAGTTGAGCAACTAGTGGATTTAAATGGTTATCGAGTTTAATATGAAAGAATAGGTATCTGGTTTAGGCTAAATCAGCAATATATAGTACAATAGGTATCTGGTTTGGGCTAAATCAGCAATATATAGTACAATAGGTATCTGGTTTGGGCTAAATCCGCAATATATAGTACAATAGGTATCTGGTTTGGGCTAAATCAGCAATATATAGTACAATAGGTATCTGGTTTGGGCTAAATCAGCAATATATAGTACAATAGGTATCTGGTTTGGGCTAAATCCGCAATATATAGTACAGTAGGTATCTGGTTTGGGCTAAATCAGCAATATATAGTACAATAGGTATCTGGTTTGGGCTAAATCCACAATATATAGTACAATAGGTATTGGTTTGGGCTAAATCAGCAATATATAGTACAATAGGTATCTGGTTTGGGCTAAATCAGCAATATATAGTACAATAGGTATCTGGTTTGGGCTAAATCCGCAATATATAGTACAATAGGTATCTGGTTTGGGCTAAATCAGCAATATATAGTACAATAGGTATCTGGTTTGGGCTAAATCCGCAATATATAGTACAATAGGTATCTGGTTTGGGCTAAATCAGCAATATATAGTACAATAGGTATCTGGTTTGGGCTAAATCCGCAATATATAGTACAGTAGGTATCTGGTTTGGGCTAAATCAGCAATATATAGTACAATAGGTATCTGGTTTGGGCTAAATCCGCAATATATAGTACAATAGGTATCTGGTTTGGGCTAAATAAGCAATATATAGTACAATAGGTATCTGGTTTGGGCTAAATCAGCAATATATAGTACAATAGGTATCTGGTTTGGGCTAAATCAGCAATATATAGTACAATAGGTACAATAGGTATCTGGTTTGGGCTAAATCAGCAATATATAGTACAATAGGTATCTGGTTTGGGCTAAATCAGCAATATATAGTACAATAGGTATCTGGTTTGGGCTAAATCAGCAATATATAGTACAATAGGTATCTGGTTTGGGCTAAATCCGCAATATATAGTACAATAGGTAGCTGGTTTGGGCTAAATCAGCAATATATAGTACAATAGGTATCTGGTTTGGGCTAAATCAGCAATATATAGTACAATAAGGTCTTCATGGACAAGTGTATTTGTGACGCAGTAAGGAGCACGGATTTTTTGAAGTGTTTTGGATAGCAAGGATTGAATAAGAGACCAATTAGATGGTTTAGTGGAGCCACAAAGCTCAAACCCGTATGACCATATAAGTTTAATTATTGTCAGGTAAATAAGTCTTTTGTAACTAACCGGCATCTTAGAGCGTTCGTCTAGTAAATGTTGAAGAATTCGAAAACGACGAGCAGTTTCTTGTCTTTTTATTCTTGTATGTGGATTCCAAGTTAAAAGTTTGTCCAGATGGAGATTCCTAGATAGGGAATCTGTTCAGCAGGGATTAGTGGAATATTGTGGAAGGATAAGGATACTGTAGGGGTGGTTAGGGCAAGTGGTCGTAGGTTTATGACGAAGCTGTTTTCACATATATATATATATATATATATATATATATATATATATATATATATATATATATATATATATATATATATATATCATTTCAGCTGTATGTCATGCCTACTAATTGCGAGGTTTTTCAATATGTAAGATGGATTAGAAAGATAACAAAACTCAATTCCCCCCTCCCCTGCCCCCCTAACTGGGATGATGATGGATATCTATCAATAATCTACTCATTTTCTTAATTTACATTTTAGAATTAAAGCAAAAAAGATCAAATTAAAAATCAATGATTATTTGAAATAAACCGAGTTGTGCGAAAATAGGGGTTTCAAACGACTTTTTTTATTCAAACCAATATAGTTCCGAAACGGTAGGTCCAAGCTACGAATGGCATCTGACAGAAATTATTCTTCATTAAATTTCTGATCGGGGAACTGTCACAAAATTTTCGATCGTAGCAGCACCAACAGAGCTAGATGTAACATCAAAATGTTTTTGAAAGAGATTTCCCAAATAACAACTAGAAACTAGATGCCCACAAACATAAGACATATCCATGTTAAAACATTAAGATAAATCTGTAAATATAATTTAGCAAATATTGAAGCTAACGGATAAAGATTCATTTTAATGTAAATTATAATACACAATTTAATTTAAAAAATAAGTAAATGCAGAAGGCTGGTTAGTAATGATTCAGTTTTGTGAAAGATTTTCGATAACTTTAAATTATTTTTCATCTTTGAAGTGATAAGATAATTCGACTCTAAGTGGTTTTGATGCCGACGAGGAATAAGCACGAGTCCAATTTAATTAAATTTATGGAACTACAAGTTTTCATTCTCTAAAATAATCTTAAAAATATAAGTTTTATAGTATTACTGTGAATAGTTTCCAGGAACACTAACAACAGACTTAAGACTTAATAAACACCGAATTAACGGACATTTTGTTTTGCGTTTCTTTATTTTCTCAATAATGTATCACAAAATTCGAAACGACAATATTGAACAACTTATAATAATCACCATGCTTCAAAAGATATAACAATAACAATTAGAAATAGATAAAAAATGAAAATAAAAATCATTGTACAAAGTCAAACAATGGACTGAGCCAACAGAAGTGGAGAGGAGGTGGACCAAAGGGCCGGGCAGAGCCCTTTTCAAGCAGTGGATGGAGTGGATATATCACAGAGAATATTAATATAATTAAGATATATCACAGAGAATAATAATATAATTAACATATAAGATAGATAAGATGTAAGATTTACAACACATGGCCTACGCCAACCTACAGGTTCACATCCACATCCTTCACAACTTTAACCTACAACAACAGATATCTGGCTATTGCTTAAAATTACTTGTCTTCCAGTTTCGTTGAATTTTAAGTCCAGTCTCTTTGCCGCAACCTAACCAGCTGAAAAACCTAAGCAATTTATTTTTGATTCTCGACTCAATGGTTTTATGTTCTGGAACCAACGTAATTAAACTAAACTATTTCCATTCTCAATAAACTATTTCCATTCTCATTAAACTATTTCCATTCTCAATAAACTATTTCCATTCTCAATAAACTCCTGTATTCAGGACTTTGCAACATTTAAGGTATCGATTAACCGTAACTTCCAAAAGATGAAATCTATAATCATTAAGATTTTGAGTTATCACACAGATATAGCCATATACTGTAATTTTCAATTCCCTAAGAATTAGGGAACAATAGTAAGATTCTCAATTCAGATAATATATATGTGAGTGTGTGTGTATCTATACTATACTATACTGTATGTGTAACATTTACTTATGTACGGGGTCACCTGTGGTGTAGTGGTTAGCATAGCAACCTACTAAACCCAAGATCGCGGGTTCGCAGCCCGGCAGATGACCTTAGGATTTTTTAAAGGGAGTAAAAAATCCTTAGCTATGCCGTCCTTCGGAAGGGACGTAAAATGGGGGTCCCGAGCCTGTGCGATGTCAGGTACTCGTTAAAGATCCCTATCCTAATTATACCTGGATAGGCAAAATTTAGGACTCCCACCGTAGCATCGTCCGATTAGCCATAGCAGCATAAAGTGACGTTAAACGAAATAAACAAACAAACATTTACTTATGTTACATAATGTATGCTTATGAATATTTTGTTAGTATTCGTTTTAACTAAATACCACTAAACCAAGCATCATTCCATGAAAGTAATGAAAGTTGTTTCCAAGAACTTCTGCCATAAAGTCCGAAAATGGTAAAATAACCATGGTCATATATACGTGGAGTCATATATACGTGAGGTCATATATACGTGGGGTCATATATACTCATGGTAGCTACTCACAGGAAAAATTTTCGCCCAATTGATTTTTTCGGCTTAATGTTTTTTTCATTTTTAGGTTTACGCTCCCGTGTACTTTGACCATGGTATATGAAACGTATTTACATAACTAATTAAATAAATAAAAGCAAGGAGTGTTTAAAAAAAAAATACTAAAATATTTTTAATTTAGAAAAAGTTTAATTATTCAAGTTTATACCTTCCCATTGTAATTAGATTATGTCTTGCATTCGATGGGGGTAGTCTAATGTGATTCTGAACAAATTCTTGAACGATATAGCCCATCTAATACGAAACAGTAATATATCATAATAATTTAAAATTTTGGAATTTTAAATAAATAAATAATATATATATATATATATATATATATATATATATATATATATATATATATATATATATATATATATGTTTAGTAAGGTTCTTGAGGTTCAGTCAATAAGTAAAAACAACTATTTCGGCCAAAATTGGAAACGTCGCCAAAATAGTTGTTTTTATTTATTGACTGAACCTCGAGAACCTTACTAAACATTTAATAGTATCAGTCAATAAATTTATCCATATATATATATATATATATATATATATATATATATATATTTATTTTTTTGAAGAGAAAGATTTGACCTGGTCGGGATCAAATCTTTTCTCTTCAAAAATAAAATAATATATTTAATAATATTGATTTATAACAAGAAAAATTACATATATATATATATATATATATATATATATATATATATATATATATATATATATTGAGTAATATCAAGAAAATTTATAATTTTTCTTGATATTTTGAAATGTACTCAATATGAACATTGGAGTACATCGCGATTTCATTATGGATCACTGAAGAGAAGGGATTTGCCTGGTTCGGATATGACGACCCCGGTGGCCTAGTTGGATAAGGCGCCACGCTAGAGAGGTGGAAACTCGGGTTTGAATCCCGACCGGGTCAAATCTTTTCTCTTCAAAAAATAGAATAATATATAATATATATATATATATATATATATATATATATATATATATATATATTTCTTATATATTATAAATATAATATATTCTTAATATAAATACTATCTTACATATTTTATAACTATTTAATCAAAAATTGGGTTCTATTTTAATAGAGATTAGAAGTATTATAGAAGCCGACCTCTTTTTTTCAGTTAATTTTTGTTGTTTCATTTAAAGGTCATTGGCGCGTTTAAAAATGTCTCTATTTTATTGTGATGTAGTGATGTGCCTGTGCCTAGCTCAATTTGATAATAATCTTCAAAGATGTAATTGATTAAGATAAATAGTTAGTTAGTTAGTATAGTATAGTATAACCCAGGCCAACTCTCCAGTAAAAGAAAGTCCCCTACAAAGGTAATTCTATCCTAAGCCTGCTGTTAGGTACCTTTGGGTACAAGGTACAAGGTACAGCTCTTCAATGAGGTCGTGATTTTTCCCTTGTACAAGGAGTACAATACCCTTGGCCTTCCCAAACCAAAGAAAACTTTAACTACAATCCCACCCTTTCGCTGGAGGCAACGACCTCAGCTTGCGTTGTTTCCCTTTAGAAGCAAACGGTTAAATTACAACAATAACAACAATGCAAATAAAAATAAATTACATTCATAAGGTATTAGTTGGCTGTGAGGTATCAGTGTCAGTTTGTTTACCATATTCTCTGAACCCCTTGCAATGCAAGCCGAAACGTCGGCATTATAAATTAAAATATGATTTTGATTTGCTGTGTATCTATGACTGCCTACCCCAACAATCAACATCTCAAAACAAATAGTTCAATTAAACTAAAAAACACTCTAATAGCAAACCGAACTCAAAAGAAGAAAATAGATTCTGTAATTTCATGAATAGATTCTGTTACAGCAATAGAAAGCCAGGCAATTAATTATGATTAATTAATTTGGAATAAAATTAAAATAAAACTTTTGTTATTAACAAAATTACTTAATTTATAGTAAAAAAAAAAAAAAAAAAAAAAAAAAAAAATGCGCTCTTTAACATGTTTGCTAATATGACCATATGACTGGACTATAAATACTTTCTTTTATTCGCATCACTCTCGTGAGGACATTAGAATAATTTTGTGAAATAATTGTATTGTCATTGGTCCTTGACAGGTGTGTAAATTTTCTATTAAATCAGATTGCTTGATAAATATTACCCTCAAAGATCCCATTACTATACAGACAGCAATACAATACACAATATACATACAGATCAGGTTAATGAAACCATTTTTAACCCTTTCCTTATAAATAAATATATAAAGTATAAGAATTAGATTGTACATTGTAATAAAGGAGTGGGGAAGCATAAATAATATGATAAATATTAACGTACAAAGTTAGTGGAACAATACGCTGTAGTTACTGTAGTTACTGTAGTAGCCTACACTGTCGGCCGAAAAATTTATATTATAATTTTGTTGAATTCAATAAGCGGAGGCAGTAACTACTAACTAACTACTAGCTAACTACGAACTACTAGCTAACTACTAGCTAACTACTAGCTAACTACTAGCTAACTACTAGCTAACTACGAACTACTAGTTCATTATTGCCACGGTCGATCAATACCTCACCAATAGTAGCAATTTATTTTTAAAGCGAGATATCGGCAACAAGAATCCAGAATTGTTTTCATGTTAGTTTTTTTTATTTTCATGCCTTTTTTTTTTAATTTTTTTTAATGAGACATCACTGGTAGAAATCAGTAAAAAAGAATTTAAAATTTTAGCGTAATATTGATTTCTACAGTAGTAAAGTACATTTTAGCGTAATATTGATTTATACAGTAGTAAAATACATTTTAATAACGATTTCAAGTTCAACTGCGTCCATTAAATCGTTTTTAACCGACTTCAAAAAGGAGGAGGTTCTCAACTCGTCTGTATTTTTTTTTTTTTTTTTTTTTTTTTTTTTTGTATGTTACGCGATTACTCCGTCAATTCTGATGATCCTTTTATAGATCGGTAGGGCATACTTCGGGGGTGGTCCCATAAAAAATATTTTAAAATCCTTAAATTACTTTTTAAGAAATATAAAAAAAACAGTTAATAAAAATCACTTTTATATAACCTTACATTTTAAACATATTTATGATTATGATTATCAAAAATCTCCAAGGTAACTAAATATAAATTATTAACAAAAATAATTTACAAATACAGTGTGTTGCTTCGATAAGCTGAATTCTTAAATAAGTTGTAGTAAATAATAACATTGTATTTGTATCTCATTTTCTCATATGTTTTTGTATGACCTTCTCAGTTTATGGTTAAGTGTTAGTTTTTTACGAGTCATGCTATGTAGTTTTTATATGTGTGAAATTGTGTCCAATAAAACCTTTCAAGAGATATTTCTTTCTTTCTCATAAGTCGAACAAAATCTACGGTCGGAAGTACATTACACTTAAATTTCACCTCAATGAGGCGATTTCAGACAAAGAACGTGAAAAATTGTGCGAAAATAAGTAGAAGTGAAAATAGGGTTCAAAAGAGAGAACTTCTAGGACCACCTCTATGAAACGAACTATTAGAAGTCATCGCCTCTATAACTCGAACTCAAATTAAAAGAATTTCATGTGTAATTTGTTTTTCTGTTTTCTGTCATTATTTGTCTTTTCAGTTCATAGTTACACCAGTCACTTATTATTAGTTATTCACTCGAGTGGTTTTACAGTGGCTATTGAAAATGCTTCTAATTAACGAAAAGTTAAAATTGAGTTGCAAAGTGCAGAAAGGAGAAAGAAGTTACTATTTTTCAGGGTAGCTTGGAGATCGAGAATTCAAAAATACACTCACCACTAAAAAGTGAAAAATAAAAATAATTTTTAGAGAAAAAACAAAACCGACTTCAAGATTGAACCTACATATACAAACTTGAACTAAAAAATAAAAAATAATATTTTAATTGCTTCAAAACAGAAACCATTAAATGAAAATCAACGAAATTATCGATACTTATAAACCTATTCACAAATTATAATCAGTTATTTTTGGAGTCGGTGCCAACCAAAACAAACAGAATTTGAAAAGAAATTGTAATCGTAAAGATCCTCCCACTGTTTCATCACACCACACCGCTGTCTCCGACCCTTCGACAGTTTGTTTATTGTAAAGGCAGGATTAAGCTTCCCTTCTTGGCTGACACCGACCCCAAAGATAATTGGTCATAAATTGTGAATAAGTATATAAGTATCGATAATTTCGTTGATTTTCATTTAATGGTTTTTTTTTTGAAGCAATTAAAATATTATTTTTTATTTTTTAGTTCAAGTTTGTATATGTAGGTTTAATTTTGAAGTCGGTTTTGTTTTTTCTCTAAAAATTATTTTTTAAATTCCACTGACCGTATATCAAGTTAAGAATCCCTTATAATCACTTGAGGTACGCATGATGGTATAGAAGGATCAATACAATTAGGATTGATGAATTAAATGCCACTTCTATTGGAATTATTTTATTAGAAAACTAGTTTCGAATGCTAAACATTCATCTTCATGAAGATGAATGTTTAGCATTCGAAACTAGTTTTAAAATAAAATATTCTCAATAGAAGTGGCATTTAATTCATCAATCCTAATTCCTTATAAGTTATTTGATCTTTTAAGGTACGAAGGTTCTAACCTACTGGTGATGTGAAAAATAAGAAAAGATTAGATTTAGTAGAGAAAGAATGTTAAATGGCGAATTAGTTTAAAAAATATTGATTAAATCATTCCCTCTAAAGATATAGTGAAAAATTACAGTGAACAATTTAATTTTAAGAACATTCCTAAGGCAGTTCAATGAACTGATTGCTATGAAAATATATGAAGTGTAGAATGAACTTTGCTCTAAAAGAGGACATGGACAGAGGTCAGTGGTCAGAGAGGTGACCTGAACCCTTGACCTAAGTAGGTAGTGGGTAGTGTTCTCTATAGTAGTGTAGTGTAGTGTAGTGTAGTGTAGCTATCTCAAACCTGAGGGCAACAACCTAACAACCTAGTAATGGTCGACTTTCGAATAAGAAGTCTTCGACCTTTAAGAAATTAATACAAAATAACTTATAAACAAAATGGAAAAGTTATTTATATTCATTGATACAACAAAGTTGCAGTTCATTCATACAATTAAAAGTAGGGACACTATCAATTTATTGATAATGGATCACTTGCAGTTTAATAATTAATAAGATATTCTGATAAACATTTTATGCCAATTTCAATTCTCAGATATCCACCTATTACACTAAATCATCTTATCAACTCAGATTCCAATATTGGAACCAATAATGTTAAGAGAGCACTGTTATGTTTTAGTTTTATCAACCATAAAAATGAGTTTAACAATAATCTGAAATTAAATAAACGTTACAATAACAGATAAGTACATGATATCACTCAACTCATATTCCTTCAAGCAAAAATTCGAAAAATTGCTGAGAAAGAAAGATTGCTCTTATAAATTGTGCTCGCCGGTAAGCAGACGGATGGGATAGCAAAGATATTCGCTGATCTTCCGGCAACAACATTCGGGCATCAATTATCAAAAAAGAAAATTGGGTGAAATGAAACATTCGTTAGCCGCTAGCTTGTTGGGAACCTTCAAAACAATGTTGAACCCTTCTATTATTATTATAATAATTATTATTTTTTAAATTTCTTTTCATCAAATTGGTAGCCCTGTAGGGAGGGGAAGGGGGAGCAACGCAATGAGCTCAGCTCTTCCACAATATTCCCGTCAATATTCCCGCTCAAGTCGTCTTAGGGCGGTTGAATATTATTGGATTTTGGAATGTAAGTTGATGCATAGATATTTGTCGACTTTGATAGATTGAGCTTGTCTAAAACAAACAACTAAATACTAAATGGAACCTACTCTGTCTGTTCAACTTTATAAGAACGAAGAAATTGAAAAGAGTACCTCAGTTCCATAACAGTAAAACGAAACCTAACAGTAAAAATGGAGGCTCCATATATCTGTTTTCACTAGGAAAAGAGTTTAATTACTTTACTTTAGCCGACTACAAAGGGTTTAATTACTTTACTTTAGCAAACCTTTACAAACCAAAAACCTATTTCCTAGCGCTTTTCTTCAGTAAATCCTCATCTTTTTAAAATTAATAAGTAGAGGATCATGGAATAGTGAATTTTCACTTTTCTCTAATTTACTGAGATCAGTTCTTAAACTAGCTATTAAATATTAAACATATATTTCCTTCACTTTTATGGGGTCTCGATTGACAGGAGTGAATGGGGGGGGGGGGGGGCAGGAGTGGCTTGAGGAGGTGTACATTAATACGGTGGAGTTCGGTTGGGTAAATCTAGATTGGATAATTATAATGAGAATAGGTGAGGAGTAGGATAACAAAGCTTTTATTGAACAATGAAACAGTTACGTTGTTGATTCCATCATTTATTTAGTCATCCAAAAGGAGTCATTAGTGAACGCGGCATGAGATAAAGCCCTGTGCAGTTGGACTGCATCAATAGGCCATAAGAACGAGGAAAAGTAAAACTGGGCTGTTGACAGAGAGAGAGAGGTGTCCTCGAAAGGAGATGATACTATTAGATATTGTTTTATCTTCTAGTCCACGGCGGGGAGTATTAGCCTGGTAAATAGGAAGATAGGAAGAGATCAGGACCCCAGAGCCAGATATTTCCAGTTTGCTGACCCCCGGGAGGTCCCACATAGCAGATAGCAGATAGCCACTCTATTATCTCTACGTACACAGTTTGTTTGTCTTCGTCCTCTCCCTCGCTTTGTCTCGCCGCGTGATCACTTTCGTCAGGCACAACATCGCGCCAACATCAATAGAGAACTACATTCCCAGTCCGATCATACTTCATCCTTCAAGTCCTCCAAGTCGGCAAAGCCTACGAAAGGTTAAAACGTATACTCAAATTATCCATTTGATTTGATACATTGCCGTATCAATCTCAATGGCATTGGGAAGTAAAGCACAACGTAAACTTTAATAAAGTCCTTAATAAAGTTTGAAGCTTTTTATTATTTTTGAAAGCAGACAACGACAATGGTGAATAGCGTTGAGATAAACAGCAAAGAGCGCAGCTTCAATTCTCTAGATTTTTAATTTAGTTTGACCTAATTTTACCTAACAATATCTTATAACATTTTAAAATAAATAAAATAACTGATAATTTATATGCGTTAAACAAAAACAATCAAATAATTTTAAATACTTCGACCAACTGTTTAACTAAACAAATTTACCGTTTTGATAAATTATGAAATAATCGTCCCAAAAACCAACACAAATGTTTAAGTAAGTCAGTATTTATTTGGGTTTTGGGTGACAAAATAATTTGCAAAGTAGTTCTCACAATCTACAATAAACAGTCTTTCAAAACTCGAAAATCATCTTCTGTAGATATTGAGTATTTTATTAGTATTTACAACTATAGTTATGACCAAACTTCAAATTTTAAATACAAAAACATGCATTTGGTGATTTACAGCTAATAAAAAAAATACATTAATAACAATTAGGAGTAATACTGAAGATTATAAGTAAGAAAAATAGTAATGATTACACTTCAATTAAAATGTTAGTGGTTTATCCTGAAGTATCGTTAAATGTGAAAAAGGTTGAGAAATAAATACATATATAATTATTTAAAATGATCCTCCTTTTTTTTCTTTTTTTAATTTATTTATTATTCATTACATAATATTAGTAAATTGCTTTTTAATGTACAATTTTATTTTCGAATATACTATATATGTGCAGCTCTCATTAAAGAAATTGTAGTTCATAAATGGGCGATGGTTGAGTGAGAACACTTTCCAACATTAGAGAATACCTTACTGAATATATTTTGAAAATAATTTAAACTATCCTCATAAAATAAATATTGCTATGAAACCTGATTAAATTTTATTAATGTTCATTTATTTGAAATAATAATAGGTTTCTTCATTTTAATTTTAAATTAATGATTTTTCACCAGTACAATAAAAAAAAAAGCTTTTACTTTCATAGACAATTTTTTATCTTCTTTCGATTGCCTACGACTTCGGCAAAACTATAACAAAGGAACATTATCCAATATTATTAATTATAAAAGAAGTACTAAGACATCGCAGTAAGAATGAAACATAATCAATAAAATTAACAATATACTGAAAATGTTTTAACAACGATAAAAGTAGGTATGTATTAATTGGAGTAAGCACAAAAATATTAAATCAATTTAAATTTAAATTCAAATCTTCTTTTTCTATTATTAATATAAATAAATAATAAGGCTTTAGATCTCAATAAATTACTAACTACACCTAGATAAATACATGCCAAAAAGTTTTATTTTGTAACGAAAATAATACCACATCCAAATAAATATTTTTTTTTTAATGATAGCCTAAATTGTGTAAATTGATTATAATGAAGAGGGAATGATGAACTGGTTGAATATAATATTATTCGGTTGGTTAGAAGATTGCGAGAGAAGATGTGCAAAGGTCGTAGAGATAGCAATGTCGTAACAGCTCTCCATGCAACGCCTTCACTTCACTTCACAGAACTACAAATGGAAAAAAAAGATTTTGAAAATAATAGCTACATCTTAGGCACGTATCTTTAGGCAAAAATTTTAGGTAAGAAATGTTTGTTGCAGTCCCTATAGGATAGAGCGAGCCATAAAGGATATTATCTTAAAAACCGACCAGAATAAATAATGGGATCAACTCCTGTCTTCAATCGATTAATCAAATGATTTACTTATCAACGAATTTTAAAAGATTCTTTGATCCACTAAAAAGTTATGAACCAAAGCGATTTACTGGAACTAGCTAATTCGCAGAGTACACAGCGTAAGTTCCAGGTGGATCGCTCAAAGAACTTAATCTCTTCATCATTTGTCACAAGATCCGTAAAAAGAACTCTTATTCGGTTTGTGAGCAGAAGGCCAGTTTGATTTTATATAAATAGACAAAAATAATTTTTACATAGAACATTATTTTGTTTTATTAATGATTTGTAACAAGACGAATATTGTCTTTTAATCAATAATACAAGTAAAGGGATCTGTCGGTTCCTAACGTCGAGTTTCGATTTCACCGATTCTTGACAAAAGAATCGATATTGAAATTCGATGATCCAAAATCGATTCCTAGGAATTGATAGCGTTATCGTGGACAGTGTTTTATGATAGCTAAATATCTAAATATGCAATTATTTTAAAGATTCTTTTCCCTAATCATAAAAAAATAAATTATCTTAAAATTTTTTTATCTTCAATATAATAGCTCAATCAATGTGATAGCCTAACATGATTCATGTATGTATAAATATGATAGCTTAACATTTATGTATGTACTCAATTTGATAGCTTAACATCATTCATATACTCAATATGATAGCTTAACATTGATGTACTCAATATCATAGCTTAACATTATTCATGTACCCAATATGATAGCTTAACATTATTCATGTACCCAATATGATAGCTTAACATTGATGTACTCAATCAACACCACCTTGGTACAGAACTTATAATAGTTCTCTTCATGATCCGCTATAACCCAGGCTTTGATTTCTTGACGATATGCACTTGCTCCTTGAAGATGAAAGATAAAGACTTTTTTTTTGTTTTAGAATTTTCGTTATTCCAGAATAAACATTTTTTTTTTTTTATATGATGGCATGTTTTCGATTCCTAAACACAAATGATCTTCAAAAATGTATAATTTCCAATTAAAATAAACTGCCCACTATTCCTTACAGAATATAAAATAAAGTTCATTCATGGAACTATGTCCTCGTGACAATAATAGGAACATGAAAATAATACAGACTAGTTCAGGTAACCAAAAAAATAAAATAAAATAAACAAACAATCTGATTGACATTTCACAATTTTACAAATTATAATTATAATAGAATTAATGAAATATTCAAATGAAATTTGGAAAATACATGTCTGATCTGAAATTTAGGCTTAGTGAGAACAACACCTATAAGAATTTCGTGTAAATAATAATTTAATTTTATAAATACATTTAGAATAATAAATTGGCGGATACGACTTTAATGCTCGCTGAAGCAGTCGATGTGAGTAAAATGAGTCATTTGTCGTATCAGAGGTGTTCGTATGAGCCGGGTGTAGAGTTATCTCCAGCTCAGGTCTTCACTCTTCTCTTCAACGGAATCAGAAGCTGATAGGGGCTTTTAAGTAACCATTTCTTTTCTTATAGAATTTCCTAAATCCTATTTGGGATGAGAAATAAAGGAAAACTAGCTATAAACATAACTCATTCTATTATTTTAAGACTTGGATATATAAAAAAAAGAAATATTAGAAGCTATTCAATCAAACCGTTGAGCAGTAGAGCACGGACAGTCGCAGAGGGGCATTTTATTCTCCGGCTACGAAATGACACTTATTAAATTTTTCTTTGCCGTGTACCCGGTATCGTTGCTGCTGTGCGTTTTGACACATTATAGAAAGATGGTGTAGTCTCTCTTCTTCATATTCCAACAATCTTTGGAAACAGAGTTTTCACTCAGGGCTCTAAATCGCTCTATTCTTTCATCTTTAGACTCTTGACACCGAATATTAACTATGTGTTCTCTTTGAGATCGACGTTTTTAAACATTTTCATCTATTTTTGATGTACGGACAGCTTTGATATGATCTATCATGCATATGTTGCAAACGCATAGACCTTTGTTCATCGGCTTCGAGAGCAGTGTATTTTGCTCGTATTCGGGGGCTTTCTGAACACGTCTTTCTCACGTTCGTCTTCGGGTTCGAGAGAACCTGCGATTTGCACTTAGTTACTCATTTTCCGAAGATGCTGAATACGTTTGCCTTCAGATTCGAGAGCACGTATTTTACTGGTCGGGTATATTCTGACATGAGACCTCTGAGGTTGTTTCCGCAGCACGAGTTTTGCGTTGTCTCTCTTTGATCATAGAGTCTATCCGTCCTTTCGATGTATATATATATAATACCCTCTGTCTCACGATTCTTCCTTTTTTTTAGCGGAATCTCTTGATAAGAATCCCCTCATTATTATGAAGTAATTTTTTACTTTAAAATTACTAATAATCAAACGTAATCACTTAGATATTACCTATCTACCTATAATGGTAATAATAAATAATAACAATATATTTACTTCTATCTTAGCTTAGTACACTAAAAAATAGGAAATAAAAGTAATTTAAAAAAGTTAAATCAACTTCAAATTTGTAGATAGGTGTACACAATTAGAAACACAGTGACCTCAAAAGGAAAAAAATAATATTTTTTAGGTATTCCGAAAAAGGAAACCAAAACTCAAAAGGTATAACTTTGGCTAATCCGCTTTTGAATTTTGGTTGACTTTTCCGTAATTCCTAAAAAATATTTTTTTTTCCTTTTGTGTTTACTGTGTTTCTAATTGTGTATACCTATCTACTAATTTGAAGTTAGTTTAATTTTTTTTTAAATTACTTTCTATCTATACAATTTAAAAGGACCAGCCATTTTTTGTTTGTGATCAATAAACCGCGAAAACTACAGAACCAAACTGTAGCTCATTATAACCACACCATCTTTATAGTTCCAGAAAGCTATAGCATACTTTTATAGTTAGAAATTAGAATCCAACCAGGTGAAATAAATAAACTTCTCCGAATAAAAATTATTTCCAAATCAAAATGTCGATCCTTTGCGGATGTGATTCATGGATCTTTAGTTGTAAGGACTGATAGTGCAGTCCATTATCCGCAAGAGTTTCTTAATAGTCCTTGTACATCTGGATAACTAACTAATAGATTAAAATTAAAAACTGGATGTCCAAATATGCTTTTGCGTAATCTTTACACCTAATCCGTGCAACAGGTCAATTTTTTTAAAAATTCTAACCAGATTCACAATTAGTGCTATATGTGATAATATCATTGAAGAAATAATACTCAATAGGATAGTTCAATACAAGCATACCCTCAATAGTTTACCTGACGGCTCATAACTCATTACGTTTTTCGGGATTCGATCATTATTAAACGCAACGACTTAACAGGTCCATTTTAAGCGTCGCACTCCTTTTACTTGAACTATATTTACGGGATATAATTCGCGCAGTTCCGCATTGTTAAGCCTTCTAAATTCTCCTGTTTCTTCGTCCTTTTTTGGGCCAAATATTCTACGCAGTACTTTATTTTCGAAAACTTTAAGACGTTGTTCCTCCCTTGACGTCAGCGACCATGTTTCACATCCGTAGGGAACTGTTGGTAGTATAATAGTTTTGTATGTACCTACTAATTTTTAAATTTTTGGAGAGTAAGCGCGAACTGAGTAATTTTGCGACCGAGAAATAAAAGCATTACCGGCTTTGAACCTCGCGCGGATCTCATTACCGCGTAGGGGAGCGTCCCACGGGTGGCAGATGTGGGGATGGTCGGTGGAACTTCTTTCTAAGTTCCTCCCAGCTGAGTCCGATGGGCTCGCTGACCAACAAATGAGGGCGTAGGGTGTGGCGTAGGTTTGAACACCCTACTCACACATTTTTTTGTTCAAAAAACATCCCCAAACAGTCATGGATCTCTCTGAGGTAAAACGCTCATTATCCGGAAGTAAACTAGTCCCCCGTTCAGGCCTCCGAGGATTCATGGATCTCGAATTATTAGTAAAAATTACCTAATTGTAAGTTCTTTACTTAGGGAGGAGGCGTATATATTACAATACAATAATATAAATTACATTATATATTATATGCTACAATACAATATATATTACATTATATATTATATATTACAATAGAATATATATTCTACAACTATTGGCTCATATCTTCGAGTGACTACTCGCTACTAGTTTTACAATTTGATTAAGAAAGTTAAATTCATCGCCCATCTCATTATCTGAACCAATCTGCTTTTCTTGTAAATATTCAGTTAAATTTCTCCCTTTCATATACATATACTCTTTCTGAAACAGCCATTTCAAAACGAAGCAAAAGTATATAATAAGCACATATTTCCTATATTAATCTAAGAAAGTCTGTTAATAATGAAAATCAGTTATCAATAACAATATAAACAAAATAAAAAATAAAATAAGATAATTATAGTTTGCATACAATTAAAGTATTTAACTAACAATAAGAAGAAGAGCGAGCGGAAGTACAGTGGAGTGTCCCAAAATATAGGTTTATTATATTGCCCAGTATTATTAGATCTCTATTGTAATGGTTTCAGCTACCTTCCTGCTCCCCAATACCTTGGCCAATACCGCCCCCACTATACTACCTATACACTAGAACTATGCAACCGCTAAAATTATTCGGCTCTACTATCGATGAGGCGCGCCAGCCGCAGAATACCTTTTATTGAATCTAACCGTGTTCCGATTCCGAAGGCTTGTTTTATATTATCCGGCACGACACGTAGCGTATCAGACACGGCACGGTCAGACAAATAAATGGTGTTTTTATATTATCAGGCACAGCGGGTTCCTGCACGGGCCAGGAGAGGACTCCACAGCCGAAACGGAGATTTTTTTTTTTTTAATGACTTTTTGTTTATAGTATATTACTTCATAATAGTGTTTAGTCATTAGGACAAAAAGATAGAAAAAGTCAAGAAACCATGGACTAAATGTAGACAACCTACATGTCCTAGTAGAAATTTATACAAATTGTTTTGATTAGAATTTTTTTTATAATTGCATATGTTAAATTTCTGTTTTTATATTCTCATATTAATATAAAATGGTCAATGTGTTAATCCTTACGCACTCAATTAATTTTTCAACATTCAGTTTTGCAAAAAAAAAAAAAAAAAAAAATGGAATCAAATTTAAACACAGAAAAAGAACTGGAACGGGGTAAAGTCAGTGCAGTACTGCACTGTCGGAGTCGGAAAGTAAAGTATACTACGAAAAAGACACCTTAAGACACGGTCCGACACGGGCCGGCTACGACAAAATATTCTTTTCGATAAATGTCTTAAGGTCTTGTCTGAAACGTGCCGTGTCTTGCCGGATCCGCTACAGATATATATACGCAGGCACTATAAAACTAACTTTACTAATATTTGTCTTGTCTCAAACGCTACGGTCCGCTACGTGTCGTGCCGGATAATATAAAACAACGTTAATTTTGATGTACATTCGAGGGGGGAGGGGGTTTCTCCATCATTTGCACAAAAACGCAGAATCCATATTGTAAGAGCCCATAGTAGTAGTAGTAGCCCAAAGTAGTAGCCCATAGTCGTAGCCCATAGTAGGTAGTTATAACACAAATTTGCAGCCCTCAGAACCTGGAGCGATTTAAGTAGTACTCGAAAAACCGCGTCATTTTAGCACTACTTTCTTTTTTTCGTTTATATCTCGTAAATTATGTAAATTTGTTTGTCATAGCATATTTACGATATTAAAGAGCAATAGATGTGTGACAATTTAAGCCTAACCTGAGAACTTGACTCATAAAAATGTCACATTTGTTTAAAAATTTCGATTTTTTGGAGAGCTGTACCTACACAACCAATTAATCTACTGGGATATGATTAGACTTAAATTGTCGAACATTTAGTTGCTCTTTAATATTGTTAACATGCTATGACAAGCAAATTTACACGCTTTACGAGATAGAAGCGAACATAATGAAAAGTGCTAAAATGTCGTGGTTTTCCGAGTACTACTTAAATCGCTCCAGGTTTTAAGGGCTGCAAATTTGGATTTTAACTACTTTTATGAGTCCTAAACAACCTATTAAAAAATGGTAGGGTGTTTGTTCAGATCGGTGACACCACCAAACTGGCTTGACACGCGCTACACCGACCACTTCGATCCTTACGCTTCACTTCATGTTTACATTTTTCGATAGTTCATTCCTATAACCTCACATGTAAACAATCACTTTTACAGTTTCAACTTGGATTGTGTTGTTTAGTTTGTTATATTGATATTTAGACTTCTTAAATGTAAATAGGTGAAACAGAAGTTAACAACACGAGGATTAAGTGTTTTATCAATTCATGTTTTCTTATTTCATCTTATCTTATGTGCAAAAGTGTTATAAAACTTAAGAAGATTAATTTGTACATGGATTTGGTGTTTTACATATTTATATTTGTTCTATCAATTTAAGTGATAAAATCTAAAACTTGTAAAAGTTTTACAAACTTAACAAGATTTATTTGTACAAGGATTTGGTGTTTTATATATTATTATTTGTTGTTTCAATTTCAGTGATAAAATTTCAGTATACATATTTTGTGAATGGATTCTTTGTCGTCCATATTAATTTTTGCCCTAAAGTGACAGATTGTATAATTAATTCAATAAAACATATCAGTTTATAAATAAATGTGAGAAAGTATATCACAGGTTTCATGTTTTCTTATTTCCACTTCCCTTGGGAAAATATAGCAGAAATTAACATCATCACTTTCAACTAGGATTCTGTCTTATATCATATAAGGGCTTATAACATGGAGAATTGACAATGTGAAAATAATCACAGATTAAGAGGTAAATGACACATTACTATATAATTGTAGAACTATTGGTATAATGTTATAGATTAATGTGTTTTAAAAAAAAATTAGAAGCCTGATGATGGAAGATTGCCTCCGAAACATGTAGCTACATATGTTAAATAAACAGGAGTTATGCCAAATAAATACTTAAGGATTCTGTCTTTTTTATATTTATAATTTGTTATTTTCACTTCTCTGACAGAAAGTTCATCAGGAATTAACTTTACTGGTGGTTCAGTAGTATATTAATTGTTGATTAAATTATAGTCTAATATTTCGATATTTTCTTATTTCCACTTCATTATTTTCTTATTTCTCATTTTAATATTAGAACGTAAAGAGAAGTTAATATTACTTTGAACAGGGATTTTGAGTTTCCCAGTAAATGTAGGAG
The DNA here is from genome assembly GCA_003667255.2 of Euschistus heros. Taxonomy (NCBI): domain Eukaryota; kingdom Metazoa; phylum Arthropoda; class Insecta; order Hemiptera; family Pentatomidae; genus Euschistus; species Euschistus heros. The sequence continues at coordinate 354,446 of RCWM02000811.1, read as the reverse complement.
AATAACCTTTTCCCTCTAAAAGCAGCGACTAGAACATCGAAATAAATCGGAACAAGGTTTGAATAGATAAAAGGTATTCTTGGCGCGTGTAGGGTTTGGTGTCGCCGATCCGAACAATTACCAATGGTAGATACGTAGATATGAGAGGTTATAGGAAAGAGCTATCGATAAATGTAAACTCGAAGTGAAGCGTAAGGATCGAACTGGTCGGTGTAGCCCGGGTCAGGCCGGTTTGGTGCCTCCTCTTAAGCCGACCGTTACCACATATATTTCAACAGGAAATGCATTTTCTTAAAATATTACCTTTTTTTAATGTCTTTGATATCTTTTTTCCTTATTGGGTGATTCAGAAATTTTTGTAATCTTTTTACAACCAGTGACAATAAAGAATGGAATCAACTATAATAGAATTGTACCTAGTACAGTAGTAAGTAGTATGGAGTATAATTTTAAGCAAATAATTATGTAATGGGTTTAATAAAAAGGGGACCTGTAGATTGGTTAACTTAACAAACAAATTTTCTTCCATTCAATAAAACAACAAATTTTTTTTTTTTCGGATTTGACGACCTTAGGTCATCTACCGAGACCCAATACATTGGACCGCCAGTATTCGCGGTCTTCCCAATCTCCTTCCCGTAATCCTCTCGCCGCCATTACCTCCTCAACTACTTGAATCCATGTTTTCATTGGGCGGCCTCTTTTTCGTCTTTCTTCCGGGAGGTAGTTAAATATCCTTTTTGGCCATCTTTCTTGGCCCATTCTTCTTAAATGGCCATACCACAGCAGCTGCTTGGTGTGAATGGTGTGAACTATAGTGGTTTCCGCCTTGACGATACTTCGTATGGCAGAATTAGTCACCCGTTGAACCCTGGAAATGCGACAGCTTCTTCTCCAAAAATCCATTTCGACAGCTTGTAAGCTCTGTGCATCTCTTATTCCAACCACCCACATTTCCGAACCATAAAGGATTACTCCTTCAAAAAAGGAGTGGAAAATCCTCTTCTTGGTTTCTAGTGAAACATTTGGGCTCCACAGTACAGAGTTCGTCATGCCAATCAGCTTTCTTCCGTTCTTAACAACAAATAAATTAGAAATTAATCAAAATTGTGTTCTGTCCAAATTTTATTATTCCTAGACTAGTTTTGAATCATCAGCAATTTTATAATCAGAAATTATAATTTTAAAATAGGAATAGAAGTGTCTATTAATTGATCAATTTCTCATGGTATTGATCTCTCTATACTTCTCAAATAGAAATGAATTATTACAAATCTGTTACCTCGTTAATGCACGGAATAGGAATTGTAATATTTATAAATATTCTTCTCGAATAATATTAATAATAATATTGCGACAGGGAGTGGTTTAGTTTTTTAATAAATACCATTAGAGGATAGCAAGTAGGTAATAATAGTAGCAGTATCGGCGGGGCTGTGGTGCGTGGTGCGTGGGGTGCCGACCCCGAGTGGCGCCACCCGAGCCCTGCCCTACCGCCACAACCACAACCACCGCCACACAGATCTGCAATCCCTACAACAGCCAACCTTTAAGTTATTATTTGTATTTGTTCAAAAGTGGTCCAAACAATTATATTACAAAGAATGGAAGATGTTGAGAAGAGGCGATATTATTCTTAAAAGACTTCAACTTATGTCAAATGTCTTACTTCTCGTGGTTGCACCAGTACTGTTAACAATTCTCTAGTTTTTACTATTTAAATTCATACAAATTAACTCTATATTCAATTAGTATGACCAGGTTAAGCAACGAGGCACACTATATATTTTATTAATAAATATAATCATGTGGTAATAATAATTACAAAGAGGTAGTAACAAGAAACTAAAGGAAAAGATATCACCACACACTCTCCCCCCCCAGTGTCAACGATATCGTTCAGGTACACTTGTGGTACGTCCGCTTCTGGTGCAAACCGGAGGAAGGTAAAAGGTGACGCGCTTCTTTTTGACGAATGGGATTTTTTGAATTATTGCTGTCCGTTGTCGGTGTTCTCATAATGCTTGAAGGTAGCGAAGGGGTGTTAGGCTTTTCCGAGAGTATATGGGCAGGTTTCACTCGATCTCTTGAAACGACTATGTTGGGGCCGTTTTTGCTGATGATAAATGTTTTGGCGTCCCTGGAGATAACTAGATGAGGGCCTGTATATGGAGGAGTTAATGGGGGTCTAATCTGATCATCTCGTAAGAAAACGTGGCTGCAACCGTTGAGGTTGGGGTGCCGACCCCGAGTGGCGCCACCCGAGCCCTGCCCTACCGCCACAACCACAACCACCGCCACACACAGATCTGCAATCCCTACAACAGCCAACCTTTAAGTTATTATTTGTATTTGTTCAAAAGTGGTCCAAACAATTATATTACAAAAAATGAATGAAGATGTTGTGAGAAGAGGCGATATTATTCTTAAAAGACTTCAACTTATGTCAAATGTCTTACTTCTCGTGGTTGCACCAGTACTGTTAACAATTCTCTAGTTTTTACTATTTAAATTCATACAAATTAACTCTAACATTAAAAAAATGAATACAATATTAATATTATTTTATGTTGTCAATGTTATCGTTATGTTAACATCATTATGTACTCCAATATCCTAGTGTATTCCAACATTATTATGTACTCCAACATCCTAATGTACTCCAACATCATTATGTACTGCAACATCCTAATGTACTCCTAGATTACTATAATCAACAAGGACGGGTTAGTCTACAGCTTGTTTTATCTATTGTAGTTAAGAGAGAATGGGAAGGGAGAGATTAATTTCGTATGTCCTCCACGACGAATAAATAAATAAATAAATTTGAACCCACCCAGGTGGGAAACGAACCCTCGACATTCTTTACTCAGCGCGCCGATTCCCTCGCTCGGCCATTGAGTTCTCTGGACACAAAGAAAATTCTGTTTGTTTTATAGAACATCCGAGGTTTGCTTCTTAATTTTTCAAAATAGAATTAAATAAAAAAAAATTGTAAACCGATATAAAGTAATTAAAAAGTGGTTTTGATTATATCCTAAACGATTATTAGGTGTTTAATCATATTTTTTTGTAGTTATAATTGGATAGAGCACATGAAAAGCATTTTTTTTTCTAAAAGTAGAGGCTATAATTCATGAAACACAAGTGTCCAACACATCATAAGTTCCTTGTATTAAAAAACATCTTAAATAATTTACATTGTGTTTAGTATTCGACAAATCTAATAAAAAATTATCTTTTGAAATCAAGATAAATTATATTTTTGAAAAAAAATACGCGAATGAAACTAAACTAAAAAAATATGAGACAACTAGTAGTTGTAGACTACAACTAGTACCAATTGCATGAATACAAAGTGACATGTTGACAAGTCAATCAGAAATCCTACCTTCATCAAACGGAAGAAATTCATCCCGAAGAGAGACCAACACTGTCAAAGAGCAACTGAAGATCTCTATACAGCCCATAACTTCTCGCTGACAAATGTAATTAGGAAGGAAGGATTCTGATCGCGTTGCGAGAAAATACAATCACCGGCAAAGAGGACCGCTAATAACGTCAGCTTCAGGTTGTTCCAAGAACCAAAAAGTGACCAATATTTTTACTGAAATAAATAGTTATACTTTTCTATAAACTAATATTAGATTAGTTGAAAGACACTAACGGATATTATAAAAATAAAATAAAATAAATTAAGGCTTAGCGAACCCGAAGTACGCAGTCTTAATACTTTAAGACGTTGTTCCTCCCTTAACGTCAGCGACCATGTTTCACATCCGGTGGTAGTATAATAGTTCTGTATATCCAATTTTTAAAGTTTTGGAGAGTAAGCGCGAACTGAGTAATTTAGCGACCGAGAAATAATAAGCATTACCGGCTTTTAACCTTGCCTTTATTTCTTCTTGAATTTGATTTTTCCTCGATATAATAGACCCTAGATATTTGAATTGCTCAACGTGTTCAAACTTTATCCCACAAAATATCTACATTACTAAAATGTTCACCGTTTCTGCTACTAACCATACATTTCGCTTTATCGGTATTAATTACTAAACCAATTTCGTTAGCGGTTTCCATGAGCGTAGTTCCTTTTAGTTTTATAGTTTCCTCGTTTTCACCCAAAAGTACCAAATCTTCAACATAACCAAGATCCGGACATTTACCACCCATCTCTAATCCTTTTCCCGTAAGCATTACCTTCCTAATGACGTATTCTAGCGCTAAGTTAAATAATACCGGAGAAAGAGAATCTCCTTGTTTTAAACCCGAACGTACCTCAAACTTTTCGGAGTAAAAAGTCCCGATTCGGACTCTATTAAATGTTTCGGACATGGACATCTTTACTAGATTAACCAATTTCTTTGGTATCCCCAGTTCGATCAAAATATCAAACAATTTCTGGCGGTTAATCGAATCGTAAGCCTTTTAGAAATCAACATAGAGCTGATGCACTACGCCCTTAAATTCTTTTAATTTTTCTCTAAAATTTGACGAAGAGAAAATATTTGTTGGATAGTTGAACGACTCCGTCTAAAACCACACTGATAGTCTCCAATTATTTCCTCCACGTAATCAGTAATTCGGTTGGTTAGAATTGATGTAAATATTTTATAACACGTCGGAAGGAGTGAAATACCATGATAGTTGCTACACTCTGTTTTAGGACCCTTTTTATGAACCGGAATAAGTATAGATTCTTTCCATTCTTCTGCTATTTTTTCTTTTTCCCAAATCATTGTTACTAATTGATGAATTATAGAAACTCCAACTTCTCCACACGCTTTGAATAATTCGGCAGGGATATTGTCGATTCTTTAAACGATTTTAATTTTATGATCGCTATTTCAACTTCCTCCTTACTCGCTTCTTCTATTAACGGTTCCGCGCTGAGAAAATTAATAGGAGTGTAATTTATGTTATTTTCCGAACTTGAAATATTATCAAAGAATGTTCTGAATTTGTCTACTATGTCTACCGGATCCGCTAGTATATTGTTATTTCCATCCCTTATTTCTTTCATTATAGGCTCGAAGCGTTTACGCGATCCGTTAATACCCCTATACATATCCCTTACGTTGTTTCCGATTTTATTAGATTCTATTTCGTTTATTTCGTTTTTAAGATAAACTCTTTTTTTATTTTTGAGGAATCTAGATGTCTCGTTTTTTAAGCTTCGGAAGTAGGAGACATTGTTCTCGTTCGGATTATTGAGAACTTCTAATTTAGCAACTTTTCGTTTCACACACGCGTATAAACATACCTCATCGAACCAAGGTTTATTTTGTTTATTTTCAATACGGCCTAGATAAGAATCCCCCACAGCTTTAATGTTATCCCTGATACCTAACCATAAATTTTCGATATCCTCACAATCTTTGTCAAAAGCTTCAAGAACCTCGAATCTATTTTTGACTTCTAAGGCGAAATTGCTTCTTACTAACGCTTATTTCTTCTTTTAATAACTCTAGATTTAATTTATCGGACGATATATTAATTTTATTCTTCTGATTTATAAACTTTTGATTTATAAGCTTTTGACGTACTTTCGCGATGACGAGTTCATGATCTGACCCACATTCTGCCCCAAGGTATGTTCTCACGTTAGTTATGCTGTTTTGCCATCTCCGTTGTACCAAAACATGATCGATTTGTGAGTCCGGTGATGTCCACGTATATTTATGAATATTTTTATGTTTAAAGGTCGTACTTTTGTGATTATCAAACCCTTCGACATAGCAAAGTTTATAAGTCGTGTTCCATCTTCATTACTGTATTCGTGCAGACTTTCTCTTCCAATAGTCGGTTGATTGAAATTGATTTTTTTTTTTTTCTTTTTTCATTTATTGAATAAATAAAGTTAAGTTGGCTCTATGAAGGGCAATGTGTACTATGTATGGCAATGAATCCGTAGCCATGCACAATGTGCACCATGAAGGTAAAAATAAATATAAAGTAAAAAAAAGTATTAAAAAAAAAAGTACAAATAAACATCCTCTGACTACATAACAAATAAAATAAAATGTAATAACTGATAATATAAAATACATTTGGATAATAATGGTATAAACAAACTAAAACAGAGAAAGAAGACAATCATAATATATATATATATATATATATATATATATATATATATATATATATATATATATATATATATAGGAGATGTAGATTATTAGGGTAGGCAGTCATAGATATTCAGCAGATCAAAATAAAATAAACATTTTATTTTGATCTGCTGAATATCTATGACTGCCTACCCTAATTATCTACATCTCCTATATATATCACAGTCAACTATACCTTATGATTATATATATACATACAATAATTACAAGCATCAAGCAGGAAACGCCGGACCAAGCTTGCCCCCCTCCCCCCACTGAAGAACATTTTCCACCTTATCACATTTAGATACATTTTTTTCTCAGACCCGACCTGGACCTGGACCATAACCTTACTGCGCCACCTGTTGCAAGGCACACACCCCCCCCCCTTTTTGGGAGTAATTTTATTGGACTATGTGAGAACTTTAGAACAAAGTTGTGCAATTCTTGTATTGTCATCGGCCCTTCACACGTGTGTAAATTTTCAAGCCAATCAGATCGCTGGAAATTGGTGAAAATTGTGATGAAAGATTCCGTTACAGGTCATGTTAATAAAAGCGTATTAAAGAGATAAATACGTGGTGTGACATGCGGATTCCAGAAGTTTCAAAATCGATGGATACATTGCTTATTGCTAATATTATAAATAGTAAATATTCTCTCTCTTTATCAGGATTACCAACTTATTCATTAAAATTATAAGCTGAATGTTGAATTATGGTTTTACGTATTCTTCAAAAACCTAATCCTTGCAATGCTGCCAGGTTAAAAACGGAAATGTGAGGCAATAATTCTCACTAGGGCAGGGACTCAAACTCAAGATCTTATTTAGCATTTATCTATAGAATCCCAATAATTGCTATTAATCTACCATTTATATTCAAATTATTAAAATTCTATTTGTAGCAGATCTTCCGACAGATTTCTCTCACAATCATTTCTAGAACAGGAAGCTCTAACAATTTAATCATTCTTCTAACATCGGAAGATCAAACTCGAAATGTAGTTAGTTCTAATGCCTTATGAATTTAATTATGTATTTTTATTTTTTGTAAGCTTTCTTCAATACAAGATTGTTCCTGATAAGTAAATTAGGTAAGATTATCTCAGTTCTCAATTCTTTAATTCTGAGAGCGGGCCAATATACAACCCGCGGCGGTGGATCCTAATAGTGAGTAATTTACGGCTGGAACCATCTTAATACCACCTCAATACCATCTCAATACCACCTCAATGCCACCTCAATACCATCTCAATACCACCTCGATACCACCTCAATGCCATCTTATTACCACCTCAATACCCTATAAATAGAGATCATAGATCTGTATCATACAAAGCTTTATTCAGATAAAATTAATCCAATTTAAAATAATTTTGACAATTTTTTTTTTCGTTTGTGCAGATGAGATAAAACCCAATGTTTATCTCTATAGAGTGACATCCTCAACTCCAGTACGCTGAGGAAACCTTTCCATCAATTAGAAAGCGTTAAAATGCTAATTAAACAGTTGCGTTAATTAATTGCTATTGATAAGATGTTATCTAGGACATTATCATATCTCGATCTGTATACAAAAAAAATACAATTAGCAAATACAGGCGGTTAAATATAAAATTAAGAGACATGGCCACATTTATTTTTTAGAATTTGCAATATCCAACAAAAACAAGGTTTTAAACCTAAATCCTCAATTAGGTTAAAAAACCTTATCGTTAGAACACAGGTTGTAAAACTTGGAATAGTTATTGATTTGACTATTTTGTGTAAAGCGCTACTTTTACTGATTGGAGACAAGGTTTGCACACAGGAGCGAGCGAAGCGAACCAAGTGCGGCGAATAGCCTAACCTAACCTAACTAAAATACTTTAGGCTCCAACTGAATATATAATTCTTTCTGGAACCATTACTAACTTAGCATTAGCGAAACTAATTTTATGTTTATTAAATAAAATAATTAAAAACATTATGTTAACCGTTCGTTGATTACTTATTCTTTTATAATATTTAATGTCATAAATTATAAAAGGAAGGATTGACGAGAAGTTTGAATGTTAATGTGGAGTTCTAGATTGAGAATATTGCGAAATATTTCTAACAAAACTGAAAACGTCAAAAGAAAAATAGTACGTTGGTGTTGCTGTGTGAACCACATATCTTGGTTTAATGGCTACAACTGTATACAACACACAACATATACACCAAGTAAAAGAGTGGAAATACAGATGCAATAAGATGCATAGTGCTGTAATAAAATCTACATCAGATGGATACATACTCTTAGATCCGAGTGGGTAGGAAGATTATTATGTAAGGATAGGTAACTGGTTGGGCACATTTCGACGAAATATGGGAAATCTCCATCATGATGGATACTTTTATTTGAGCCATTATATGGAGCATGTGGAGCATTGAGGATTTTAGATTGCTAATCCAGAGCCCAATAATAGCTCTAATTATTCGCATCTAAATGAGACTTTTATAAATTTTTTTGAAGTTATCGATACCTGTCAATCAAAGCAAGCGACGATGAGTAAATGTTGTAATTATTTATTTATTTTTTTTAAATCAATAGCCACTTATGCATTAAGTTAATGAGAAACCTTTACTCAGTTTAAATATTAATAAAAAACAGTTTTATGATATTTTGAGTTGATTGCTATCCAAAATAAAACAAAAAAAAAAACAACTGCAAATGTGCCTGAGTCGTAAGAACAAGAGAATAACAAGATGAGAATAACAGTGCCAGTGCCTGAGAGATTATGTAATCTATGGGGATAAAGGTCAGGAAAACAAAACAGACTAATGAATAAATCTAAGAGTTAACTATAAAAATAATAATATTCGGTAATTTTATAGGTCCTACTTGGCCATATAGCTCCTACTAGGCCATATAGCTCCTACTAGGCCATATAGCTCCTACTAGGCCATATAGCTCCTACTAGGCCATATAGCTCCTACTAGGCCATATAGCTCCTACTAGGCCATATAGCTCCTACTAGGCCATATAGCTCCTACTTGGCCATATAGCTCCTACTAGGCCATATAGCTCCTACTAGGCCATATAGCTCCTACTAGGCCATATAGCTCCTACTAGGCCATATAGCTCCTACTAGGCCATATAGCTCCTACTAGGCCATATAGCTCCTAATAGGCCATATAGTTCCTACTAGGCCATATAGCTCTTACTAGGCCATATACCTACTACTAGACCATATAGCTCCTAATAGGCCATATAGCTCCTACTAGGCCATATAGCTCCTACTAGGCCATATAGCTCCTATGAACAATAAACTATGATGCCACACCAAAGCTGTAACACTTCTTTTTCCTGTTGCAAATGAACGATATTTAAAAAGGTGGGTGAGAATCCGCCATTTTAGTACAATAGTCCATACAAGAAAGAAACAAAATCATTTTGGTACAGTTCATTGGTGTCTTCTCTTCAACTTACTCAAGTCACCATCACAGGATGGAAGAGGGCTTTGATTTTATGTTCTTAATATTTTTCAACCACCTCATCAACTATAAACTTATGCATCACGCACTTTACATACATACATTAAGTAAATACAATTTTGTAAATGTAAAAATACATTTATTAATACAATCAGTTGTTGAGAAACTGGAGGGGGAGATGACAATATGAAATTTTGAAGGTGAGTGTGTTGTTGACCTGTGAACCTTTTGATTTGTGTTACATTTAATACAGCTCAAAACAATGATTTTTGTTTGAGTCAAAAATTGCGGAAATTTGACTACTTCAATTCTCTTATATTTTATTATTAAAAAGAACTTTTATTGAGTAATTATTACAATCTGCCACAAATCTGGTCTGGTATATCAATTGTCGTGTTTTAAAACGTTAACAGACAATTAAGGAATATTGAAATTAAAAAAAAAATCTTAAAAAGTATATTATAAGCTTATAAAGATCCAATTTCTAATTACTACAATATTTATATGTAGATGTAGTTGTACATATTTGATTCTTTCCAGCATAGATTTCGTTTTTTTTTACTTAAAAAATATACCAGGTATGCAAGTTTAAAATGTCGTTTTAATTCCAATAGAATGCGCTCATAGCCTATTGAAGGATTTGCTTATCTCTAAAAGCTATTTTGTTTGTTAGTCATTTGTTTACAAAAGTCAGTTGTTTTTAAGTCGTTTACGTGGACGTATCATACCTTTCTTTGGTGTTAAAAATGTCTAATTTTAAGCCAAATAAAGAGCATTTGCGGCATGTCATGATTTTCTTATTTAATCAAAAGAAAAAGGCATCTGAATGTCATCGAATTCTTGTTGAGACTTATGGCGATGTTGCTCCAACCGTCAGGACATGTGAACGTTGGTTTCAAAGTTTCAAACGTGGTGATTTTGATGTTACTGATCAAAAACGAGAAAATCGACCAAAAAAGTTTGAGGACTTCGAATTGCAATCTTTATTAGACGAAGACAATACCCAAACCCAACAAATGATGGCAGAACAGTTGAATGCCACTAGGCAAGCCATTTCCGATCGCCTGAGAGCTATGGGAAAGATTCAAAAGGTTGGAAAATGGGTTCCACATGAATTGGACGAACGACAGATGGAAAAACGAAAAACTGTGTGCGAAATGCTGCTTTTACGCCACGAAAGAAAGGGTTTTTTGCATCGAGTTGTAACTGGCGATGAAAAATGGATTTATTTTCAGAATCCCAAACGAAAAAAAATCATGGGTAACGCCAGGACAACCATCCACATCGAGTGCAAGACCGGATCGTTTTGGGAAGAAGACAATGCTGTGTGTGTGGTGGGATCAGAAGGGAGTAGTCTACTACGAGCTTCTCAAACCCGGCGAAACAGTCAATACCGAGCGCTACCGACAACAAATGATCAATTAGAGTCACGCATTGATCGAAAAAAAAAAAACGCCCAGAATGGGCTCACAGGCACGCCAAAGTCATTCTTCAGCATGATAACGCTCCTGCACATTCAGCCAGATTGACTAAGGAAACGATTTCTTCGCTTGGTTGGGAACTCCTACCCCACCCGCCGTATTCACCTGACCTGGCGCCTTCTGATTATCACCTCTTCTCATCGATGGGACACTCATTGGCGGAGCAACACTTCAACAATTTCGAAAACGTACGAAAATGGCTCGATGAATGGATTTCAAATAAAGATGAAGCATTCTTTTGGAATGGAATCCATATATTGCCCGAGAGATGGACAAAATGTGTAGAAAGCGAGGGTCAGTACTTTGAATAAAATATATTATACTTTTTTTTAAATTACTGTGTATATATTTTAAGAAATAAACGACATTTTAAACTTGCATACCTGGTAATAATTACGTAAGTTTATCTTTCGTTTTAAGTATAATTTCGACATTTATCTCTCAACATTTTAAAACACGACCATTTTTATACTAAACAAAACGACAGTAGCTTTGTAGACAGTATTACATCAGCAGAAAACTGCGTATTCTGTGGATAAACTTATCTATTAAATATAATATGTACATTTAACTATCCACTGACTTCTTGAAAATTTAAAAGATAAGCTAGTTTAAAGCGGAGAGCAGTTCGAGCTTGGAAAATTATCGAGTACAGTTTAAAAAAAGAGATGGGTCGATATGACGAATTCTATTTTTAGGTCAACTATTAACAGTTTGTACACAAATGCAATCCAAGTACTTTTTACATTAAATATCCAAATAATTAAAACGGAAATGAGATTAGTATGTAAGAAACGTGATCATAAATTTATATAAAAGTTCTAAAATACAAACAAAATCTCCCTCCCATCTTAATAAAATTAATTTTTTTAGCCTTAATCCTATAAAAGTTTTGGTAAGGAAGTAAGAAACGTGAATATCATATCACAATAAAAGAAATCAGCTGTCCTAGCAATCAGCTGTCCTAGAAATCAGCTGTCCTAAAGTAAACAAACTAATGCCCCACCCCCTCAAGTATCAATTAAGCAATTTTAATTTGGTTTGAAATAAAAATGTTTTACTGTGTAAGAAACTTGAATACCGAATCTCATTAAAATCAGCAGTCGATTTTTGCATAATTGTGTTAAGCACTACATAAAAAACCTCAATATTAACCTTATTGTTTTTGTAGCCTATACCGAAAAGTTAACTGGCATTTATTTCCAAAAAAAATCCTTTTTTTTTTAATGAAGAAAGCATTGTAATCGGTCTCCATTTTTTTTGTAACTCAAGATCTCACTCCATTTGCACGTGAATATCGCCGCTATCTTGAATACTATCATATACCGCCTCCCCTACCCAAGTACTCCTACCTCCTCTCAAACCAAAGAACTGAAACAAATAAAACATAGCAAGCCTCTTAGGTACTAGGGAATGGCCAGGGTTCTGCTAAGGTTCCTGTAAAAGGTTCTCATGTAGATGATATAATGAATGATTTATAATGAAATGCAAAAATAACAAAAAGTATTTTGAAAGTTGCTTGCAATTCCATCGATTCTTTCTCAACCATTAACATAAATACAATTTTATTCTTGAGTCACATTTCCAAAAGCCAACGGAGAAAGGTTCGATTTGAAACATTTGCAATCAATTTAGCTACTTATTCCAGTTTTTTTATTTATTTTTATTTTTTTTATTTGAGAGAATTTAATCACATACAACACATTTCATACAAAATACAATTAATGGCTTACAATCATGCCATACAGACGAAAATTTATTATTTAATTACTACCATTTTATATTTTCTCTTAGATAATACATATAATGACAAATGATTGTCTTTAAAAAATCTTGCCTGGCCATTACTAGCGATAGGTTAATGCATTTTTCATCGCATTACATAAGTTCTTTTACAATACTTGGAGCTTAGAAAATGTTTTGAGGTCTAAGGTATGCTTCACATTTTGGGAATCACGAAGGAAATTTAATTTAGAACTGATTCCACTTCCTACCCCGCGTACCTATGCTATGGTATGCTATGGTTCTTCACTTTTGAGCCAGGGATGATGGTAGAAGGAAAAAATGATCCGAAGGCCCAACAAATTAGACTAGTCACTAGCCCCCTAGTCGGCCCAGTAGATCATCGGTAATGTTCGGAGGGCTTCGTTTATTGCCAGAATAATGAATTATAAGTGAGGAAATTAAATTACTTAGTTTAAGATAGCATAACATAATAAGATAACTTCTCATCTCAGTCCTCAATATATGTAAGATAAACAGCTTACATTTAATTGTAAATAAACAAAAATATAAATTGATGAAATAGCAGTTTTCTTTTCGTGTTTCTACCTTTTTTTAACATTTAAAATTAAGAGTTACTGTTTTTTTAATTATGAAACACAACAAAACTGCGATTTTATAAAAAAAAAAATAATATTAGGGTAAGTAAGTTTTTTATACAGCATTGTATAGGCTATCCAATTTATTATTTATTCATATCATAATATCATAATCCTTGTTAAAGTTCGATAATTTATTACAAAAAAAAAAAAAAAAAAAAAAAAAAAAAAAAAAGAAAAAACTATTGCTGAAATAAATAGTAAACCGTAAAGATGGCTAAATAGATGGGATAAATTGCTAGAAAACATAGGTTATGATACATCTTGAGAAGCAGTAAAGTTTTTTTAAATATTTATTTTAAAATTGAAATAATTATGTAGAAATATTTGAAACAACTATATCCATACAATGCTGAGTTGTTTAGACTTAGCCAAAATACAAAAGAAAATATTCGAAAAATAGGATAAGGATGATCCTGTTGACCCATTGGGAGATAAGGTAGCCTTCAGTCTAATATTATCCAGGAGATATTGAGATAGTGCAGGATACGTGGGGTCCTCTTCTGTCCTTGACCGTCAGTTACTTGCCGTTCTCGCCATTCATTTTCAATATTTTAGTTCATGATGTGATAATATTAATTCAAGTCATTGTTATTTTCTGAAGCCGACTTTAAGGTACTTCAATATTGCAATTGTACACGCTTCGGCGGTACATATACTAGTGTTACTACAAGATGTATTTCACCTGAAAGTGGTCTTAGATCTAACCAGCTATAACAATAGGTAAAATTAAAGAAATAATTAATAGGGGGAAAAAGTTACCTAAAAAAATCAGTATTTAAAAAATATATATTCGTTCCTATTTGAAAAAAAATGAAGTAATATTCATATAAAAGATTGGAACAGATTTTGGCGTCAAAATAGGGTCGACTTTAATATTAATTTATTTCCTACGTTATATATTACGTTATAGATATAATATGTTATATCAACGTTATAGATATATTACGTTATATCAACAAAGACAAAGTCACACAAGAGAAACTAAGACAATTCTTTCCAAAACATGGACTGAATAACACTAGAATTAGCATAGCGGGTCAAATGACCCATTTCGAACTTTTAGGAGGCATTTCTTGGAAACAACATTCATTACTCTGTTTTTGGACTTTACTACTTTTATTACGAAATCCACTCATTTCTTGAAGGTTTAGCCTTTTATGGCTTGGAAGGGTGGGAGGATGGGATGATAGGTGCGAAGAGGCTACAAGCCGCAGAAATGGATTTTTCGAGAAGTTGCATTTCAAGGGTGCAGCGGGTGCCAACTTCGGTCATCAGAGATATTGTTAAAGTGGACAAGACCATAATGCGCACTATCGAAAGCAAACAGTTACAGTGGTACGGCCACCTGTGAAGAATGGAGATAGGGTGGCTCTGAGATGGCCAATGAAGCTGATAGACAATGTCCCGGAGGAGAGGTCGCCCAAGGAAAATATGGTTGCAGGGAGTGGAATGGTTACAGGTTATGGCAACGAGAGGTTTGTCGGAAGGAGATTAGGAAGTTAGAGCATACTGGCGGTGAAACTTATAAAGTTTCGGCATAAGACCTAAGGCTGTTAAGTCCAAGAAGGAAAAAAATAAATTAATCTATCAAAAGTGGTTTTTCAATATCCAATCCTCTCTTATTATTGTTTTTTAAACAAGAAATTGTGGTAGAAACATGTACACATGAAATGTCGGTAGTTTTAGTGTTAGTGATGTTAAACATTACTTCAAACGTTTTCACTCAAGATCTTATTTGGGAAAGGAGACATATATTTAGCCGCGTACTATATGCGAACTAGCCTGGAATCTACTTGGGCGAGTGCTTTGTTAATTAATTTGGCAATCAGTGTAGTCTTATAGGACGCTTTTGTCGTGAAACTTCCACAAAAATAAAAGTTTCAAAAAAAAAATTCAAAAAAATCCGGTGCCAACAACAATTTGCCATTAATGAAACTCAAGTAAAAAAAAAAAAAAATTACTACAATGTATAAGAATCTAATGAATCAACTAACTTAAGTTTCAAATCACCTTTTATATCTTAGATCCTTGAGGTCATCGTATTTTTGGACTGTTTCAATATATATATATATATTATATATATATATATATATATATATATATATATATATATATATATATATATTTTTAATTCAATTTTGTTTTTCTAAATTTATCTTTTTAAATGTTTATTATTTTAGACCTAAAGGCAGCTTCATGAAGTACCTAACAATGCATGAAAACAAGCAACACACGTATAAAGCACATTGCTTGCAGGCTGCATAGTCGTTGTAACGTAAATTGCTTGTTTTTATGTAATGTTTGATAATTGTGATGCAGTAATTGTTATCATGTTAAATATAAATTTTTAAAATACATCTGCTTTTATAGAAGAAATAACAATGTTTTGTATACTAATTTATTTCTTCAATACTTATAGTCATTAATTCATCCGTTAAGATTTTTGTACTCTCATATACACAATTTTTATTGATTTGTGTTTCATATATAATGAAATATTTTAAAATTTGTTCTTCCCTACATTGAATTATTTGTAAATATCTCTTCTCAAAAGTAGGAAAACACATTAGTGGTTTAACCAACCAAATCAATCTCCATTTCTGCTCACATTGGAACAAATGTAAAATAAAAAAACAAAGTCAACAAATGTTATTTAATTACTACTTACAATCTCAATAGGATTGCCTAACCTTAGTTGAACCCTCTTGATAAAAACATAATCTTTGTTAATTCTAGTTCATGTTATCGCAGAAAAATACAAATAATTGAGGATTTAGAATAAATACCTGAGCTGATTGAGGGATATTATTGTATTGTTGTATTGTTGTATTGTTGTATTGTTGGGTTAGCTGATAGATCGTCTAGTGTCATTGTCATTCCGTTCGTCTTATCTCATTGACGTAACTCTGTCTGTTAAAGAATGGCAGCCGGATAGTTCTCTGCCTCTATAATTGTAAATAGTAAAGAAATGGCTAAAATATTTATGAAATGGCCCTATTTCATTTATCGCTTTTCTTCTATTTTATTTTAGGACGTTGCTGCTTTAATTTCGCCAAATGAAGGATTAGGAAATATTGTATTATTTTTAAATTGTTATGAAACCTTGGAATAAAGTTTATAAGGATAATGGATAAAGATAAATCAACCTTTTGTCAAACTTCTAAAGATGGAATAAAAAATACTTTACTGGTGGATGCTAATATTTTAAAATCTTCAACGGCCGAGATAGAACTTCTTAATGAATACCTCCCATCCGGGATAAAAATATATCTAATCATACTTTTTTCTCAATAAATCCATCGTTTAACTACCATAAAGATGTTAGAAAAAACAATTTTTTTTCTCATAAAAATCAAAAGGGTTAATTTTTTTTTTCCTTCAGTTTCTCAACTGTTATCGCGGCTTCCAATCTTACCTTGTAATGATTAAAGGAAGCGAAACTGATCATAGTCCTTTGGATTCAACTCTTCGTGTTAAGAAAGTGATACCTAGTAGTTTCTACTAATATTTACTAAAATTATTTTACCGTTTTTTCAAGAATGTTTGTCGGACAATATGTTAAGATAGAGGATAAAAGGCTGAATGATATGGAAAAATGGTTATTCCTCGTTTACTGGTTTAATCTAAAGTGCAAACATTGCCTACAGTGACACCAATTAGCACATTAGCCACCATTATACTCAAACTAATCGCAAGATCATCTTCTTCTCAAGTTTCAAAAGGATAACATTTTTCCTTTGAGCAGCGTAGAACCGTCGGACTTTTAACAGACCCCTTTATAATAATGTGCACTCAGAGGACATGCAGGAAGTTTCACAACAAGCGGGTGCTATTGCTATAGCATAGGACGTATCAATGGCATAGGATGTATCAATGGCAAAGACTTCCAAGAGTAACCAGAAGAGCGCGATTTATTGGAGAACGCCAATAGCAAATCTGCGCAGGCCTTGCCTTCACACTAACAATTATCTCAGCGAGCATGAGGTCGCCCAACTTACGTGGACCGAAAAAAGAATCTCAAGGGCACTACAACAAAGAACCGTTTTAGGGCCTCTGTTGTAGAATTGTATGATGACTTAGGGCTAAGGCTCCCTATGAAGGAAGCTGCCATCATTTCGGATTTGAAGCGTGTATATTGAGGTTATACTGCTAGGGGAGGTTATTTATAGTGAGGAAGCAACTGGTTCTCCAGCTTGCTGACTAGAAGGCCGGGCAGTACTCGACACGAGCAGGGTAAAGTAAAGCAGATAATTAGAGTTGAACCATTAGTTAGACATCTTTAGGTTCCTCATCGGCAATAGGTTACGGTTTGATGAAACTCTGTTTGCAGTTAGCTATAAAGAACCAATGGAGTTGATCATCACCTCACCTTCCTTCCTCAGGCTTCCTGGCAATGGTTCCTTCAATAACTACCGCCCGATCTATTTGAACCAGTAGAGCATCAATTCATATATTGCCATAGATTGGCGAGGCAGAAGGGAGAGGTAATAACTTGGGACCAACAGATGATGCCACAATATATGCCTAACAAAATGGATACAGTTTACAGCAGGCTAGCTAGCATCCCCCATCGCGGCTTCGCTCATTCTCATAAGTTAAGTACTTACAAGGGGACGTTATGACTTGTAACTCACACATTTGAATGCCGATTTTGTTTGTAGGTAGCAGGGCACAACAACCTACAATAATAGAGCAACAATAATAATATTATAATAAAGCAAAACTAGAGTTATAGCCGCCAATAGCCATTGGGAGCCAAGAAAAAAAAAAAATGTGGTTTAAAGATTTCTTTGAAACATCTTCAGGTGAAATGTTAAATGTTTTATAAAAGACTCGGAAACCGTTACTTTCAGCAAATTTTGGGCTATATACACTATTATTTACTCCTTTACTTCTTTTCACTGTAAAAACATGTGACATGTTTCGGGAAACAAGGTCCCATTACCAGACTTTTAAAACTGTCTCTTGGTGCTAACAAACCGTATTAGTGTCATTTACATTAAATTGTGTGTGTCATTTACGTTAACACCAAGAGACAGTTTTAAAAGTCTAGTGATGGGACCTTGTTTCCCGAAACATGTCACATGTTTTTACAGTGAATAAAGAGGAGTCAATGCTTTTTATAATACATTTAATTATCTACATACCTAACTCCTTCATTGAAGAATATATTAAAAATGAAATATGAAAATCACGTATTATTTTTTTTCTCAGCTCTCAGTCAAGATAGAGAAATGATTCTTTCACGTTAAATTGTAGTTTTGTACGCTATCTGAAATAAAAATACACGATCCGACACACGATGATCAAGACACGACGACCCGGCTTGAGTGTGCTCAATAACTCCAAAAAAAAGAAATGACAAAATTCCAATAAAACCGCATGTAAATCTGTTGACATTTTTTTCATGAAAAACTGACCTCAAATCTCGATTTAGTACACCAAAAAACTCTTGTATGTTACATTTTATTTTTATTGTGCTTGGCTGAGTTTATTTAAATGGTATTTTTTGCTAAAGTTAAAATAAATAATGTTAGCGACCTTAGTATAGTTGTATGCATTAATCTTACTAAAAGTATTATCACAATTTCAATTTTCTAAATTACTTTTTACTCCAGATCCGAATTCAATTGACGTATTATTTGCGAAGAGGTGGCTTGCCCCTTTTAGCAATTACTTTTCGGTAACCAGTTCCTGTTTTACCAGCGCGCATTCTTAATTAGCTAGCCATTAGATACCCATTCGAAATTAGAACTAAATTTTTCCTTTATCGCCTGGTACTAACTTAGACCGCAATTCCCTCACCACTCTCCACTACTGTCCGCATTTTTATCAAAAGCAACCACAGAATGTTCATATATTATTTATATAATATTATTCTACTATTAATAACATAGTATTATTAGTTTTCAATTAAATCATTCTCACACCTTGCCATTTATTTATGCCTTCTCAGGCTTTTTACTATTGCCATTTTATTATAAATTGTTGTACGTTTCATTTACACACTAGCCATACATTATGGCTTATTTAAGCAAACTAAAATTTAAATATGTTTATTAGTTTCGTTTCTCGCTATTTTTTTTTTCTTTACTTTTAGAATACCATGTCTATTTAATATAATAACAAGGATTTCGTATTTATTGAATAAAATAAAATTTTAAAGATTGAAGTACAATTTGTAAAAGCATGTAGTGTGATTTATATTTTTGCACCTAGAATACAATCTGAGGATCTAGTGCTGAAAGGAGGAAAATTTGGAAGTTATCATTTCGAACGGCAACCGCTAGAATGCGCGCTGGTAAAACAGGTACTGGTTACCGAAATGTAACTGTTAAAAGGAGCAAGGAATATCTCTTGGCAAGTAATAGCAAATTGAAGAGGTAACAGGTTATGAATGAGACCTCTGATAGTGGACACGTGGGGGGGACTATAGCCTCTACGGCCTATTACATATTTGTAAAATAATTATTTATATATAAATTATGATTAGTTTAATTCCCTGAGGTGATAGAGGGTATAAGAAGAGGAGGGAGGTTATTTGAGCAAGTTACCTTCAACGGAATTAGTTAGGAATTGGACTGAGAAGAAAATAAAATAAATACAAGCTACTATATACATTACAATCAGAAAATTATTTATTTTAAGCTTTAAATAAAAATTTTAATTAAATTTTCAAAAAATAACAATTAGGTTTCAGATGTGAACTTACATTTCAACTCGGAAACTTTTTTAAATTAAACTTTGGGCCATTACAATAATTAAATCAAATCGACGTAAAAATCAATTTTAAAATTACATTTTAATTCGTTAACGCAAAGAAAGAACTTGCTTGAGACTGGGGTCTTTTCAAAAGAAGCTAAAAACTACAGTCGTACGGCCTACAGCTGGTGGATCAAACCTAATTAGCAAAGTACTATACATCGATTCTTATCTATAATGAGAATAAAAAAGTGTTATGAAAAATGTTATTTCTTCCTTAACATCGGGGCAACTCTTCATGTTCTAGATCAATATGATATGCTACCGATTGAGACAGTTGTCTTCAAGAATATAGGATTGCTACAGCCAGTCAAATCTCAAATTGTTGAAGATATTTATTGTTGAAAATATTTATTGTTGAAGATATTTAATGTTAATGATATTTACTCACAATCGGCAATGAAGAAGTAATATTACAATTTTAAACAGCCGAAGTAAGAATACTGTCGAAATAAATTGAGCCAGGCAATGGCCCCATTCACTTATTCTTAAAGGATTTTTATTAATATAAAATAAAGATTATTTTTCATTTCATTACATATCCCTAGGATTAGTAGAAAATTAAAAGAATAGTGAATAAGTTTTGCTTTTTAGCTTTTATATGAATTGTTTTTATTTGTAATAGCAATTTATTATTATTATTCTTATTTATCAAACCTCCGTCATCATTGAAATAAAAAATACAAACACTAAAAATTAATAAAATTCTTGTTTTGGCTTTCGGTACTTGAAGATCTAACTTCTTCGCCATTTCTGGAAGTTCTATGCCTCAAGGTACGTCTACTACATGACGAGTGTTGAGAAAACGATCTGCTGACGGACAACTTATTATTAAATCCAACTATCGCTATTCATAATCGTAAATCGATTTTTTGTGTTACGGAAAAGCAATGGGAAATCAAAAATTTTCACACCAACACATCACTACTTGAGGCCATGGTAACCGAGTCTAATGCAGCCGAATGTTTAAATTTTTAGTTCGAATCCTGTTTCGGGGAGTATCCTTAGAATACATATTTAAACCTAAAACAGTTTGGAAATTTATGGGATAACATTTCCTGTTTGCATATATACAAACTAGTTGAAAATATAAAACTACTCCATTACGAAACATGAAGAGTCTTCAGAACTTGGTAACAAAAAACTTGGCAAAATGTTTTGTTCCACGATCAACCGTTATACAAGGAGGTAATTCCGTGAGCAGCAAAATAATCAATACGAGTATCATTTCTCACAATGTCGTAACCCACTTTACAAAGGTTGTTTTTGCCACAGAATGATCTCACCACTTTGCCACAGAATAGTCTCACCACTTTGCCACAGAATGGTCTCACCACTTTGCCACAGAATGGTCTCACCACTTTGCCACAGAATGGTCTCACCACTTTGCCACAGAATGGTCTCACCACTTTGCCACAGAATGGTCTCACCACTTTGCCACAGAATGGTCTCACCACTTTGCCACATAATGGTCTCACCACTTTGAAATCGCCAGTATAGCGTATATAAGATTAAGTAGTGAAGCGGAAACATTTTCAGCTCACAGTTGGAACAAGGAGAACAAGGAACAGAACTACAGCCTATCCCACAGAACTACAGCCTATTCCACAGAACTGCAGCCTATTCCACAGAACTACAGCCTATTCCACAGAACTACAGCCTATTCCACATAACTACAGCCTATCCCACTGAACTACAGCCTATCCCACAGAACTACAGCCTTGCCCCAATTTATTTGAATAAAGAATTGGATAGGGAGTTAAAAGAAACACCGAGCTATCACAGTTTTCCACCACCTGATATAACCTTCGTCAAACAGACCTATTTCAATAAAAACCTCACAAATATATGTAATCATGAACTAATCTTACAGAAACGAAGAATGAAGTGATGATTCATGCATTCTATATATTAGCATCAACACCAATATCAATCCTGTTTCCGGTATTGGTATGCCAACATAGATGTTATTTATAGATATAAATAATTATTAAGTTAATTATTAAGATATAGTTAATTATTAAGATAGATGTTATTTTATAACCAGTTATATTATACGATAAACGTAGCTATCTTTCTATTAATTGCTTTAGTTGTTATAATGTTATAGTTAAGTTGTGAAGTGATCTCACAGAAATCATACAGAATGCATCACCTCCCGGGATGGAGGTGTGTCTCACGATATCAATGCATGATTTCTGTTTTTTGATAACGAAAAAAATTGTGAACTTTAATGTAGATAAAGTGTGTAGTATTAGATAGGAGAAGATTTATAAAAAAGAACAAAGACAGGCTCTAATTGGTTATATTTTGTAAGAGGTCGCAATAGCTCCTCAAAATACGATTTTACGTAACCCAGGGTCTTATCGCAAATTGTTATAATCTCGAAAAGCTTTAAGTAAACTAACTTGACACGGTCTGTTTATGAGTGTTTGTTCAATGATACTCGATGATACTCGAACGGTTGAACAACAAGAGAAGGGGGCTGAGCGTGGGTATATATCGCGGGGCCGCTCCGTAGTGGGGCCACTCCCATTCCTTTCGCCCATCCTTTCAACTCCTTTATTTGTTATATCTCGTAGTAATATCCATTGATAAACTCCATTGTAATCCACTCAGGTTTATTGACTTCTGTTTCTCTATTTTGTATGCCTTGGCTGTTAGTATTGGAAGTAGTAAATATATAGTAAATAAGATTTGAGCCGAGGTTTCCGCACCCGAAGAGGCAGGGTGTTCGTTATCAAACCTCGCTGATAAGACATTACCTGCCTCTTTTTCGCTACTACAGCTGACTCATTGCTGTCGACAGGTCTGTCTTCGTTTTGGTCTTTCTTCTTTCCGATTTCTTTTTATCTTCTTAAATTATCAACTTAGTCATGAAATGCTATACCAAACATAATTTCATACCGCTCTGACTCATGTGTTTACAAAGATAAAGACCAATTTAAATCAGTACACTAATATTGATATAACCTTACTTTGAGGAAAAAGGTACGTGAAAGGTGAAAGAGTATGAAAGGTCAGGTATCTTTTGAACATCCGATTTAAAGCCATTTTATAGTTTCTTTCCTTATTTATTTCTTATCACAAAATTAGTATCTTGAGATTAGTGATAACGCCTTTATTAATTTCAAACTGCATTTCCGTTATTTATTTTTGTATTTAGTATTTAGATATTTGTGTTATTATTTTAAGAGTATTGATTTATTTATTTTTATTAATTACAATAATACCTTAGTAAGTCATCAGTCAGAGGTGACAGCGCCGGCTCAAATCCGACAAGGACGACTTGGCTCAACCTGTGACTCATCCATGGAATACATTTCGACCTTCTCACTCAAACTAAAATGGGTAGGTAGTCTGTAGAAAAAAAAAACGTTATTTCTAGTTAGCAAGCTATAAGTTAGTTGTTTCTAGTTAGCAAGCTATAAGTTAGTTGTTTCTAGTTAGCAAGCTATAAGTTAGTTGTTTCTAGTTAGAAAGCTATAAGTTAGTTGTTTCTAGTTGCCAAGCTATAAGTTAGTTGTTTCTAGTTAGCAAGCTATAAGATAGTTGTTTCTAGTTAGCAAGCTCCAATAAACAACAATGTACTACTACAATAATTTGTAGGTTTTAGGTAATTTTATTTTTAGTATCCATTCTTCTCAATGGATATATTCTACATTTAATTTCATATTGTTGAATGGTCTTATGTTTTTGTTGGTTATGTTTGAGTTAATATCTATTCCAAGGATTTATGTATTTTCAAAGTGATGATGCCCGGAGCATACTAATTATTTTATATGCATATATAAATAAAAAGCGACATGAGGGTGTAGTGGCCGAACAAGTCAAGGCAGCACCTTAACATTCTCGGGTAAAAAAAATCCTCCGTATAAGCAAGTTGGTTTCATTTTTAAGAACAACGACGAAATAAAACTGAGAGCTCAATGATAGGTTGGGAACCTGTAGGATGATACCGTTAATGGAAGTTACACCAACAAATAGGGATATATATTCCTATTTCAACTTGACCTCAGGTTATTTGAGTTAGTCATTAGTCTAAGGATTATTGGACATTTGATTTTATTATTATTTGTTGTTTGATATATCCTGATAGGAAGGACTATCATATAATATATATAATAAACTTCTATGAATTAAGATATAAATATATCGAATAATATATTTCATATAACATATAAATATATGGAAACAAACTATATTTCAAAGGCCACCATCTCAACACAACCCCGTCACGTGCCACCAGGTAATCAGAAGGCAGTTGACATAACACTATTATTACCTTAGAACAGTAAACCTGCTCCACAGAAGATAATGTAGTTTACAATATTTGTCTAACAGATAGCGTGTAACAGATAGTAAGTAGAATAACTTGGGCAAACTGTGTTTACTTCCATAAATCAGCAAATCGCTTATTCGAGTACAACGATAAGATCCAAGATAATTATATCAGGTCATTAATGGCAGAACTTTTAAGAATTTCAAATAATAAAGACGATGCTTGCAATTCTTTCAAAAGGAAACCATAACATTGATAATAATAAAAATCTATACTTCCAATATAGTTGTGTCGCTGAGGCATCTCCATAGAGCAGTACAGGGCCCTAGCACCTAGCACCTAGCACCAAACATCTAGCACCTAGCACCTAGCACCTAGCACCAAACACCTAGCAGCTAGCACCTAGCACCCACCTAGCACCTAGCACCTAGCAACAACCCCACTTAGGAGTGTAAAATAAATAAATAATAAAAATAATTTAAAAATGAAAAATAAACAAGAAAAAATATCTGTAGTTAATTAGATGATTGAATACAAAATAGTAGGAAAGTCTAGTCAAAGATACAGTTGTAATAAAATAATTAAATAATTTAAATTGAATAATACAAATTTTAAATTTTGTAAACTAATACAATGTAACAATTTTATTAACAGATGTTTTTTGTTAGGAATTTAAAAAAATAAAAAGTATAAGAGATCTATATGAAAAGGAAAATGGTTAGATAGAAAAGTAAGCAAAATAATAAAGTTGGCCTAACAATAAACGAAGGAAGAGGTTGGGGAAATATGAGAAATTAAAATAAATGGACTTACTGATTGTAAGTCCTGATGACTTAATTTCTCATATTTCTGATAATATATTGCTCCAAAGCTACACAGGTTCGAATCCAGTTTGGGCCAATCGACTTTTACTCTGTGGTGTATCTAAAATAAATTCCGTCCTTTTCAATCTAGCTGGAATATTTTAGTAACCTCGAGAATAATCCACATTCCTGTCTCGGTTGAAGTACACAAGGGCACACAAACATAACAAGGACGAACTACTAACGAAGGACTAATTATAACGAAACCCTGATGTCAAAAATTACCGCGTATTTCACGCACTACATGTTTACTGACTGGACTATAGATATTTTCTTCTATTCGCATCATTCTAGTGAAGACATTAGAAAATGTTGAGAAATAATTGTATTGTCAAATACAAAAATTTGATTTGCTTTAATAAAGTATAGAACATAAAATGTGCTAAAAGTGCCAGTTTCCGAGTTATGTGATCAAACAGTTGAGAGCATACGATTTTCAATCCTTTCTCCCCCTCCTCGGCCCAAACCCGACGCTATTTCGAATGATGAAACATGAGACATTTTTCTGCATTTTAAGATAAGTTTTTTTAAGGTTGTTATTAAAGTATACATTCATAAATCGTAAATGGTATCTTCATAAAGTTTATTAAATTGTGCATCTCAAGAAATCCCTTAAGCTGAATTTGATTTTGGCGAATTTTGCCAACTTTCTAAAAAAGTTAGTTTAAGAGTCTATAACACAAAAATAGCTAATCCAATCAAAAAATGTTATATTCCAAAAGTTGTAGATCATTAGATTTTGCGAAGGTAGGATTTTCAAAGTCAAAATTTGCCCATTCCTTCTCTGAGATATGTCAATAAAACCAAAAATCGATGTTTGATATTGGATAAACTAACCAGTTAAAATTTCAAACAAATCACAAATAATACAGGAAAATTAGCTTCGAACCTTGAACTCTAAGAATAAATAGTTCTGACAGCTGAAAATGTTTACACTAAATAAAGAGGAAAATTAATTTTTGAGACTACAGTTGCAGTTTTACTAGCTGCAGTGACATTGATAAACGAAGAAAAGTTAACAATAAATATCTCTTTACGCCATTTCCCGCATTTCATTTTATGCAGCTTACGCGGCAAAAGGGAATGGACAGCTTTCTCATATCGTCCAATCATAAAATAAGTTTTGTTTATTCATTTAATGAAATTTACAACAGCACAAAATATATACATCTAGTAAATGGGTTAATTATGATTACAATAACATGTCAAAACTTGAAAAGAACTACTCATTAGTAGCACTTAAAAAAAAATACTACACTAGAAGGTCACTAGGCCATCTTCTAGGACTAGTGGATTTGTGTGGTTATGGAGTTTACAATGGTATCTGGTTTGGGCTCAATCAGCAACATATGGGACATTAAGATCTTTATGGATAAGTTTATTGGTGACAAAGTAAGGAGTATTAAGGATTTTTCGAAGGATTTTGGATTGCAAGGATTGGATACAGGAAGAATTAGAAGGTTTAGTTGAGCCCCAAAGCTCAACCCTATTTGTCCAAAAAGGTCTGATAACTGTCATGTAAATGAGTCTTTTGTAAGAAATTGGAAGGTTTGAACGTTTGTCTAGTTGGAGTCTAAGATAGCGGATCTGTTCAACAGGGATCAGTGGGATATTATTAAAGGATGCTGTAGGACAAGAAGTCGTAGGTTTACGGCGGAGGGTGAAGGTTATTTGGTGGGATTTGCTTGGATTTATTATAATTCTCCAATTTCGACACCATTCTTGAAGGTTGATGATATGAGATTGGAGTGTTTGGGAGGCAATGAAGGGATCATTATTTACTGATAACACATGTGTTATCAGCGTAAGTGGTGAGGACGTTGCCAGGATGGGTCGGGATATCAGCGGGTAGAGGATGGGACCTAGGATGCTACCTTGATGAACACCGGCAGTTTGGACAGAGGTAAGAATAGGAAAAGTTGTGATTAACTTTAAAGGTTTTATTACTGAGATAGGAGCGGATAATAACGAAATGGAAGGTAGGAATTTACGGAGTTTGTAAAG
This sequence comes from Euschistus heros, assembly GCA_003667255.2. Taxonomy (NCBI): domain Eukaryota; kingdom Metazoa; phylum Arthropoda; class Insecta; order Hemiptera; family Pentatomidae; genus Euschistus; species Euschistus heros. The sequence continues at coordinate 327,100 of RCWM02000811.1, read as the reverse complement.
CAGCTAACCCCTAGTCCCAGGCTCGGTCAAAAGCTTGTTCTACGTCGAGAAAGGCCCCTATGCAGAACATTCCGAGTTCTGGTGCTGAAGAGACCACGTCCACCAGGCAAAATAAGTATTTAGAAGCAAAAAAAAAAAAAACCCAGCAAAAAACCTCACTCCGAACGAGAAGTGCCTGGAGTGAGTGGAATAAACCAAGAATAAAGAAATAAAATTATAGAAAAAGGCTGGAAAAGAAAAAAGGCCCCACTATCGACGAGGTGCTCCAGCCCCAGAATATCTGTTATTTGTTTCATCTACAGACAAACCCTAAATCCATGTTCAAACTAATATTAACTTCTGTTATACCTTCTCGTATTAAAATGAAAAATAAGAAAATAATTAAGAGTAAATAATAAAATACCTTAATACTAAATCGCAAGTAATGTTAACATCTGATAAATGTTTTCACATTAGGAAAATGGAAATAACAAATTATAAATACATAAAAATATAATCCATGTTGAAAGTTAGGTTACTAATTTCTGCTATATATATATATTTTCTTACATTATAGTCTAGTCAATGAGTCCTGAAATAAGGGGTATATAGTCCATGAAATAGGCGAAAAATTGTTACTTTACAGCTTCATTAGTAGTAGTTAGAAGGTGAACATACAAAAAGTTCCGCTTACGGTGGAGGGGGGGGGGGGGGGAAAGAATGTCCCATTTTTGGGGTTTTTCGATCATATCTCGAAAATAATAGGCTCTAGATAAATATGCCACGAAACAAAATTAAAGCTTATTAAATTTCCTATAAAATTGTTTCTATACATATTTGTCGGTTTTTCAACGGTTTTCGTGATATACGTTATTAAACACGGATAGTGTTAAAAAAAATAATAAAATACATTTTACTTCACTTTAGTCAAACATTTGCTTGAAGCGGCAGAAACGTATATATGAAATTAAAGCAAATTTAATGTTTTATAACTTTTTTTCTGGCATTTGTTCTAAGAAACGATCGTGGAAGGCACCAAAAGCAAATATTTGACAAAAAGTGAGGTAAAAATTATTTTTTTTCGAAGATTATCGATTTTCAATAACGTTTATCTCGAAAACCGTTAGAAGTTCTACAAATATACATGAAATCAATTTTATAGGAATTTAAATTTTATTTGAAATATAATTTTCTATAGTCTACCGTTTTCTAGTTATAATCCCAAAATTGGAAAAATTGGAACTTCTCCCCTTCCCAACCGTTAGCTCACCCCCAGGGGTTCAGGGGTTCAGGGGTTCATAGCTATGAAGCTATGGAGCTATGAAGCCAAAAATAATCAAATATTTCATGGACTCGACAATACGCTTATTGACTGGACTATTAGGGAAGTAGAAATAATAAAAGATGAAACTTGTGATATATCAACTTTCTCACTCTTATTTTTGGATCGATGTGTTTTATTTAATTTAATTAATATTACAATCTGCCTCGCCTTAGACCAATAAATCCCGTGAAATACCCACGCCAGATTTAAGCAAAATTTCATACTTAACCATATGTATTTAACCAGCTTGTAGATGAAAATAAGTAATTCTGGATCGGACCAATAGTTTTGGAGTTATTGCCAAAAGAGTACCGACAAACGTGTTTTCGTAGAGAAGTTAGTTAGCCAGAATCCCCATTTTTTGGAGAGTTGTAACCAATGAATCTACAAAGCTGCGATTAGGCTTAAATTGTCAAAAATATAGTTTTGACAGTTTTCTATTTTAAATACACTATATCAAGCAAATATCTATCTATATATTTTAAGAGATAATGAAAATAGTGCTAATATTTCGCGGTTTTACAAAATTGTGTCCATTGCACAGCATGGACAGCACTTTCGTTTTATGAAAGCACGTTAGTAACGCAAAATTATTTATTTAGTTATAACTTAAGATATCAAAGAGAAGAAGTGTCTACCAAATGTCATATCTATCTTTACTCTTTGTCTTTTCTCGGGCGACTGAAATATTAGTTTTTATTTCCATATTTTTTAAAAATTATATGTCAACATATATTTTTAATTATATCATTCAAATATTCGTTATACTACAACGTTAAGAATACACACATTATTGAGTACAATAAGAAGTGATTCGATACGAATTTCCATTTGGCTAATACTACTTTGCATGAAAAGCCTTACATTTAAATTGCATCAATGAATGAATAAAACTCCTAGTATAAATTATAATGTTTAGCTAATATATGGTAGTATACTATAGTATATTATACTAAATATTATGCTACTATATTATACATATATTATACTAAACTTTATAGTGCCCTCTATTAAAAGGTCAGATAAAGAGCTTAGTTTTAAAGAAACAAGAGACACGTAATGTAACGTCTCAGTTCTCCTGAAATATAGTTGTCGCCTGACAAGAATCACTAATGAACAAATGAACAAATGAACAAATGAACGGAGCAGAAACTCTATCCAGTGCTTTAGTTTAGGATCTCATTGCCTTCTTCATCGCACCCCAACTATTTAATTTATTCCAATATGGCCACCCATTAGCTTTCCACTCCTCTGTTAAAAATTTAAGCATAACCATTAATCAAACCCTTTCGTCGAAATCCCACATTGCACAAATATCCCGACGGTCAAAATATTACTCCGGCATCTTAAAATTATTCCACCGCTCCCTGGTTTGATCTTCCCCCGATTCGACTACGGTTTTGTGATATATATTGGATTCTCGATGCTTCTTGAAGATAGGTTAAAGCGTATCATGGATTTCTTTGAAAATACTTCCTTGGCACAAACCTTATGAAAGCACGTTAGTAACGCAAAATTATTTAGTTAGTTATAACTTAATTAATTAATATTACAATCTGCCTCGCCTTAGGCCAATAAATCCCGTGAAATACCCACGCCAGATTTAAGCAAAATTTCATACTTAACCATATGTATTTAACCAGCTTGTAGTGACCATCCCCCCCCCCCTGTTTCTGTAAACAGTATCATACAGTTCATATCCTCAAGACAATTAGCACCTAAGGATCCCGCCTTTCCAATCTCTTGACTCCATCTTACAGGCTTTCTACATCCTCACCGCCTGCACTTTCGATTGACGATGTTTAATTACATGGATGTTCCATAATCAATTCCATTATAATATATCACGCATAAAACTTGAAATAAAAATTTTCCTAAGATAATGTTTTCATTTGTTTGGATAATTTTAGATTTTCTATTATTTTTCCTTTCATTTTTTCTTTAACCAATCCACAAATATTTATTTTAATTTTTACTTTACGGTATATGAGAAATCATTCGTTCTTTTAATTGTTTTTCAATGTTTATTCCTATAATTACTACTTTTCTTTTTTGTTCCTACCCTCTTTCTGTTATCTTATTATGTAAAATTTGAATTTGCTTTCATTTAAATTTTATTATTCACAGCCATTACAGCTCCACTGGAAATACCAAGCAGCGAATTGGGACGAGTATCATAAATCGGTAATTGCAAGCATAAATGGGCTGAAAGACAGAGAAAAGCATTGACGCTCAAGTTGATGAATTTGTGCGTATAATTATGCAAGCAGCTCACCAGAACATTCCTGCAAAAACCAAAAGACAGTTGGCAAAAAGAGTTCCATGGTGGAACCATAGGTGTGAGCAAGCCGTAAGGGAAAAAAAACGCGCGCTCAATAAATTAAGGAAATGCAGGACTCTGGAGAATGCAATAGAATTTAAAAGGTTGAGAGCTGTAGCCAATCGAATTATCAAAGACAGCAAAAGGTCATCATGGAGGAATTACGTTTCATCCATAAATAGTGCTATTTCGTCTAAAGAAATGTGGAACAAAATAAGGTTCATACGACGAATTAGGCACAAAACGATATATCTGGAGTAATATCAGAAGGAAAAGTAGTGAACAATCCAATAAATATCGCAGATCTACTAGGTAATTATTTTCATAAAATCTCATCCGTTCCCAACAATGATTCAGGGACATATGATGAAGGTAATTGTAGCAATTAAAACCAAAATATAGCTGACCTTGGTGAAGCCTTTAATGTTCCTTTTAGTTGGAAGGAATTGGAATCTACCATTCAAAGGTACAAGAAAGGATCTGCTCCTGGTATTGATGGCATTTCTTACGAAATGATAGCTCATCTACCACACGAAGGAATGGCTTACTTACTAAATATGTATAACGAATTGTGGAGAAGTGGCAGTTTCCCTAAAATTTGGAAAACTTCCATTATAGTTCCAATCCCTAAGAAGCCTAACAGCTGTCATCCAACTGATTTTCGTCCCATATCGCTTAGTTCATGTCAATCGAAAATTCAAGAGAAGATGGTCAATAGGAGACTTGTTGATATAATTGAAAAAAGAGGCTTATTTTCAGCTTCTCAATTTGGCTTTAGAGAAACCTCTTTATACATCGATCCGATTCTGCTGCTACAGAGCGAGTCAGAAGAAGCTTTCTCTCATAAGGAACACCTCATTACTATATTTTTAGATCTAGAAAAGGCCTTGATACGATGTGAAGAGGAAGATTGTTAAAAATTTTAAGGGATTGGCAGTTCAGAGGTTATATTTACCAATATATCAAAAATTTCCTATACGAAAGAAAGTTAGTGTAAGAGTAGGAGAATCGTTTTCATCAACTTACTTGATAAACAATGGTACCCCGCAAGGTTCGCCACTTAGTGTCACTGTTCTTGATCGCTATAAAGGACTTTGCAACAAACATTACGAAGCCGAAAAAAATTGTCCTCTATGCTGATGACATCCTTCTCTTTAGTCGAAGCAAATCTATTTATTTCATCGAATGGAAGTTGCAAGAAGCTTTAAACACTGCTGAAGAATGGTAGAATAGCAAAAATAAGCGGTTTTGTTATATCAACATCCAAAACAAATGCAATGCATATATGCCGTTTAAGAAGTTGCTCGCATAATCCTCAGCTGTCTTTGGATACTATTAAGGTTGCCTTTATTGATAACCGGAAGGATTTGGGTATGTATTTATATAAGCGGCTCAGTTGGATCAACCATATTAAGCATATCAAGGATAGTTGCTCAAAAGGATTGGGACTGCTATGATAATGCCTTTCACATTCAAGTTGAGGAGCTGATAGACAGTGCCTATTGAAGATATATCAAGCCACATTAAGTAGTAAAATGGACTATGGTTCAGTAATTTATAACTTTGCCCGACCATCAATTCTACGAATGGTTGACGTAGTCCACAATACAGCTGTGAGGATATGTACGGGTGCATATAGAACATCACCTGTTCTTAGCATATATGCAGAAAGTGCAGAGCCTACCTTGATATTGAGGAGAAAATATCTTTTTGCAAAATATGCATTTAAATTATCTGCATTAGGAAGCCATCCTTTAAATGTAGTTTTTCCTGAATACATGGCAACAGAATGCAATTACCAGGAAAGAACACTCAACTTGCTCTCTGAACTCCATTTGGGCACTAGTCTGCATATTATTGAGCACCACCCAAAGATCACGAAACCACATTGGTGTCACTAAAAACCCTGCATTGATATTTCACGGAAGAAAATCAGAAAAAGTAATACGATTCCTATTGAATCAAACAAAAGTTTTTTGCTTCTCTTAGAAAAGTTTCAGGACCATAAAATCTTGTATACTGACGCTTCAAAATGTGAAAATTCTGTAGTGGGTTATGCAGTGGGGACGGAAAACGAAGTAAGTCTCTTTAAGTTACCTCGAGTCTGCTCCGATTTTACTGGAGAGGCAACTGCTATTAAGGAAGCACTTCTGTACTGCCTGGAAACCGAATATTAAAAACCAGTAACTGTCACAGATTCAATGAGTGTGTTACTAGCAATAAAGAAGGATCAGTCTAAACATGTAACAATTTTAGAAATTAATGAGCTTATATGGAAAATTCAAGAGGAACAGAATACGATTATTTTTATTTGGGTCCCTTCCCACCGTAGCATTTCTGGAAATGAGAGAGCTGCTTAAGCAGCCCAGTTAGCAAGAATTAGTGACGGTGATATTGTTAAAAACATCAACATTACACCTAAGGAAGACTGGGTGAGGCATGTGAGATGCTCGATTCAAGCCAAGTGGGAAGAGACTTGGAAAACAAAAAGGTCTAAATTGTTAGATGTTAAGTCGAACTGTTCCGCAAAGTGGCAAACAAGTTGTAGGAGGTCTAGAAAACAGGAAATAATTTCGTGCCGCCTGAGAATCGGCCACTGTGAATTCTCACATGGCTACCTTCTCGGCAGTTTGGAGCCCCCTACCTGCTTTAACTGTCAAGAACCCAGGACAGTACAACACATATTAGTAGATTGTTCACAGCTTTAATCTCTAAGGGAGAGATTTGGAATTTCAAATACACTTCAAGAAATCTTACGAGATGATGAAAAATCAGTGAAGCCATTGTTGTTTTTTTTAAAGGCTATCAGACTTTATGGACGGATATAGGGATGACGGGATAAAAAATCCAGGATGAACTGCCAATGACCCTCAAGGATAGAGGCAATCAAATAAATAAATAAATTGTATTATTTTAGAAAATCTCTAGGTCAGATATGATTTTACTTTCTGTTATATAATTTTCTTCATAAGAGGCATTATCCCAGAAAAAAGTCGCCTTTCTATTTTAAATATAAAAGTAACAGTAAAACTGAATAAAAGTAAATATATCTTCTGCTCGCCTAATTTCACGAAAGACACGAAAGTGCCAATAAGACCTCTGGACCAAAAGCTGCTCCCCGCAAACTTGGTCAATCAGATAATTAATGCAGAGACAAAAGAGGATATAGAAGGCCGGGGCAGATTACGCAGCATATATCGGCAGGAAGGTTCGTAAACAGGAGCGGCATAGAAGGGGCCTCTTTGTGGCTTAACAATTAACAGCTGGAAGCTAGTAGGAAGTAGGCACATTGCCAGCTGTGAAGAATAGCTGGGTCTTCAAAAACAAAAAAATAAATTCATAAGGCATCCGAATAAACTACATTTCGTGTTTTACCACCCGATTGTTAGACCTTCCAATTCTAAAAGCTTTACATAATATTAATCCTAAGAGAAACAGTGAGTCCCTAGATCCACTGCAACGCTTTGAAATGAAATTTAACCAGCTTTGACATGAAAAAAAGAAATTTGGAATCAAACAAATAGTTTCGGAGTTGTAGTAAAAAGTATGCCAAAAAAACTTGGATTACACAACAGTTCGCGGTATTTAGCGTCCTGATATGGGTATTATAAAGGATTTGATTAAAACTGCATATATAATAATATAATAGTCAACTTGAGCAGCTTTAAGATGAAAACAAAGTAATTTTGGATTGGACTAATAGTTTCAGAGTTATTGCCAAAAGAGTACAACAAACGTGTTTTCGCGGAGAAATGGGACTGACTGCAAGTTGGCCAATTTCAACAATTTTTCCCAAGATCATTACATCGCGAGAAATCGTCCAACTTCAGAGTTTTTTTTCATTTTGTAGGTACTGGTTCTAGCTACAATAAATATCTAAAGACTTTCTTCGAAAAAATCCTTACTTTCGTGTAATATATTAACACCCGAAAATAACGGGTATTTTGGGCGTTTTGTTGCCATTTTGGGTATGAAGCCGACAACTACCTTGGTAGCAAACTTCAGATTCGGATTCAGTACCCCAAAAAACATTAAGATCCGTTGAGAATGAATAAACGTTTATTTTTAAAAGACAATGATTTATTTTTACTCAAAGGATTATTTTATTGAAATAGCGGGTTTGAGATTAGAGATTAAATCGGTGACGCAATAAACAATAAACAAAAATGTCCTTGAATTTTAGTTGCAACCTACCATAATATTTTAACATCATTTTCGTATCAAAGGGCTGGGGATGTCTACGGAACTTTTTCCCTTGGTAAATAGTGTATAGTTGCGCAGACGCCCCCAACTTTTTTAAATTAATATTTTCAACATAATGATTGTATACACTTTAAATAATTAAGTATGAGAAGAAAATTGGTTAAATGTAGATTAAATAGCGCTAATTGGATTTATTTTTTGGTAGAGTGACATGGAAGAAATAGGCATTTGAAAATGGGTGCGTCTGCGGAACTACACCCGAAAATAATCCTTAGTTGAACACAAAAATAATAATTTTATTATATAATATTTGTTTTACACAGAAAGATAAACTATACAAGTTCGAGGACTATTGTCAATAACTTATTGTAATTGCTAACTTTATTGTATTGTATTAACCATTATTTGGATCACGATTGTCTCCATAAATTAACTCTTTGAAATTATAACTTTTAAAATGCCTAAAATACCCTAAGAGCCTTTAAACCTAAACAGTTAACAAAACTGAATGTATAATGAACAAAATAAGGGCAATTATAACCTTGACCCCAAAATAAAATCCAACAAACTTACAAACCTAAACGAACGAATATATACTTTCTACCGTTTTAGTTGTAGTTTTGTGAAAAACGGCCAAGCCGATCATTGCTTCCGTTGGAATCCGGGTGACATCGGTAATGTGCAAGGTGCTTCCTTTATAGCTTTATAGCCGTCAGTAAATTACAATTAATAATTGATATTTTTTAAATATGATCCAAAACCAAAACTGTGGTTTAAAAAAAAAAAAAGTAGGTTAGATATGTTCTATATTCAGTATTCTAGAAGTTATCGAATTTATTTTTTGTTAATATCTTGATATTTCGAGTTTCTATTCCTGGAATAAATCACAAACTGTAAAGATGAATCTAAAATAAAAATCATAACCAATTATTATAAAGAATATGTTTTAATTTATATCAGTCTATTTGTTTAAGTGTAGAAATATAAATGAATAAAATGGCAGAGCAGCCGTCGACAAGAAAAGCAGTCCATTGTCGGCTCATTGATACATCTCAAATAAATATTTATTCAAATATATATATATACATATATAAGTAGCAATTTATATAAATTTAGGCTTCTTAGATTATAATTATCTAATATTCCTCATTATATACATATAGCTACAACTTAATTCAGTAGAGGTGAAGCCTTAGTTAGTAGTATAGTATTAGGAAAAGGTTAGAGTTCCGAGATGAGGCAGCCAGCAACATACTCGTACCACTTTCCTTTCACCCCCTCTCTCCTCGAAACCCGAAGATATTTGAGGAAGATTTTTTTTCACACTTACAGCTAAGGGTGTTGAACAATATCCAGTAGTCAGATCTTTTGATTTTTGGAGTTGAATCTTCGATGCTAAATTTTGTACTATATAAGTGATACAAGTAAACTATGAACTTTGGAAGTAATAACCTAAAAATAAACGTTATTACATTGTTGCTGCATTTCAACTAAATGACTATTCATAACAATTCCCTGCTAGGACCGGCGCACAGTGGGGCAAAACGGTCCAAAATGGGTAAAAAAAACCCTCATATTTTCTAAACGGTTCGTGCTATAAGCTTGAAATTATGGAATTATATATTTCCTGAAGTGCTGAATTGTATGAAATCACAATCAGCTTCATCAGGTGATCAGAAAGGTCAAAATTTAAGAACAAAAAGTTTTAAAAAAATTATTACAGAAAGTTTGGAGAATATTTACATGCTATCTAAGCTGCTGAATAGAATAAAACAATAACCAGAGCAATCTGATCATCATCATCATCATTGAGCCATGTTTTCAGTTTAAAAATTTAAAAAAAAAGAAAAAAAAAATCAAGTTTGTTATTATTTTATATGTTTTTTAGGCACAAAATTGAATGTAATTTACTATATAGCTCTATTATAGACCCAAGATCCCTTGAATTAGGTTAAAATTCATTATTAAGTTATATTTTTCCTAGCCCGTAATCCTCCCGCCTGTTTGTATACAGAACTATCTGAGAAGGTCAAGGGCTTACTGTTACCTCTATTTCGTAACCAGACATTTAATTAATTTCTTTCTTTTTTTTTTTTTTTTTTTTTATTACGTATGAACTTTTTAGTTTATTTTGTTTTTCTTTTCTTATAATATTTTTTTTCAAATAATTTATTCGTTGTATAAATATAGTTTATAATTATGTGAATATTTTAGTTTATAAATATTCACTTTACTTACCAGTTTCACAATTATTATTTTATATTTTTTATTAGCGTTAATATTTGTTTTGTTTATTATTATAACATAATGGAGGTTGTTACGTCTGGTGATGACTCTGAGACAGAGGCGCCTTCTTATTCTGAATTTAGCGAAACTGAGTACCAGTCTCGAAGAACTCTTCAAAAACGCCATAGAAACGCCGCCCCAGGTTCAGCGGGCAATTCACCAAATAAAAAGAAAAATAAATCCTCTAAATCAAAAAAGACAATCATTAACAATAATAATGTTTCAAATAATAATATTAATCTTCAAACCCGCAGTAAAACTACTGCAGCCAAAAAAATCACAGCCAACCACCACACCAAATGCATCTAATCCGTCTACATCATCAACCAACAATAATAACTCAAATCCTCACCACACATCTGTACCAGAACCACCTCCAGTCTTTGTATCCAAAATTGAAAATTTCATCTCATTTTGCCGAGAAATATCAGCCCTGATCGGAGAGACAAATTTCAACTGCTTCTCTCGGGTCAAAGATGTAAAAATCAAAACATCAACTAAAGAGGATTACAAAAAAATTGGTCAATCACCTAACCAGCAAAAATTATGAATTCCATTGCTACCAATTAAAAGATGAAAAAGCGTATAGAGTGGTATTGCGTGGTCTCCATTCCACCACTCCAACGAGCGCCATAAAACATGATTTGGAAGCAATTGGTCATAACGTGAGGCAAGTGTCTTCCGTGCTTCACCCGAAAGAAAAATTTCCATTACCACTATTCTTCGTCGACTTGGAGCCGGCTGGCAACAACGACGAAATATTCGACGTAACCCGTCTGGTATATTCAGTCGTAAGATTTGAAGAGCCTAGGAGAAGAGCAACAATAGTCCAGTGCACTCGATGCCAAAGTCTCGGACACACCAAGACGTACTGCCATCACCAAGCCAGGTGTGTGAAATGCGCTGGCCCACATTCAACTGAGACTTGCCAAAAAACGAAGGACACACCTGCTGTATGTGCGCTGTGTGGGCAAGACCATCCAGCGAGCTACAGAGGCTGTTTAGTATACAAAAGTGTGCACAGCCAACGAAATTCAACTTTAAAACAAAGAAGCCAAGAACCTGAAATCAACAGCTCACAAAAACATGTAACTCAAGAAGCCCATTTCCAGAGAACAGAACAGCACCAATCAACTTCACCACCGGATCATCAACCACGACAAGCAGCTTCGTACTCTGATAAAATCAGGTATCAGCCTCAACGTCAGGTGCCTCGAATCTCCCAATCACATCCCCAGATCTCCCAACCTCAACCTCAACCCCCAAACCAGAGCACTCTTACCCATAATTTACCATTAAAAGTTAAACTCCCGCCTCAGAAGCAATATCCACTTCCAATTCATCCACCTGTACAGAGCAACCCTTCCCCCCAAATTCCACTACAGGTTGACCCTGCTCCTAGTAACTTACAAAGAATCCAGCCCCTAACCAACGCTCCTACTCAATATTATCCATCCCAAGCTTCTGATGCATTTCCTCTTTCTCATCCAAATACCAATGATATTAACGCCATCCTTTCCTCTTTCCTATCTGAATTGAAAGATACCATCAAGCCCCTCATCACCCTTCTTACCAGAGCTCTTTCGGAAATTCCATTCAATGTGGCTAGATGAGCGCTAAGCCTCTAGCTGTCATTTTATGGAATGCTAACGGACTACAAAACCACCGAGACGAACTTGACATTTTTCTTCATGACAATCAAATAGACATTGCCCTGCTGACTGAAACTCATTTTACTCAACGGTCATATTTTTACATACGTGACTACATCACTTACAGATCTGATCACCCAGACAACACCTCCCATGGCGGATCTTGCATCCTTATCCATAAAACAATTCCTCATTCTGTTATCCCTTCTACTTCAATTGACGCCATTCAATCCACCTCAGTATCCATTTCAACTCGTCCTTTCCATGTAACATTTTCAGCTGTATACTGCCCTCCTGGTAATTCCCTTTCTCAGAACCTCCTTGACTCTCTTTTCCGATCCTTCGGACCGCGCTTCATTGCTGGAGGAGACTACAACGCTAAACACCAGCGATGGGGTTGTCGAACAACCAACTCCCGTGGCAGCATTTTATCCCGTATCTCAACCTCCAAATGTTATTCTGTCCTCTCACCCTTGAATCCTACTTACTGGCCTACATCCCTCAAAAAACGTCCTGACATTCTCGATATATTTATATCTTCCCAAATCTCATCCTCTCAAACCATCATCAAATCCCTTGATGATCTTTCATCAGATCATAGCCCTGTTCTGCTTCTCCTGCATTCAAATCCCGTTCCTAAACCCCCTCTTCCTAGACTGATTACAGGGCGTGTAGACTGGGACGGATTTCGGTATGATCTTGAAAATAAATTAGACTTAAAAACTCCTCTTAAATCAAAAGAAGACATCAACTTAGCAATTGACAGACTTACAACATCAGTAAAAATTAGTATACAGGAAAATACTTTACCCCGAAAAATTCATAGTACACAACAGAATAACCTGCCACAACATATTCGTACCTTACTGGCTGAAAAACGCCGAGCAAGAGCTAAGTGGCACCGGACTAGATACCCATCAGACAAAAATAATTACAATAACTTAACCAACAAACTTAAGACGGAAATAAGAAAATTCAAAATTCAAAACCTACAAAACCGTACTCAATGTCTTAATACTTCTGATAAGTCATTATGGATAACTACGAAAAAAATTCTTAATTACAAAAACTTTAATCATCCTCTCCTTACAGATTCCCAAACCTGGACAAGATCAGACGAAGAAAAATCCCAAATTTTCGGCCAGCACCTCTTTAAATCATTCAACCCCCATCCTGATATATTCAATCCTCACCACCTTCAATGTGTTGAAGCAGAACTAAATATTCCCCTCCAAATGTCTCCTCCTCCTAAAGCATTCCATCCTTCAGAGGTATCTAACATAATCCACAGATTACCCTCAAACAAAGCCCCTGGACATGATCTAATTACAGCCCAAATCCTAAAACTCTTTCCTCAGAAAGCGATCCTATTCCTAACCTATATTTATAATGCTGTTCTCCGCACCACATACTTTCCTAATCCTTGGAAACTATCCATAGTAAAGATGATACCCAAGCCAAAAAAGCCACCTGAACTCCCATCCTCATATCGTCCAATATCACTCTTGCCCATTATGGGCAAAATCCTGGAAAAACTCATTCTGAAACGCCTGAATCCTATCCTAGAATCCCATCACACCATCCCTGATCACCAGTTTGGTTTCCGAACATCACACTCCACTATCCAGCAATGCCATCGTGTGGTGGACGTTGTATCGTCCGCATTGGAGCGCGGGATGTACTGCACTGGAGCCTTTCTCGACGTAGAACAAGCCTTTGACCGAGTTTGGCATCAGGGACTGCTTTACAAACTCCGTAAATTCCTTCCTCCTACATACTTCCTTATTATGCAATCCTATCTCAAAGAGAGAACATTCAGAGTAAGTCACAATTCCGCCCATTCATCCCTCTTTACTCAGTCTGCCGGTGTTCCTCAAGGAAGTATCCTAGCTCCCATCCTCTACACAGTGTATACAGCTGACATCCCGACCCATCCTAGTACTGTCCTCACCACTTACGCTGATGACACATGTTTGTTATCAGTAAATAATGATCCCTTCATTGCATCCCAGGCACTCCAATCCCACATCATAAACCTTCAAGAATGGTGTCGAAAATGGAGAATTAAAATAAATCCAAATAAATCCCATCAAATAACCTTTACCCTCCGTCGTAAACCTACGACATCCTGCCCTACGGTATCCTTTAATGATATTCCTCTAATCCCTGTTGAACAAATCCGCTACCTGGGACTCCATTTGGACAAACGTCTCACTTGGAATCCACATACAAGACTAAAACGACAAGAAACGGCCCGTCGTTATAGACTACTCCAACATTTACTAGACAAACGATCAAAGCTTCCACTAAATTACAAGAGACTCATTTACATGACGGTTATTAGACCTATATGGACATACGGAGTTGAGCTTTGGGGCTCCACTAAACCATCCAACTCTTCTCGAATCCAATCCCTACAATCTAAAATCCTTCGAAAAATCCTTAATGCTCCTTACTTTGTCACGAATAAACTTATCCATAAAGACCTCAATGTTCCATATGTTTCTGATTTAGCCCAAACCAGATACCTATCCTTCCATAGTAAGCTCCATAACCACTCCAATCCACTAGTCTCCCAACTTGCTTCCTCCTCCATTCCCGATAATCCTCCGAGGCGTCTGAAAAGAAGATGGCCTAGAGACCTTTTAGTGTAGATTTATTGAAGTGCTACTAGTGAGTAGTTCTTCACAAGTTATTTACATGCCATTGTATCCACTGTCAACACATTTACTTGTTGTATATTATTTGTACAGTTGTAAATATCAATAAATGAGAGAAAAAAAAAAAAAAAAAAAAAAAGTTATATTTAGAAATAAATTTTATAAAATTTTAATTTTTTAAATATAATTTGAAAAATGTTAAGTAATAAGTTTTACAAAGTAATTTCAGTTGAACTCATTTGAATGGACTGAACAGTTATTTACAATTATCAATCTTATATTAATAAAGAAGTTTGATCTTCATATTTTTCAATATAATACATAATGAACTAAAAAAAAAATATATGAAAAATAAAAAAAAAGATTATATCCACTCGTCATATTAGCTATAAAAATAAAAGATATTAACTATAAAAGTAAAGAAATAAAATATTTCAAATAGTTCCTTTTTTCTATAACAGTAAATAAGAATCTTTATCATTATCATGCGAACTTTTGTTTCTACAATCCGGTCTTAAATTACTTATCACGGGATCAGAAGTCACCATAAGATGAAAAACATCTTCATTTGTTGCTGTTGGAGAGAACTTTCTGGAATGATGTTCTCTGTAATGTTTATTATAGCTCACCTGCAGTTTTAATGCCACAAGAGCTTAGTGATGAATATCTTATTGCTGTATTACTACTAAACGCATGTACATCTGTACAATGTAACAATTTTATATTAATTCTATGCTGTGATATGTTAGTTTTATAAAAGTAATCTTTTTTTATATATATATATATATATATATATATATATATATATATATATATATATATATATATATATATTAAAAACACACTTTTAAAAACATTTTTTTATAATTTGATTTTAAATCTCTGAATTTAGTTATAGATATAGAGCGAAAATGATCCCAGTGGTAGAATATCCTAGCCATTGATATAAAAGAATAAAATAAATAAATATGATAATCTTCATAAGAGAACTAAGGTATACAATAATTAGAACTCAGTGATACAAATAATAACCCCATAAATTGATCATCCAAAGTCCAAAACCTTTATTTTCAATTGAATTTTTTTTTTTTTTTTTTTTTGATCTTTTTATTTAAAGAGTTATTTTTGAAAATTAATCTTTCTGCAATATCCCGGTATTATTCTCTCAAGAAGAGTTATGTGTTAGTTATTTTCTTAAAGAATACCAGAAATCATATCAGATCGTTTTACAATGGATAAAGAAAAGAAAAAATATATATATATTTATACATTAAATAAGAGAGACTAATAAAAACAAATATACATGTATTGTAAGCCAATTTTCACATCCTAGTTATAACAAAAAAAAAAAATTATTTCTAAAAATTAGTTTCTGTATAATGAAAAATAACACATAAATTCATCTCCTGAACAAATATGGCCGAAGCCGGGATTTATATTTATATCACGGTTTCTCAGATACCTGTACTTCAATTTGAACCCCCTAGAGAGAGCCTAGTTCGGTGTAGCTTTTTTCGAAAGACCAAGTGAAATGAAGATAAGTTAGATTTACGAGACAGCTGACTTAAAAAATTCCTGGTAGTCAAGGTTGTGGCTACATTTACAAAATAAAAACCGTCCATAAACCAGTAAACATAAATAGTGAAGTTCAAAGGTTCATGCAAAATTTTTTGCTAAAAATTTAGTCTCATAAAAAATTATTTTAACAGAACTTCAAAACCGTGTTATTGCCCAGAAAAGGGCAACTCCAAGGACGTGTACAGACACTGGTAATGAAATAATCGAAAAATCAGTTCCACAACCTTATGCTACATTTATTTAAGTCTACAAAAATAATGAAAAAAACAAAAACAAAAACAAAAATCATAAGATTTTAGGGTTTTTTCCACGTTTGCCCCACTGTGCGGCGCACTGGTGGCCACTACTCTTTCAACGCTCTCTATAAAGCCATCGCTTTAATGTTATGCGTTATGAGACACATCATTTTAAAGCTAATTAGTAGTTTTTTTTAGTGTATAATTTATGTACTAACACTCTGCAAAAGTTCAGGTTTCCCCTAATTAGTTGAGACAAAGGCTAATTTCTTGCTTTCATTGACTAGGCTATATGGTGAACCTTGCAATCGTTCTATGAGAATGAAATGCTATGATATTGGGGGCGGTGAATCCGGCAAGAAATTCCTAACAAAAACGAAGATTTTTAATTACTCTCAGAAATTAAGTTAGGTATTAGGTTAAGTTAGGTACACTTAAAATCTTGCGTATGTCTTCAATTCAGGCTCTTCCCGCAATTATTAACTGAGGATACGCCGAAATATACCAACTGTTTTCAAGTTTCTTTAGATGAAATGTGGATTATAATGAATCCAGTCACTCAATAGATAAAACAAAATAAATAAATATTTCAACAATTAAAAATAAAATTCAAGTCATATGCAAATATATTTGAATAATCAACAGCTTTCAAAATCTATGACAAACTTAACCTAGTCATCATGAGACCCTTTCCATACAATAGGTTTACAGCTCTGTTGCTCGACTCATTCAGCGAACCTGAGCCTCAAACAGAATGCCAGAACAATGGTAGTACCGGAAGAGGAAGCGAGAGAGGCAAGTTGGAGGGAGGAAGGAATGGACTGAGGAGGGTCAACAAGGAGGGGCAACAACATCAATTTAAGAAGAGAAGGTCAAGAAGAATCCAATCGAGAAAAATGACTCAAAGGTCAAATTGTCGTAAGTGCTCTCCCAAATTTAATGATAACTCTTGCTGCAGGATTGTTAAGAAAGGACTCAGCGAAACCGCTGCGGCAGAACTAGAACATCAGTTAGAAGGATAACAATGGAAGTTTCTTTGTCTTTTCTACGACCAATATATAAGTATTCATACACTTAGAGATACAATTTTATCTAATACAATAAATTGAAAGAATAATATACAATATATTTGAAAACTCTTATGATCTCCACAATTTTATGACTACCATGATGACAAAGGAAAATATTATCCCGTTGAAACCACTCCTCGATGAGGGTGACCTTTTTTGAGTAAAAATAACTTTTCTTTATTTTACAAGAGTACCATTGGTCCACTAAACTAATACGATCTTATTGAAATAATAAACTCTTGTGAAAACTATCTATATTTTAATATAAATCCTAATTACTGAAATTAAATAGAATAAGGTTTTTCTTTAGATTGATTTAGCCCTGTGAGAGCAGCTGAATACCATGAAACAACTGAATACTGGTTTCCTTAAAAATCTTAATGCTACCTGCGCCCTGGTATGCCTATTTTAATTTTTTATTTGTTCAACTTTCTATTACCCTTCATCTCGGACACAGAGCCATGCATTTTGCGCAATAATTTTCTCTCAAATATTTTAAGGTGAAAGTCGTACGATGTTAGCTGTCTGATCTATGAACTCGGAAAACGTTACTTTTAGCACATAAGTATATACATAAAAAAGCAAATCAAATTTGTAAAAAAAAAAAAAAAAAAAAAAAAAAAAAAAAAAAAATGTATTCCTTTCTTTCCCATATCATAATTTTAGAGCTGTGGGGGAGGGAAAAATAGAGGTAAATCGCAGTTCTCCGGAATAACACATTTGTTGGTACTCATTTGGCTATAACTCAGAAAATATTTGTCCGATTCAAATTTATCTTTTTTCATCTGAAAGCTGGCTAAGTTTAGTGCCAAATGTGCTGAAAAAAACGAGGTTTCCACAACAGTGGTGTTTCTCAACATTCTGCCGTGGGTGTTTTATGGGACTTGATCAAATATTTGAGTTCTTATAGTAAATTTAACCAGCTTTCATATGAAAAAAGAGAAATTTGATGTGGCAAATATTTTCGGAGTTGTAGCAAAATATTCCGGAGAACTGCGACTTACCTCAAGTGAAAAATCTATTTTTCTCTCCCACAGTTCTAAAATTATGACATGGGAAAAAAAAGGAATAAAATAAAATTTGTTGCAAATTTGCTATGCTTTTTTATGTATATATGTGCTAAAAGTAACTTTTTCCGAGTTCATAACCCCCCCCCCCCTCTCTTCTCTCAACCCGAAGATATTTCGAGGAAGACTTTTTATAAAGCGATCGTATGGATAATGTAATTTTTCTGATCCACAACAACTTGAAATGATTAAAACAAGGTTATTGAAAGATTTATAAAACATTTAAAATTTTATTTGTGACCTGATGTTTTATTAAAAAAAAAAAAAAACTTCACAAAACCATTTATTGATTTATCCATGATTATATAAATTGAATTAAAAAAAACCTACTTCATGACAATTTCTCTGAAATTTTGTACAGTAATAAATAAATAGAATTTATAATATATATATATATATATATATATATATATATATATATATATATATATATATATATATATATATATATATACATATATATAAATCAGGGCAATGTGTTATCAAACTATAACCTGTAACAATTTAATACTTAATTTCTTTCTTAAAACGAGCAGAACTCAAACATATTATATTGTTTTAAACTGAAAAGAAAATTATAGTCTGTAATTACAAATCACTTAGATCGAGATTATCACTATCATCACTAAGTAAGGTTACCATACTCGTATCTGCCGCCTGGTATTGCAAGCTAATT
Source organism: Euschistus heros (assembly GCA_003667255.2). Classification (NCBI taxonomy): domain Eukaryota; kingdom Metazoa; phylum Arthropoda; class Insecta; order Hemiptera; family Pentatomidae; genus Euschistus; species Euschistus heros. The sequence goes on along the minus strand of RCWM02000811.1, from coordinate 308,049 downwards.
GAGAACACTATTACCGAAAATCGTATTTTTCTCAGGTAATATTATGTATGAGCTAATTAAAGGATCTGACGAAATTTACAAATTATTCATAGTCACAGTTTTGGTTACTGTGTCAGGCATTTTCCGAGGAAAATGTTCCCTGTATTTTTTTATCTCTTTGTGTTCGCTTTTTGGACATCCTCTGTGATTTGCCCAGTTAAAAATTTTTGAATTATATATTTGACCAGATATATTTTTTCTTCTTGGGAATTATTGAAAATGAAACCTCCAGCCCGTAACGCTTCAGTTAGTTCCAATCGCGCTACTGAGAGTACTCCGCCAAAAACACAATTTTTGGTGCTACTGATAAACAGGCAAAAACGGGCAGTAAAATGCAATACATTCACTAAAAATAAATGTCCCCAGACACACAGAAACATAATTTAAGATCTACGTTCACCTACGTAAAAAGTGTCAGATTAAAACATGAATATGTTTTTTACTTTACAACTTTTTTATTGGCCTACCGTCTCAGTATCTAAAATGCCGTAAAATTAAACAAAAAATGTACCAATACCTACTATTTTTAATGCGATTCATCGTGAAATTAAATAAAATAACAAAACTTATTACGATGTTAACTGCCGAGTGCTTGAAAGAATACTAACTTAATTCATAAATCGCACAGGATTAAATCGGTATTAGTTCGTTATTTATTGATTTGCTTCATTGAGATTGCCTCAGCCTGATTCACTTCGTTTCATGTCTTGCAACAATTGGCCTGTTAGATCAACCAATTTCTGCATCAAAAAATTAAACTTCATTTTTGTTTGTTTGTTTGTTTCGTTTAACGTCACTTTATGCTGCTATGGCTAATCGGACGATGCTACGGTGGGATTCCTAAATTTTGCCTATCCAGGTATAATTAGGATAGGGATCTTTAACGAGTACCTGACATCGCACAGGCTCGGGACCCCCATTTTACGTCCCTTCCGAAGGACGGCATAGCTGAGGATTTTTTTACTCCCTTTAGAAAATCCTAAGGTCATCTGCCGGGCTGCGGACCCGCGATCTTGGGGCTTCATTTTTGGACTTGTGTCCCGCTAGATTCACGAATGGCCCCACTGTGCGGCGCATCGGTGTCCACTCTCTTTCAACGCTCTCTATGAAGCCTTCGTTTTAATAGTATGCATAATGAGGCAGATCATTCTAAAGCCAATCGTATTATCTAGAACTTTTGTTAAACATATTTCTTCCCAACACGTAATGATAAAAATCTATAATTTGTTGAAATTACTTACTTTAGTTTTCGGTGTATGATTAAGTATTATGGCGAAACTAAGCTACCTACATAAGAAGTGTATATAACATAATTTGTTAGTAACATTGTTTGGAGTAAAATAAAAAATAAAAAAAGAACACCCCGATTACATCATTAGTTTTCGACCTGTTGGCACATAACCAGAGTTCTGTTCTTGTAGTATTGCTGTAGGGGTGGTTGGGGGGGGGGGGGGAGGAAGCAAGAGCTGTGGGGGTCGGGACTTGGTGTTTTTTTTAGTGTATACTTTATCTGCTAACACCCTGCAAAAATTGAGCTTTCTCTTAATTAGTTGCGACAAAGCTTATTTTCTGACCTTCATTGACTGGGCTATAAGGAACCAGACTTCGGTAAATCTGATTATCATTATGATGTGAAATTTTTGCCCACTGCCATCTAAATTGACAGCTCATACCAGCTCAATCAAGCGAACATGTTCAAGTTTATATAAATAAGTTCTGGTAAGTACTGGTAGGTGCCGCCACCTGAAGCCAACGCCTTGGTTGGTGGCTATCCTATTATTGTAAATATTAATAAATTTATATCAGGGCACAGAGCTGTATCTGTAAATATCTCATTTTTTATTTTTATATTTTGATCCTGATTCATTAATTTGTTGATTCATTAATAATTTGAGGATTCGGTCTCTGTTGTATTTACCCCGAAACTTTAGAAATTAAATTTGAAAAGTCCTGGAACTCACATTAAAGGATAAACAAGAAAAATTAATAGTTGATAAAATAACCTTAAATAACTCGTGGAAAAAAATATATATAAACTTGAAATTAAATAGTCTCTTCCCTCGAACCAATTGGGTGGCATGATTAAAAAAATTAAAAAAGTATTGTGAGAAAATGTATCGGTTAAAAAAAATTTCATTTTCGTTGTTGATAATTTTTTCTCAATACCAAGTGGGCTTATATTAGTAGTTTTTCACGTAGAATTCGATGAGACATCTAGAAATTAGTTAGGGAGGGAGTAATTTGTATTTAGCTAGTACATGATAATTTATTTTCCAAATAGGATACGACAGGATAATTAGACATGCTTATTTCGTTTCGTTATTCTGAGTTTGTTTGTAAAACTTTACTTTTCCACTAGTTTTCTAATACTACTCGAGAAAATTTTGGACCGTTATTTTGCACATTAATTAAATTAATTATTCTGGGAATCATCAGCAATGATAATCAAATATTAGTACCCACCTATATAAAAAAGTTTAAAAGTAATTTTCTTTTCAATTTCAGTAATTCTAATTACCTGCTATTTTTTTAAGATAAGGTACTAATAAAAAATACTAAATCACACCTTACATCGGGGCTCATGAAATGGGAGTTCTTGGAAACAATATTCATTACTTTGCTTTTTGACATTACTACTTTTATTAAAAAATATATCAAAAGTGTTTTTTTAATATCCACTCCTCTCTTATTATTATTTTTTTATTACCGAGAACTTATGGTAGAAATATGTACAAATCAAATGTCGGTAGGTTAACCATCTAAACCATGTTCGAAGATTAACGAGCTGTTGTACTAAGGAGGCAGATTCACCTTCCAAAAATAAAGTATCTTTTTGTTTACATATCTCTTAGATATATAAGATATGTCCTCGTAGAATGATAAAATACATGAAAGATATGTACAAAACAACATGGAAGAGAATATTTAGTTGACTGCTTGATAACTAAATGAGTTGAAATAGGTTTATAGCTTCACCCAATGGTTCTGCTCCTGCCGTTTGTTTACCATAATAAATAAAATACCAATATTATAATATAGTAACAGGTATAATAATTTAACGTGCTAGTTTTAACTGTTTTGTTTTAGACGAATATTTTATTCTGTATTGTTTGAATATTGTTGATATTTTGATTCTTGTTTTTTTTACTCTCTGTTTTCTGACCATTTAATTATTTTGCCAATACCATGATTAGTAACAAGTTGATTGTTGTATGATACTCAGACTTTTCATAACCAGTCAACAATCCCGGAATTATCTCAAAGTAAAATCGAAAATATGGGATCGAATCATCTTTAAATATCGTATCATTTTCGTATCGTATCATCGTGGAAGTTAAATGGTGATTTTTCAAATTATGTAATACGGTACTGTATACATTATTTTTAGTGAGTTTTACATTGAAGTTGAGATTTTTGGTGCTCCAATTGATTTTTAGCTTTAAATTAATTACAAATAAATTGCTAAATTGCAACGTGATCGATATTTATATATTTAAACTATGTAGGTGTAAGTTAAATATATTTATGGTTGCTATTTGACCTCGGTGAAGAAAGCTGTTGAGCCCCCCCCCTTACTATGGTCGGATTGAGCTGTAGGCGCAGACAGCCCATTGAGGAAGCTCCGAGGTTATCAATGGCTGAGCCGATGAATGGAACTACCTTTGTCCGGGTCACCTGTTGTACCTGTCTGGGGGAAGTTACCTGTTGGCTACCTGTCTAGAGGCACAGCAGCGGTAAGGTCCTTCACTTCCTAGAACAGTCGGCGTCCTTCTTGGGTAGTCAGTACTTGTTCTTGTAACCAGATTCTTGAAGAATTTAAATAGAAATATGAGTTTTTATTAGGCAGGGATATAGAAACTGCTTCACTCATATATCAAATACTAATTACTATATATATGTCATATACTATTCCACTCCTATATAATTAATTGTTCCATAAATCCAGTAGGATCTTGAACGGGATCAGTCATAATAAATTAGCCTATCTTGGATATCGACAATCGTATTTTTATTTGTTTGCCAACATTTCGGACATATCATTAAAGACCATCTAACAAAAAATAAAAAAGACAAATGGAACCAATTTAAATTAATAAATAAAATAAAATGAAAAGCAATTGGATTAATAAACAATTTGGAATGTAGTGAAAAACATTTAGACAGACAGGCCGGTATATTAGCCACTGAAAAACATTTAGATACATTATACAATGATAAAGAAAATAAAAATAAAATTAATTATAATAGTGTAATTAAACAATATGAATTATTGTACACAAAGAATTGAGATCATTCTATATAAAGAGAGGTTAAAAATAAAATATTGTAAAAAAAAATAAAATAATATATAAGATGAACAAAAGATATTGTGAATTATGTAAGTTATTTAGATACAACCATATTATATTTTTTACTAACCCTATTATAAATATTTTCATTTTTATTTTCATTATCATTGTATAATTTATTTAATTTTTTTTTTTTTTCAGATCATTTCAAATTGTTCAATAATCCTACTATTTTCACCTTATTTTTATTCATTCTCTTTCCTTTTCTCATTTTTATTAGTGTATTTGCCTATTTTTACTTCTGATGATATCAATTAATGATATGGCCGAAACGTTGGCAAAAAATAAATATGTTTGTCAAAATCAAACATTGGCTAATTTTGTTATGAGGTATCCCTCTCAACATATCGATAATTGCTAAATATTTCAATATTATCATGAATAACTTGAATACTACGGTCCTTGGGGGACTTGCTCAAGTCCTCCCAAATATTGTTCTTCATCCACTTGGTCCTCCCAAATATTGTTCTTCATCCACTTGGTCCTCCCAAATATTGTTCTTCATCCACTTGGTCCTCCCAAATATTGTTCTTCATCCACTTGGTCCTCCCAAATATTGTTCTTCATCCACTTGGTCCTCCCAAATATTGTTCTTCATCCACTTGGTCCTCCCAAATATTGTTCTTCATCCACTTGGTCCTCCCAAATATTGTTCTTCATCCACTTGGTCCTCCCAAATATTGTTCTTCATCCACTTGGTCCTCCCAAATATTGTTCTTCATCCACTTGGTCCTCCCAAATATTGTTCTTCATCCACTTGGTTCTTCCCACTTGGTCCTCCCAATATTGTTGGTCCTCCCAAATATTGTTCTTCATCCACTTGGTCCTCCCAAATATTGTCCTCCCAAATTCTTCATCCACTTGGTCCTCCCAAATATTGTTCTTCATCCACTTGGTCCTCCCAAATATTGTTCTTCATCCACTTGGTCCTCCCAAATATTGTTCTTCATCCACTTGGTCCTCCCAAATATTGTTCTTCATCCACTTGGTCCTCCCAAATATTGTTCTTCATCCACTTGGTCCTCCCAAATATTGTTCTTCATCCACTTGGTCCTCCCAAATATTGTTCTTCATCCACTTGGTCCTCCCAAATATTGTTCTTCATCCACTTGGTCCTCCCAAATATTGTTCTTCATCCACTTGGTCCTCCCAAATATTGTTCTTCATCCACTTGGTCCTCCCTTCATCCACTTGGTCCTCCCAAATATTGTTCTTCATCCACTTGGTCCTCCCAAATATTGTGTTCTTCATCCACTTGGTCCTCCCAAATATTGTTCTTCATCCACTTGGTCCTCCCAAATATTGTTCTTCATCCACTTGGTCCTCCCAAATATTGTTCTTCCACTTGGTCCTCCCAAATATTGTTCTTTCTTCATCCACTTGGTCCTCCCAAATATTGTTCTTCATCCACTTGGTCCTCCCAAATATTGTTCTTCATCCACTTGGTCCTCCCAAATATTGTTCTTCATTTTATGTAAGGTTGGTATGGTTATTAGCTTAATGAAGGGCTAAACATCATTATTGAAAAATATTAAAAAATCATTTTTCACAATTTAATAACATATAACAATTCTCGACTAAGGTACCCCCCAGAAATAACTTCTACACACCGAAAAATCCTTATGTTGAAATTATCACAGAGAACATAAAATTTTTTTGTGAGTTTTTTCTGTCCGGAGGAGGAGTGCTGCATGAACAACTATAGAGAAAACTTGGAGAAAGGAGTATATCCAGAGGATAGGAGGAAGGAGTATATCCAGAGGATAGGAGGAAGGAGTATATCCAGAGGATAGGAGGAAGGAGTATATCCAGAGGATAGGAGGAAGGAGTATATCCAGAGGATAGGAGGAAGTGGATAGGAGGATGGAGTATATCCAGAGGATAGGAGGAAGGAGTATATCTAGAGGATAGGAGGAAGTGGATAGGAGGAAGAGGATAGGAGGAAGCAACTGAAGTCTCCATCAACTGAAGCAGCTCTGCAGGGACCGTCAGCTCTGGCAGCGTTGGATTGAGGCCCATCCACAGTTAGTTTATAGCACAAAGGAGAAGATAAAGAAGAACAAGTTGATAATTTAAACATAACAGCTTATTATGTCTCGTGCAATAAGAAATATTCAGAAATAAATTAAGTTTAAGGATAAATATAATTGTAAAATATATTTTTATATGTAATTTAATTTAAAATACATATCATCGTAAAAATAATTTTTTTTTTTTGAAAAAATATTGCACAATGGTCGTTCTGTTGGCTCATGTCATCTTGTCATTTGTCGTAATATAATCCCCTGAGCCCCCCTCCTATCGAAATTATAATAAAAACAAAAAGTAAAATGAAAAGTTGTATTACTTAAATTTTTGTTTATTGTACTTTCAATTGTTTATCGATTCGAGGTAACGCAATCTTAATTGAGTTAAAATAACAAGTATTCGACATGACGGTAAGCTATTAATTATTAATGCAGTATCTACTATCGATAAATTGTATCAATTAATTGGACGACTACTTGTTATGGACACACACCTAAGATAGCCTTTGCGATAGCTGTAGCAATTCGTCTGTGATATTTATGAAATGAGGAGAGTTATCTGAAACAACCTACACCAGTCCTCCCCCTCCCCCTGCTGCTAAATCCCAAACAATTATATAATTTAAATCCTCGATGATTATTGACGAAAAATAATAATAGTTTGCGGTAATTGTACGGGTTTATTAGGCAATAATAATTTGCAGCTCAAACGGGTTAATTAGGCAATAAAAAAAAATAACGTATTAATTCAAAAGAGAGGACAATGTTACTCAGCCATTATAAATGTATTTTTATTAGATACCTCACTGATTGGTATCGTCAATGAAATACAAAACCTCAAATACAATCAATTTCTTAACCCAATTCTAATTTTATTTAATTTATGAAATATTCCCAATTTCTAATTATTTATTTATTTAATTTATACTTTATTAACGGCTAATGAAGAATATAGATATTCATTCATTGATGATCAATGGCGCAACAACTGTTGAAGAGCCAAGAACTCCTGCACCTTAGCCCGCCAGCCCTTCCTATCAAGTCATATACTCTTCCAATATATTTTATATATTAGTTTCCGATCAGCTATATCACTGCCGCTGCCTGCTATATCCAGGGCCGCCGCACAGTGGGCGAACGCATTGTCCAGGCACTTCAAACTCCAGGAGCCCACTCCTTATATACATATACATATATATGATCCTCATTTTATAAATTAGAACATCAACTAATGAAATTTACATTTCATTACATACTTAATAATTTAAAAACCGTATTCTTCATCACTAAGAGCAACATCAGTTATTTCTTAATCTGTTATATTATATTATATGTTGCTGTTACAAAAAAACTTTCTAATAAAGTTTAACGATTGTTATAGATTGATTGAGCAATCTGAAATAAATTGTATTTTGTAAAAATAAAATTAAAAATTCTTGATTTTATTTTGTTAAAATAAAATTAAGAAGACAAAAACCAAATTTGTTTTGTAACAAACGTAATACATTATACAATATTTATAAATTGAGAATTATAAATGTTTGTCGTTTAGAAATATAAAATATAAAGTAAACAGAATTGTTTTGTTATCATGGCAACCTCCGGTGACAAGGACCCCCTTGGTGCTTTCGTTATCTCTTTACCGAGCGGAAGCTCCATTAAAATGCTAATACAGTTTAGTATTATTAGAAATTTGAACCATTTTTACAGCCGCCGACTTCCGCTAGGTAGAGAGATATAGGAACCTCTAACCTCCCAAGGGCTCTCAGCCAGAAGATATCTTCCGAATGACAAAGATTAAACAGTTTAAACCTCAATCACTGAATTGAGGCAAATCGTCGAAACAAGAGGTTTTCCCGCAGTAGTGAGCAGCCTGCAGTTGGAACTAGATAGTTAGCCTTCAATATCGAAAATCCTGTTATTTTTAGGAATCGTTATAGGCTGATTATATCTTCGCATATTCAATAAAGAAATCTACATTACGCAAAAAAAATGAAAAAAAAAAAAATATGACTCAAATCTACTCAGATTAGGTAAAATAATTTTAGTGTGGAATGGAGAATTGATTTAGCTTGTTGAAACGAACAAAGATTAAGATGAGATCCATGGAACAAGTAATTATGAGGCGCCCGGTCCGATTTACTTAAAAGAGCTATAACTCTCTTACAAGCTTCTCTAATGTTATGTCCTCGGCTCACACTGTGGCATCTGTGATCATCACCCAGAGTGATTCAACCATCACTCATTCAATCTTCCGTGTTCACACATATTCATCCATTTTCAGTTCATTTTTATTTATTTATTCATTTTTACCAGTTCACCATTTAAGTTTTGCCCAGTTGTGTAGTTAGGGACTACATTCCATTATATAATTTGGTCCGCATACGTTGCGGAGTAACAATCTTTAAACCAAAAGATCACGAAAAGTTCGTTAAACCGTTTAGATACCAGCAATTGATAGTCCGGTCAAAATCAGCTGTTCCACCTTTTCGGGATAAGCTTTTTGTCTTGAATTGCTCTGACTGTATTGAGTTAATTCATCATTCCAAAGAGATAGCTGCCCCCTGGTATACCACAAGGAAGCTATTTGATAGCCTGCCATTTGGACGACGTGGCAATGAAGACAAATTACAAAACAAAAAGAAATAATCGCGGAGCAGGGTGCAGGCAGGAGACACCGCTGTACTGTAGAGGATACTCAGTGGTGAACATGGTGAGTCATCATTTTACAATCAATTTTACGCTTTCATCCACAATCAATCTTGCATTGATTTCTTTCATCATTTACTTTTGATGACTCCTCTGGAGGAATCGTAGATGAAAGGAAGTTTACATCTTTCACTTTCAATGATTCCTCCAAAGTGACAATTATCAGAAATGAGCACTAATTTTTTTAAGCAATTTTATTGATAGATAGAGATAACGACTTTTTTTTTTACAAAATCTTAAAAAAAAATATATATATATCGTAAAAGTACAATAAACGCAAAGCGTTTCAGGATGGTTATGTCTACAAAGCGGCAATATCGTTTCGATTCACAATTACTATAGGAGGATAATGAAATCATTGGTGTTGTAGTTGAGAGGAGAACAGGTCATAAAAGGTGTCACTCCCCTCCTAACATTGAGTTGAGGAGGCGTTTGTTTTTCTCTATATCCTGTAAAATAACAGTTCTAAATAACTATTCCATATTTGCCTCCTTGGCTCCTCTCACATGTTGCCCAAGCTACTATGTTGCTAATTACTAATTTTGCTATTATTTTAGGAAAACTTTGATTATCCATTTTTTATATGTAGGATAGAACGTTTAAATTTAGTTTGAGGGTATATGCAAATAGACAAATAGATAAATAATGGCTGACAACCGAATTGTTGGTAGCGTATACAATTAGGGCTAAGGCTATCCTCATTATAAAATGGCTCTGCACTCTTCCAACTTATTTCTATTTCATCATACCCCCCCCCCTTTCAAATGTTCCTGGCAGCTCTAACACACTATTGTTCTTATAACTGCGTCAAATAGGTTTTGCTTATTTTATAATATGGTTAGTCATTTTATTAGACTAAATAATATCAAAAGCACTTTTATTTACAATAAATCCTTTTTTATAATATTACCACCTATTTTTAATATTTATCTTAATAGCTTATTCAGGTTTTATCATGTTGGACAACCTGCTTCATGTTGTTGCATCATCCTTCTTTCTCTTAGCCAGCCTGGACAATAAGTCCTGTAAATATTTTGAAATTGTGCTTAAGAGCGAAACGCCTCTGTAATTTTGTACATTGTGCCTAACGACTACCTCTTTGTGAATAGATTGAATAATTGTAATCTTAAAGCAATCAGTAATTTTTACCTTGTTCTGAATTTCTTATTATTCGAAGGGCGTTTATGAAGAAATTAAATCAAATACGGCCCATTTCTGGGCTTTCTTGATTTTAGAAGTAATTAAAACAAAGATTATTTCCGTGTGCTTGTTGCTTGATAGTATATATTCAAGGATGTTGCTTGATAGTATATATTTAAGGAATTAGGATTGATTAATTAAGTGCCACTTCTATTGAGATTATTGTGCTATTAATAATATTATTGCTATCTATTAATAATCTCAATAGAAGTGGCACTTAATTAATCAATCCTAATTGTATTGATCCTTCTATATCATCATGCGTACCTCAAGTGTATATTCAAGGATGTTGCTTGATAGTATATATTCAAGGATGTTGCTTGATAGTATATATTCAAAACTGGTATTTTGAAAATAAAATAATAAAATATTGAGCAAAAATATGAAATTAAGGCCTTCCCGCGACTGGTACGACGAGCGGTGAGAACATGTCGACTTGAAAGGTTTTCCCCGAAAGGCTTAAATGGTTGACAAGCCCGTGATGAAACTAATACCATTTATGTACTGGCTACGGTGGAAGCGTATCCTCATCGGAGCATTCGAGGCATAGCCAGGGATACCCACTTAACGGCAGAACCTTAGCCTCAGTCTCTCAGCACCTTGGGGTGTTAGATCCTGATGAAGTTAAATGCGGTACGGCCTCATACGGTATTGTTTTAGTACGGCCCACACCGTTCCAATGCTTAAGGGAAGGCCTTTGATTTCATATTTTCTTCAAAGTTTATTTTATTTTTGCAATACACGTCTTAAAATGATTTTTCGCTATTTGCGGCGAAACGGTGCCCCGGATAAAAAAAATTACTAGTAAAACATCGATTCAAAATTTGATTTTCTATCGAAATCCAGCGTAAAAGATACCACATCCCATTGGGAGTTCCAAAGTTAGGGTCGCTGGAGAAGAACTGGAGAAGGTTGGAGAGCAGACTATAACCTGAAAAGTAACTTTATTTGACGCAGTTAAGACCCTCAGAGTTTCGTTTCCAAATTTCAAAAACTGTGGAAAAAAAAGGGGGTGGCCATCGCATATTGAACACCCTGTATGTTATATGTTATATGTTATATGTTATATGCTAGAGGAAAAGATTTTCCAGTAAGAGTTGACTCCCCCGAGGTAAAGTCGACTCTTACTAAAGAAAAGTTGATTTAAGATTAGTGACACACACTTTTCCTAGAAAGAATTGACTATGCCTAGGATGGCTTAGTAAAAGATTATTCGCTTTAATTTATTGAGATTTTATAATCATTTATAACCTAACCCCCCTCTTCCCTAAAATAAAACATTGATGCCCTTTAAAAAGGTTATTAAGTATGAAAGAAACATAATTTCCAAGTTTCATCAAAATCGACGAGGTCGTTGTTAAAGAACATATTTAATAAATACAGTAAACTTTTATTAGGTGAGGATAGGGAGAGCGTATACCATAGTCAGTCCTCACTAGAACATTTAAACAAATAGTTTAATCAAATTTAAACAATTTTTGGTTTTAATCAATTGACCTAATTGGTCAAGGGGGCGCGAGGGCATGACGCGTAGTTTGAGTTAGATCTTAGGAGAGTAGAAACTGTTGAGAGGTTAGTTCCCTATAACTAATCCCTATCACTCCCTATGAGTCAGTTCCTTTTGACTCTGTTTCTCCCAAAATACGAAATAAAAAAATTTAACTTGGATATGACCGATCTTGATCCCTCTCGGTTCCTCAAAAGTTTGGTTTGAATAAAAAAAGTGACGTTATTTTTAAGTTAGAAATTAGGAAAACAGTTAGAGCAGACCTTGAAAAACGCCTATTTGAATAACATGATTTATAATTGTCTCAAATAATTCGATGTTTTAATTAAAATTCGATATTTGTATTTGTAAATACTAGAAACTAGTATTTTAACTAGTTCTTTTAATAACTATCATTATTTTAATCAGTATAAAATGGCACACTAAACTATAAAACAAAAAGGGGAAAGTCTCAAATGAAATGACAACCATTTAACTGAAACAATTATCAATATTATTACTATCATATATATATCATTATTATCATATCATTATTATCATATCGAATCATCGATATCATTATTATCGATAAAGAAATAAAACTTGAAGCATTAGTTAAAATTATCTAAGTTGTTTACTTATCAGAGCGGGGATCCTAGTTTATAATAATTTCTGTTACCAAACACACTTCTTAAAGAGTGTTTGTAATTATTAAAATCACAATAAGTTCAATTGGAAAAGCACAATAGATATCTATCGGATTCAATATCTCACCCCGACAAAACAACAAAAAACCTTGATGATGGTTCATCAAAACAAACCCTAGGAGAGGATTATTGAATATGAAAAACACTTTATATAAAATATGACTGAGGGGAATCCTTCTAGCTCATTGAGCTCTGTAAGTAAGCTGTGAGCTGTGTACAGCAAAATACAGAGGCCTTCTCAATCATTCAGCTCTGCAGAGGTCCAGGTCTGACCCAGGTGTGGGGTCGATCCTCCAGGGGGTGGTCTAATTCTGCAGGGCTCCCGCTAAGGTCCTTCTGGGGGTCCGGTCCGCTATATATATCTATATCCTGGCAGTCCGGGGGTCCATCCAGCTACCATCCCCTGTCCTACCATCCTTGGAACCTAATCTCATTAATATATCCAGGACCCTTATAAAAATGGTGGGTTACCAAGATAAACGAAAACTATACAGGAGCTAATAAATTTACCACAGAAATTAAAAAAAAAAAAATTTAATTTGAATGGACAGTACGTCTGAATCTACAGACGTTTAACAGTAGTTAAGTAGTTAAGTAGTTAAGAACCTAACCTAAGAAGCAAGTGGTACGAGATCAGAGTGTATATTTACACAGTTTTAGGCTCTTGGAAGATAAGAGAATTGAATGAAGAATGTACACATAGACCTACCTACATCTTTAGTAGATAGAAAAAATCTACAAATCGTTTTTTTTTTTTCATGAACGAAAAGGTTCAGACATAAATAAAGTTAAAATCTACTCAATTTCAAATTAAAGGAAGATTTATAAAGATTAGCTACGAAGTGCATAAATAGATATAGAAGAAGGATTTTAAACTTTATTGTTTGCTCAGTGTGCCGGGGTCCCTCAAAGTAGTAATCTTGGTCCCATCGTATAGTCGATGTAAACAAGGTGATTACAGGGGTCGCCGAATGTCGATAGTCATTTTCAATCGATTTTCATGATTTCATCGACAGTACAATCGATCAGTTGATTAACCTTCGAACATTTTTCAAATACAATTTTGAGGTATAAGAAATTAGTACACCATATTAAATTAACGAGAAAACTGCAGAGGAACTATAATAGTGAACAGCACACCGCACACAATCGATAATAAATTAACCATAGTGGAAATGAAAAAATAGCTTGATTGTACAGGAATCAATGGACTGCGGGCAAAATAGAAAAACTGTTAGAAAATACAGTTTTGAAAATTTTGTATGAAAAAGAAAACAACTTCAAAACAAGCTGAAATTAGACGTTAGTAGCAGAAATGGTAAGTAATTAAAATAACCAGATAACATTTTCATTCATATGAATTATAAAAACCAAACAAACTCTGAAATTAAAAAAGAAAACTTGCTTACGTGTGTGTTTTATTTGAATTTTCAATAATTCAACTTCCTTGAGAGAGCATTTTGGTCCTGAAAATTTCAAATTATAAGAAAACTGTAATTTATTTTAAATAACGTAAGTGAATGGTTTCGTGAGTATGTCCATAAATCTACAAAAGCCGTCGATTATTACAAAAATAATCGATAGTTCTCAAAAATCGATTGCAACAATCTGTCTGCAGGTCACTCCTAGGTTCCAGGTCCTAGTATACAGCTGGCACCCCAGGACCGCCCTCACCACGTACGCTGATGACATACCTTTGTTATCAATGAATACTTTTTGCATATCATATTACAAACCTCCAAGGAAATCCTCGAAGTTTAATCAAATAATTTTTGAGTAGTCTATAACGACAGGGAGCTTCTTGTCGTTTTATTCTTGATAAAGATGTTAATGTTCCACCTGTATCCTTTCATCCCCAAACAGATACCTATCCTTTCATAGTAAACTCCATAACTATTCAGATACACTCTCAACTTGATTCCCAATCTGTTTCCGGTAAACGTCTTTAAAGCGTCTGGAAAGGAGATGGCCACGGGGTAGATCCATTACAAGCATTATCAACATTATCTTTACATTTACTTGATACAGTTGTAAATTTCTATAAATGGATTTTTTTTAAATAATAAAAGCCTTCAGCTTGAGATTAGGTTCAAATTTTACGTGTAGCAATAACCGTCGGAATAATAAGTATTACAAACTTACAACAAAAGAACAACCGAATTAAGATAATGTATATCTTTTATATGGATTTGTTTTTTGACTGGAGGTACAATACGTTTGACTGGAGGTACATATACATATACATATAGATATAGATATAGGTTTTCTGATGAGATGAGAAGTTTAATGGAAAATATTTTTTGTTATTTAACATTTTGTAACTAGGACCTACCGTTTAGCAACTATATCCGTTTCAATGATAAAAGTCGCTTTTGAGACCGCTCTTCATTCATAGAATTAATTTAATACTTTAAATTCGAAAATGTAAATTGATAAAATCAGTAGATTATAAATAAACATATCCATGTTCTATGGTTATTCTCAGTCAGGGAGAAATCGAGTTTTATTTTCTTTGACCTTAACGCATGGTCTGAATTATGAACTTAATACGCGCTTTGTATTTTGTTATAGCCTTGCATAAGAACGGAAGATGTGACAGGAGTGAGGTCCTAGTTGGTCGGATTCGTTATTCTATTTCGCTATTTTTATTAATGAATGAATAAAATAAATCATTATTGTGGGACCTACAAATCCTAAGATACAAATTATAATTCTATTTTATCTGATGCTTGATGCAATAATATTCTCATATTTTATATATTCCATTCCATGACTGAGGATTATATAGTATACAGAGATGAACAAACTACATTAAATGTATTCACTGTTGAACAGATTCTGGAAATAAAGCACGCTACGAAGTAGCCATGAAGGGATTACCACCAACCCCTTCTCCCCTCTCCAAGGATAGATAAGACAAAATAAACAAATAGTATAAACGTGATGATGTGATAGGATGTAAGGATGTAAGGAGGAAGGTGTAGCAATTAGATGGGAAGGAGAGGAGGTGCGTAGGCAGTGCGTGGGGACACTTCCTCTCAGATCACAAATACCGCCGCCCAAAGGTTCCTACCAGCTCCTAGCTCTTAGGTCCTTTGGAATAGCCTCTAATGTATTTACTTACAATTAGTATAATAGTTTTAATGATTAATGAGATCAAATATCAAATAGCTAGCTGCTCCACTCAATTGATAAACTTTAGATGATCCGGTAAATTGATAAAAGGTTTAGCAATAGTAAAATCTGCTGCTTTTCAATTAGTTTGTAATTAAAAAAGCGGTAATATGTGGATGGAACAGTAACGTTTGAAAATTGACCGCTAGGTGGCAAGTACCATTTTAAATGAGAGGTTACAAAGGTATTGTATACAGAGCTTTAAATTGATAGCAGAATTTACTTATATTCAATTAAATTAATAAAAAAGATTTAAATATGCGGTGCGATATTTGGTTTCCGCTAAAGTTTGAAAATCGACTGACCATTCCGCAATAGAGTTTACAATAGAGATACTACTGAATCCATCACCAAATTTTAAAAACATAATTTTATTGTTCTAGGGAGGTTTAGCAATGTACAATGTTGAGTGGCAGGAACGAGGTTTGTCACACTGTTATATACTTTTATGGTTAGAAATTAAAACCCAACCAGATGTAAATCAATAAACTTATTTCTGCCGAATAAAAATTATTACTAAAACAGAATGTCGATCCTATGCTTTCTGATATGTGAATTATAGGCCTTAAGTTGTAAACACAGATAATGAATGCAGTCCATTATCCACAAGAGTTTCTTGACACTCTCTGTCCATCCGGATCACCAAAACATACGTTAAAATTAAAACTTGGATATCTAATTATTTTTTAATGTAATCTTCATACACCGTACCAGTGCAATTTAAAACTACAAATTTACAAACAGGCTAAAAATCATTGCTATGCGTGAAAATATCATTGAAGAAATAATCTTGGATTGGATGCTACAATGTTACAATGATACAAAGATTTTGATTGACAAACAAATACAACTTGAAAATTATTTGATGAAATTATCCAAGTTAACTCCTGAGAGCAGGCCAACCCGCGATACTAGTAATATATAATATAATATATAACTATAACATATAATATATAATGCTAGTAATATATAACTTTATTAGGAATAAATGTAAAATAAATAGCGTGAAACCATGAACTATGTTCCGAAGTAATTAAATAAATATCCTGGCATGGATCCTAAATTTATATCCTTTATATTTATAATCCTTTACCATTTACAACTTTAACGAAGCAGATAATTGAGACGGATGACAATGGCGTAGTATAAATTCTGTTAGGTTTGCTCTTTATTATTATTTAAATGATCTAAAAAGTGGAACCTGGATGTTATTAGATAGCGTTGTGAAAAATTGGTTAGTTTGTGCTTCCTAAGGAGTGCCTTAAGGTATCTTTTTTGGCACAAACGGTTCTGTCAGAGTAATTACCGATACAGGATTTGGAAAAACAATAAAAAATTTGCTACCTGATAAGTTGATAATTTGCTACCTGATAAGTTGACAATTTGCTACCTGATAAGTTGACAATTTGCTACCTGAAAAGTTGACAACTTTGACTCCTCAACATTTCATGACAGGCAGTGATATAATTACATTCAACCAAATCACACCATTTACTATCTAAGCTCATCTCATTTATAAACTTTTGCGAAATAAGGAAAAATATATTGAAAGAAAAGAATTAAGATGTATCAATTATTTATTTCAAGGAATCATCTACCCTCTTCTTCGACTTTTCAACGCTTAAAAAACTAACAAAAATTTATTTTTACTGAATTTTTCTTACTGTTTGTTTATCTTTATGAATTGTTTAGTATTTAAGTTAAAATAATAACTATTTCCCAGAATAAGGGTTATTTTTTAATTTCAACATTCTTGTCATAAGTTAAGTTAAAGATTTATTATTTCATAAGTCAATAGAACCGAAAATGTTTAATAGATTATGGTTTTGGGAGATGAATAAAAAAAAATCCAAAGCAGATAATAAAAAATGTCTTTAAAGTTAGGTCTATCAAGTGTTTATGGAAAGTGTATCTTGAGCGCATTAGGATTAGAAATAGAGATGAGTAGGATAAATGTGCTAAGAGAGAAACCCTTCAACATAAAATTTTCCAATGAGTCGCGTATAAATAACAAAAAGAAAAACATTTCAATTATTTAAACACGAATAATAAACATATTGCCAATAAAGAATGATAAAATCAATATTATATATAAAACCAAACAAAGCAGGCGAAATTAGTTTCATATGCCTCATATTATTATCTTGAAGTGGGTAAGTCAAATTACCGTGAAAACGAATTAACTTTGCCTTCAAAAAATCATGTTAGCAGAAGTAAATTAAAGTTTTGGTTAACTTGTGCTTCTTAATAAGGCCTTTAGCATCTATTTCGACAGGAATGGTGTTTTACAAATAAAATTGAGAAAATAGTCATAAATTTATAAATATAGAACCGAAAAGAGCACAATTTTAATCTAATTACTCTGCAATGATAACCAGAGAATCAATATTTACTGCCTTTTATAAATGAATTATAGTCCATTATGTGTTTTAAGTTTCTTTGTGAATTTTGGGTTCTCATTAGTAGGACTAGTTGGTGGATAGTGAGTGATAGGTTTTTGGAGAAGGCGAGGGCGTCAGTTGTAGTTTGACACGGTGTAGCTCACTCGGTGCTCCACGGATCCGAAATTTGAAGACATTTTCCTAATCAGAAATTTAATGGAAAATATTATTTGTTATATATTTTGTTGTCGCTATGGCCTACGCTTTAGGAAATATAATGGTTTGAATTATAAAAGTCGCTTCTGAAACCGTTGTTTTTTTCGACATTGTTTATTTCGAATAATCATTGGTTTTTAATTTAATTTAATTAATAATTCAAGTAATTTGATCCTTTTAATTTTAAAATTTATAAATAAAAATTGGACACACTTTATTAACAAGGTCTATCTTTATAGATTTTATATATTTATTTATGATTTATAAAAACCCGTTGGTTCCCATTCGCTATTGTATTGGTAATGATAATAATGTAAAGCTTTACAATATTTATGCTTATGCTTGAAGAGATTAACTGAACCTGACGTACCTGCTATAGGTCCATGAGAAGGCGAGGACGAGGGAACGGCAGTAGTACCGCGGGAGAACTGAGCGGCGAGGACTGCGCCCCCTGGAGCGGGCAAAAAGTGCGAGTGGGGGGGCAACAGGTGGTCGGCCCCTCCAGGTGCTGTCCAGGCTACTGTCTTCCTTGAAAACGTTATCCTCCACCCCCCGTTCTCCTTTTGTACAGTATATAGTTAGTATATAGTCCTATCCAGCGCTAATAGAGCTAAGTGAAATTAAAAACAAAAAACAAATCAATTAATTGGGTTACAAGTTTCCTTATCAGGGAGTTTCGAATAGGAGTAAGAGAAGACGCTGCACAAAATTGATACTTTGCTTTGGTCTTGTACCTTAGTGTAGGGTGGTGGACCGACCGTCTTCCAAAATGGCTGTTATACTACAAGATAGGATTGGTGAGGAAGATTAGGAATAGGATAGATAAGGGCAAACAGAACTAGGGGTGGTACAATAGCTATCGATGGCTATTCTAAGCAAAATATAGATGTTATATATCCACCACATTTTGAGCTCTATATATCCATACACTCTGATAACAATATTCCGATAGCCATTGATAATAACAAAGCTATACTAACTATAAAACTATAATAATTCACTGATCAAAAGGCTGTGACCATTAAAAATGGGACGTTTGAGTGGTGCATGAGAACGTAGAGGAAAATCATTGGTTCAACATCTTCCCATCCTCCTTTCAACAAACCCTCCCGACTGTTCCTTATCAAGTCCTTCTATCCTCCCTCTTAAATACAAGAACCGAACCCATCAACTTTTGCACTCCTGCGCCTCGAACTGCATCCTTTATCATCCGCGATTCCTCATTATCGAATTCCTTGCCCATTCCATTTCGATAATGTTCCTCTCTAAATTTCTTAAAACACATATTTATCTATTTCTTTGCCTCCTCAATCATCAATGTTCCCAGGAAATGTAAAATATGAATATTTATATTATATATTATATATATAGTATATTTAAGTTGTATCTGTTAACAAGACTTCTCATTTGTTCTGTAAATTATAACGTTATTAGGAAAAGTAATCAATTATCGTGACCTGGCGATTTCCCCATGGATTGTACCATGGATTGTTGGTTGTTAAAAAATTTTACTAACAATAAATATGTTATAATGAATTGGGAATACAAGAATTATCTAACCGAAATGGAGTAAGGGTGAATGTAATGTAAACTAAGGGTGAATGTAATATTCGAAACTACTTCTGGGAAACTAAGATCTACAGCAGTGGCTAACGATCCATCAATTCCTAGTTCCATTGATCCTTCTCTACAATAGTTGGGATACACATAATAAAGTGTATCTCTATTCAAAATTCTAAGGTATTGTATACATTTTATATATAATATGATTATTGTATACATTTTATACATAAATGGTTATTGGATATGGTTATATGTATTTTTAAAAAGGGGATGGTTTAGGGTCCTGAGGAGAGTGGGACAGCAATTAATAAATGTTGAAGAGTGTAGATGCCCGATTTGGGTTCGAATCCAGCTGTAGGAAAGAACTGCAGCTATTTACTACAGCTTCAAGAGGATGATGATGGGAGAGACTATCCATTTTTGAGGAACAACGTAAGTAACTTGTGGTGGTATAGCTCCTCGTCCCATATGATAATGACAGGGCCAGGTCAAATGATTCATTCATAATAGTGGGCAATAGTGGCCACAATGACGTTAGCTATAATAGCCACGGAGCGAAACATATACAGGCTGGCTTAAATTTATGAGAAAGGCTTTGTACATCAAGAAAACCTAATCCTTATACCTTCCAAATTTCATTTTCATTTGGTTAAAAAAAATTTACCCAGGAAGGGACCCTTTAAATTCTTTTTGAAATTCAAACGATTGCACACAATACCATGAACCCTTGAACAATTTTATATCATATTC
Organism: Euschistus heros; assembly: GCA_003667255.2. Classification (NCBI taxonomy): domain Eukaryota; kingdom Metazoa; phylum Arthropoda; class Insecta; order Hemiptera; family Pentatomidae; genus Euschistus; species Euschistus heros. Next base: position 287,448 of record RCWM02000811.1, on the reverse strand, counting down.
AATTAGTTATGGTACTAATTCAAGAAATTTACCTTAATTGGAATGATCCAGTTGTATTTTATAACATAACACCTCACAAATTGAAGTGTTCTGGTCGATGTAGAATTAAAAACATTTTGACAACAAATCAATCCTAGGTGGACTTTATTTAAATAGCTTAAAATTATTTTTGAAATTCATGCGATTTCCCATAATTCTATGACCCTTTAACCGCTTGAACTACTCACCATGATGGTATGTAAGGATCAATACAATTAGGATTGATTAATTAATTGCCACTTCTATTGAGATTATTTTATTAGAAAACTACTTCCGAATGCTAAACATTCATCTTTTACTCTAAAACATACAGAATTTTCATCATATAGGGCCAATCCCAAAAATTTAACCTACCCTGGCCTCTCCCCCTTCCACGACGGATATATTTCAGATATCTTTTAGATCTTACATTTTTGAAAACCTTAGTATATGTAATCCATTTAACATTGTGTTAGAAGTTCAGTAATTAGAAAAAAAAAAATGGATTTACTTTTAATTTTTGAACCATGTTCTTCACAGAATAATTTTTAAGGTAGCACAATAATTATTTACGAGAATAGATACAGAATCTCCTCTTTCCAACCAGCTAAGAAACTTCGAAAAATAACATACCGGCTCAGATGTAAAATAAATAATGATGTTATAATATGTATTTACATTTTTCACTTACAACTTGTTAGTCTATATCTATATCTATACTATTATATAAAAGGACTATAAAGCCATTTTTTGATTTGTAATCACTAACCACGAAAACTGCTCAGCCAATCTGTGGTCGAGAAACAGTGTTTGCAATGTTAAAACTATAGAATCCATTTGTACCAAATTTCAGCTACATCTTCATAGTTCTAGGAAGGTATAGTAAGTACAGTACAATAATAATAATAATTTAAATGTACAGGCTTGAGGGGCACATTTACTATAAAACAGATTTATTTGGGAGAAAAGGCCATGTGGGTATTATTTTTCAAACTCGAGATACAAAATAATTTTTCTAAACGTTATATTTTTTCTCTTCCTATAACATATAAGCTATAATAATGATACAAAAAGAAAAAAAAAGAAAAAGATTGTTGAAGGATGGCCATGATTACTGATTGTTATTATTTTTATAGGTTTAGGTAATTCACAGTAGTTGATTTCCGCTGTCTAAGTAGATACGAAAACCGCGAAGGGGCCCCCTGTCGGCAGTATAAAATAACTGTCTTTTTTTTGTATTTAACATTGAAATATTGCATTTTAAAACGATTGTTTTTATGTTGTCTTTATTAATTATTATTACAATTTAATTTAAATATCTGCAAATGATAGCCACAACCTGGTGTAGAAGTGATCTAACAAACAGATCAAAAGTTATAAAACAGTAAGCACATTTTAATGACAACACTTCCCAATTCTGAAATATCTTTCACGACAGATATTATTTATATTATTATGTATATGATGGAAATCTGCTCTGCTTATGATAAAATATATTATATATACATTCAAATATTTCCCTAGGTGAATGATGGAGGATGTAACGGAAATTGAAGTTTCATTTCAAACAGCTGTTTCAATTATTTAGTACTCAGTTTAACGTTATTAAAAATGTTTGTTTGTATGTCTTATTAATAACTTTTATTCAGGATGCATTTTATGTAAATAATTAATTTTTATTCTGCATTACTATATCTTGGTTTTATTATTATATTTAATGTTTTATATTAAAACAAACTTTGCTTTAAATATAATTATAACCTCCCAATAACCAATTGGGACGCCAATAATCATAATACAGACGCTTGTTTTGTAGTAGAGTTGGTATTTGAAATGTGTAGAAAGGGTTGTGTTTTCGACAATTGTTTGAAATATCATCTATAATTGGTCTAAGCATTGTGTTAAATATCATCTATAGATATGGGTTTCCAAGTTGCGAAAACGAGATATTATACCAACTTATTAGTTAGTACTTTTTAAATATTATCATGGATTTTATTATGTAAAATAAACAGGCAATAAGTGTATACAATATTTTACAGTATGTACAGTCAGAGTCAAAAGTATTCGTAAACCTGATATAAATCATTAGAAATAACAAATATTAGCATTATTTAATAGGATTGATTTAAAACAATAAATCCATTTAATGTAGATATCAACACGTTTATTTATAAATATATTTTTGTATTTATACAATATTTCACAAATTAATACATAAATAATAACTGAAAAACAACAATAAAATATTTTTTTTTTTTTTTTAACTTTTATTGCGTAATTATTACAATCTGCCACAAATATGGCCAATAAGTAATATAGATGGCATATGATTACATCCACACATTATGTACAAAGGGAAAGAAAAATAAAAAAAATTATATATATAAATTAAAATAAATTAAAAGATAACAGAAAGAATTTCCTATACATAAACAATATACATATAAATAAAATGAAATACTAAGATAATAAAATAAAACATTGAGTGAGTAAAAATAAATAAATATTAAAAATAAAAATAAAGAAAAATTAAATTAAAAGTTAAAACTACAATCATACTTATTTACAATACACACTCATCCTAGGGATCTCCCAACCAACCCTGTCCCTCCACTCATGGAAGGACAGGCCCGGTACAGAGATGTCCCAGCTCTTCTCTCTCAGCTGCGTCACTGGTGTTAAAGAAAACTCAGTGGAGGCTGAGTGAGAGCGCAATGTACAGTCATTCAGGGCGTGAGTCGAGAAGCTGGCCAGTGCCAGAACTCCAACATAAATACATTTTTACAATAGATCTCGGGGCCACTGCCGTTTTAATCTGTGAGGGGGATTATCAGGGTGTGTTGAACTGGATAGTGATTGAGCCAGAGGGTTAGGATGGAAAGAAAGGTTGTGATGTAATTTTAAAAATTTAAGAGGTATGAGGTCGAGGACGTATGGTATGTTGAGATCATTGTGGAGGGTTTTATTGGATACGTAGTAAGGAGCATTAACTATAGTTCGGAGGACTTTGGACTGGAAGGATTGAATGCGATATTCGACTTTTTAGCTGTGCCCCACAGTTCAAGTCCATAAGTCCAAATAGGTTTGATAATGGTTTTGTATATGAGACGTTTGTTTTCAACGGAAAGATGAGATGTCCTGTTTAATAGTCTATACAGTTGGCTGAAGCGTCTGTTAAGTTCTTGCCTTTTGAGTCGAGTATGAGGGTTCCACGTAAGTCTTTTGTCTAGGTAGAAACCAAGATACCGGACTGTGTCAGCTTTAGGTAGTGGAATACCATTGAAATTGATAGGAGGACAGGGTTTTCGGCGGAGGGTAAAGGTTACGTTGGTGCATTTAGTTTCATTTACTGTGATCCACCAATTATCGCACCAGTCTTCAATCAAGGATAAGTGGTTTTGGAGTTGATAGGAAGCTATTAAAGGATCTGAATGGGACGAAAGGATAGCAGTGTCATCAGCAAATGTTGCAAGGGAAGTATCAGAAGTGGTAGGGATATCTGCAGCATAGAGGATATATAGGACTGGACCAAGAACGCTACCTTGTGGAACACCTGCCCCTATTGGGTAGCAGTTAGAGTATTCCATTCCGCAGCGAACTCGAAAGGAACGGTTAGAGAGGTAGGATCGAAGAACTAGGAATAGAGATTGCTGTAACTGGGCTTTAAGCTTGAAGAGCAAACCGACATGCCATACCCGGTTAAAAGCTTGCGCTGTGTCCAGAAATGCGCCGGAGCAATATTGCTTGCTTTCAAGTGCTGAAGATATATGGTCAACAACTCTCAGGCCTTGTTGGATAGTGGAATGTCTAGAGCGAAATCCAAACTGGTGTGAAGGAATATTTTGCGATTCAAGGATGGATAGGATTCGTTTAAGAAGGAGCTTTTGAAACATTTTTGAAAGGATTGGGAGAAGACTAATTGGTCTATATGATAAAGGGTTGTTAGGAGGTTTGCCCGGTTTCAGGAAAAGGATAATGATGGAGTGCTTCCATAGCAAAGGGAAATGGGTTGTCCGGAGGATGCAATTGTATAGGTAGGTAAGGGATATGATTGCTTTATGAGGAAGTTGCCTGAGGATCTGTGAGCTTAGGAGATCATATCCAGGGGATTTTCGGGATTTTAATTTTTTTAGAAGGAATTTGACCTCAGAGGGGTTTATAGCTTTAGGAGGTAAGGAGAGAGGTATCGGTGAATCAAGGAATTCATGAACCATTCTTGTGTGGGTGGGATTGGATTCAGGATGGGGAAGAAATATGCTGAATAGGTGCTGGGCGAATTCTTCGGATCTGTTTTCGTCAGAAGCCGCCCATGAACCATCTTCGCGTCGGAGGGGATGGGAGGTAGGTTGATGCAACAATAAAATCATGAGTCAAAAGTATTAGTACACTTGATAAAATTTCTATTTAATATTGACATTCGAGAATAATTAATATTATTAGGGCCAACTTTTGCTTTTAATATGCTCTATATGCTTTGTGACATTGAATTCACTAAGTTTTGTGTCAAAGTAACAACAATTTTGTAATAATAACGTCGCTTAAATTTTGATTGTTAGGAACACATCTTTTCCGTACTCGACCCTTTAGATATTTCCACAAATGCGCTATAAGGTTAATATCCCTTGATTGAGGGGGTGTGGCTTCCACTTTGATGTGTTGTACAGGATCCACATTTTGGATTTCCAAGCTGTATGCTTAGAATCATTATCCTGCTGAAGAATGTAATTTTCTCCAATCCCAATTTTTTCAGCACTGATTAAGAAATTTCTTTTCTACGTCGATGTATTTTATATGATTCATTATGCTATCGATAAATTCAAGATACTCCATTCTAGCATCATTCAAACAACCTCAGACCATGATTCACTTTCCTCCATTCCTAATAGTTGGAACTATATTTCTTATTTCCATTACTATATTTTTTTCTCCATACTTTTTAGTCTCACTGAAGATTAAACATTTCAATTGTAACCTCGTCGGTAAATATTATCTTATTCCTAAAGCTCACAATCATATTTTTTATGATCTTTGGCCGATTGATATCTTAATATTGCTTATTGGTTTTCTCCTAGCTGTCCTGGTTGAAGCTCGTTCCCTCACAAGCATTAGCGCATTGTTAAAACACTCCCCTTTTCCTCCTCTTTCAGACAAATGTTCATCCACTAATTAAGTGTCACTAATTGTTGGTTTTCTTTTAACTTTTCTCGTGATGTCTTTGTATTTGGAGTAAATTTTCCTTATTCATCCTGTTATCTCTATATATTCAAAAGTGTTTCTCGTTACATACATTTTAATTGCATATTGGACTGTTGAGTGAGGTTTGGTCACTTCTCTAAGCGACCGTAACTCATTATGTAGGCGTAAAATAATCTGTGTTTCCTCTTCGGTCTTCTCACTAATTTTGCGCCCCATTTTCAATTAACGAACAGCAACAATAAACACTAATAATCGCAACACCTTTACAAATGACGCCAAGGTATAGACTGATAGGAATATTAACTCTATTCTATAATCATTAATGCAATATTATATCTGTTTAAATTAAATAAATATGTAATAAATCTAAAATTAAACTAAAGAAAATAATAAAAATAGTGTACGAATGCTTTTGACTGTATTTCCAAAAATCACTGCAAACCAATCTGCTCAAAACACCTTAGAACAATTACTGGATGATTTATACTATTATATTCAGAACAATTATAGATATTTCAAACAATTGTTGAAAACACATAACCCTTTCTACATATTTCAATTACAAACCCTAGTACAAAACAAGCGTCTGTACTAGAGATGGGCATAATCGAATGACGATTATCACATCATTCGATTATTGTAATCATCGATTAATCGATTGTGGTCTGTGAGAACGAGTGATCATTCGAACTGAAGACAGCGCCTTTTTCTCTCTTGTAGGTCATTTCCTGAACTAACGAATCGTCAGAATGATACTTTACAAATAACGGTTACAAAATTAGAACGGCTACCACAAATCATTCGATTATCAGTCCGAGTGATCATTCATATTTCGAACTGAGTTCGAATGATCTTTCGATTATAAGTTCGAGTGATCGCTCGTATTGACTTCGAATGATCTTTCGATTATGAGTTTGAATGATCACTCGGTCTGACTTCGATTATCATTCGATTACGAGTTTGAATTATCGCTCGTACTGACTTTGGATGATTATTCGATTATTACTCCGAGTGATCATTCATATTTCGGACTCAGTTCGAATGATGACCTTGAATTGATATATATTCGACGTTCACTCCCTTAATATCTAAACCTTTTCTGCCGCCATCTTACTTAGTTCATTCTGTGGTTCCTGCTTTATTTTTTATTGTTTCTTAGTGGCTTATTTTTCTACTAGGAGTTTTTGAGTTATTAATTGCTTTTTGTAACTGTATTGCTTTGCGTTGCCTTATTTATTTTAGTATGTATTAAATTATTTTAGTGATTATGAATTAGTTTTTTGAATGAAGACCTCTCTGAAACATATAAAAATATTTCTTCAAGAAATTTTAGTGTGTGACTTTTTAAAATCTTTTCATCATATTATAAAATAAGTTCACATCTAATTGGTGCAATTTATAAAAATGACAATGACCTTTTACATCAAATAACATTTATTAGCAGGCCTAAAATATGTGTGACTGCTTTATGTAAATAACTAATAATGTAAATAGAAGTTACTAAATGAAGATGAATGTGCAATAATTGAGTATTTTTACTATTGGTGTGATATATTTAAGATGTAGGTTGTTGGTCGGGGTATGCAGTCCAGAACAAAGCAGTTAAAATTAAATTTTAATTTATAATGCCAACGTTTCAAATTGCATTGCATGTCTTCATCAGGGCTAGAATAAAAGAAAACTACAATATACTTTTTTGTTTGTTTTCATTTATTCTAGCCCTGATGAAGACTTTCAATGCAAGTTGAAACGTTTGGCATTATAAATTAAAATTTAATTTTAACTACTTAGTTCTTGACTGCATACCCCAACCATCAATCTACATCTTAACATGTTTTTGTATAATCTATAAAAGTGCTGATGTTTTATATTTTGTGTATGTTTTTAGAACTGCTGAATGTTAAACATATGAAACTGTTCTCTTAATATAAAAAATTCCAATGGAAGTGTCCCAATTAATGAATTGTAATATGTTTTTAATATATAATGTAACTTTGGTAGAATATATTATCATCATTATGAATTTTATATTGTGTATCCTTATTTATAGTTAATTGTCTAGTATGTATACTTTACTTTGTTAAATAAAAAACTGAAAAATTAGTGTGTTTCTTTCTATAAAAAAAAACTTTCTCGTTTTTAATATTTGTTTAATGAATTTTATGTTTCATAATTTACAGATATTAAACACTTAATTACTCTGTAATCTGTGCTTAAATTTAGCCTTAAGTTATAAATTTTGGACAAAAATGAGGTAACAAATGGTTTATCTTCCATAATTATTGTGCATAAAACTTCCCATGATTAATGTCATTTATTAGCAAGGCTAAAGGAAATAATCCATTTTTCCATTCTTACTATTCCTTTCATCGCTAACTTCTCATGTGTTGGGAAAACTAAATAAAAAAAACTTGTAGGATTTCTAGTTTTTGTAATACCACAGATAATCAATGCAGAATCATTAAGAGATGACTCATATCTGATTGATAAAAATGAATCAGGGAATCATTGCAATTAGATTTCTATGATGAAAAGTAGTATGGTAAGGACAAAATTGGAAAGAGAAGATAGGAAAAATAATTTTTTTTTTTTTAATAAAAAGGCAGAATAATATTTATTTAAAAAAGGAAAAGTGTAATTCATATCTCTCCTTTTTTTTTTTTTTTTTTTTTTTTTTTTTTTGCTCCTCCAAATAATCGATTATGATATCATTCGATTATCTCTATCACTCGAAACAGGATCATTCGATTATGAAAATCGTCAATTATGCCCATCCCTAGTCTGTACTATGAATAGGTTATTTGGAGGTTATAATTTTAAAGCAAAGTTTGTGTACGTATAAAATATTAAACAGAATAATAAAAACGAGATATAGTAATGCAGAATAAAAATTAATTATTTACATAATATGCATCATAAATAAAAGTTATTAACAAAACATACAAACAAACAGTTTTAAGATCGTTAAACTGAATACTCAATAATTGAAACAGCTGTTATGAAATCTCAATTTCCGTTACATTCACCTAGGAAAATATTTGTATGTATACAGGGTAGGGATGGGCATAATCGATGATTTTCATAATCGAATGATCCTGTTTCGAGTGATTGAGATAATCGAATGATTTCTTAATCGATTATTTGGAGGAGCAAAAAAAAAAAAAAAAAAAAAAAAAAAAAAAATTGTTATAGGGAGAGATATGAATTACACTTTTCCTTTTTTAAATAAATATTATTCTGCCTTTTTATTATAAAAAAAAAAAAATAAATATTTTTCCTATCTTCTCTTTCCAATTTTGTCCTTACCATACTACTTTTTATCATAGAAATCTAATTGCAATGATTCCCTGATTCATTTTTATCAATCAGATATGAGTCAGCTCTTAATGATTCTGCATGGATTATCTGTGGTATTACAAAAACTAGAAATCCTACAAGTTTTTTTTATTTAGTTTTCCCAACACTTGAGAAGTTAGCGATGAAAGGAATAGTAAGAATGGAAAATGGATTATTTCCTTTAGCCTTGCTAATAAATGACACCAATCATGGGAAGTTTTATGCACAATAATTATGGAAGATAAACCATTTGTTACCTCATTTTTGTCCAAAATTTATAACTTAAGGCTCAATTTAAGTACAGATTACAGAGTAATTAAGTGTTTAATATCTGTAAATTATGAAACATAAAATTCATTAAACAAATATTAAAAACGGGAAAGTTTTTTTTTTATAGAAAGAAACACACTAATTTTTCAGTTTTTTATTTAACAAAGTAAAGTATACATACTAGACAATTAACTATAAATAAGGATACACAATATAAAATTCATAATGATGATAATATATTCTACCAAAGTTACATTATATATTAAAAACATATTACAATTCATTAATTGGGACACTTCCATTGGAATTTTTTATATTAAGAGAACAGTTTCATATGTTCAACATTCAGCAGTTCTAAAAACATACACAAAATATAAAACATCAGCACTTTTATAGATTATACAAAAACATGTTAAGATGTAGGTTGTTGGTTGGGGTATGCAGTCAAGAACAAAGTAGTTAAAATTAAATTTTAATTTATAATGCCGACGTTTCAACTTGCATTGAAAGTCTTCATCAGGGCTAGAATAAATGAAAACAAACAAAAAAGTATATTGTAGTTTTCTTTTATTTTAGCCCTGATGAGGCCCTGCAATGCAATTCGAAACGTTGGCATTATAAATTAAAATTTAATTTTAACTGCTTTGTTCTGGACTGCATACCCCGACCAACAACCTACATATTAGATATATCACACCAATAGTAAAAATACTCAATTATTGCACATTCATCTTCATTTAGTAACTTCTATTTACATTATTAGTTATTTACATAAAGCAGTCACACATATTTTAGGCCTGCTAATAAATGTTATTTGATGTAAAAGGTCTTTGTCATTTTTATAAATTGCACCAATTAGATGTGAACTTATTTTATAATATGATGAAAAGATTTTAAAAAGTCACACACTAAAATTTCTTGAAGAAATCTTTTTATATGTTTCAGAGAGGTCTTCATTCAAAAAACTAATTCATAATCACTAAAATAATTTAATACATACTAAAATAAATAAAGTAACACAAAGCAATACAGTTACAAAAAGCAATCAATAACTCAAAAACTCCTAGTAGAAAAATAAGCCACTAAGAAACAATAAAAAATAAAGCAGGAACCACAGAATGAACTAAGAAAGATGGCGGAAGAAAAGGTTTAGATATTAAGAAGGGAGTGAACGTCGAATATATATCAATTCAAGGTCATCATTCGAACTGAGTCCGAAATATGAATGATCACTCGGAGTAATAATCAAAATAATCATCCAAAGTCAGTACGAGCGATAATTCAAACTCGTAATCGAATGATAATCGAAGTCAGACCGAGTGATCATTCAAAACTCATAATCGAAAGATCATTCGAAGTCAATACGAGCGATCACTCGAACTTATAATCGAAAGATCATTCGAACTCAGTTCGAAATATGAATGATCACTCGGACTGATAATCGAATGATTTGTGGTAGCCGTTCTAATTTTGTAACCGTTATTTGTAAAGTATCATTCTGACGATTCGTTAGTTCAGGAAATGACCTACAAGAGAGAAAAAAGCGCTGTCTTCAGTTCGAATGATCACTCGTTCTCACAGACCACAATCGATTAATCGATGATTACAATAATCGAATGATGTGATAATCGTCATTCGATTATGCCCATCTCTAATACAGGGTGTTCGGAAGATCGTTGGCCAAAAAATTATCTCAAGTAGGGAGGTTCATTTTGAACCTATTTAAGGTCACTTACCTATATAAAAAGTCTTACGGTTTTTTTTATGAATTTTTTTGTAAAAATGGCCAAATCCAAACATTTATGCCTTATAACTCCGTTGTTTACTGATATATCAACACCATTTTTTTCCTGTAATTACTGATACATTGTCCATGTAAAATAAAAAAGATATGGTGCAAAAAACAAATACCAAAAAAACGGGAGATCGTTAAATCTTGTCAAAGGCAAAAATACAAATTATGAACTTCAAGTTTAGATTCAATAAAAAAAAGTAAGCGCAACAGCCAAATCCAAATTGTTTTAAAAACTTCTCTATTTAATACTCTTTTAAAAAATACCATTTGCAGGCACGCAGCACATCTAGATTTTTCTCTTTTTTATAAAGTAACAAAAGGGTGCCACCAGCGCACACTGACAATAATAATGAATCGAATCATATTTTTTATGCAAAACGTAACAAATAGTTGTGTTTCTTTATATCATAGGTTAAACTGCATATGTTCTCTTCCTTTCTCGTAATTTCGATTTTATCAGAGTAAACTTTATCTACATTTTTGTAAACAATAATCAGGGAACAAAAAAAATTTTTTTTTTAATTATTTTTTTTTAAATCAATTTATTGAAATTCACAACTGTACAAGTATACATCAAGTAAATGTGTTAAAAAAAAAGTTTACAATAACATGCCTAAACTTGAGAAGAACTACTCATCAGTAGCACTTAACTAAAAAAAATGAAAAACAAAATCTACACAAGAAGATCTCTGGGCCATCTTCTTTTCAGACGCCTCGGAGAATTATCGGGAATTGAGGGGGAAGCAAGTTGAGAAACTAGGGGATTTGAGTGGTTATGGAGCTTACTATGAAAGGTTTGGTATCTGGTTTGGGCTAAATCAGCAACATATGGAACATTAGGATCTTTATGGATAAGTTTATTGGTGGCAAAGTAAGGAGCATTGAGGATTTTTCGAAGGATTTTGGATTGTAATGATTGGATACGGGAAGAATTGGATGGTTTAGTAGAGCCCCAAAGCTCAACTCCGTACGTCCATATAGGTCTAATCACAGTCAAGTAAATGAGTCTTTTGTAATTAATTGGGAGCTTTGAAAGGGAACAAAATTAAACTAATTTTAAATTATTCATAAATTTAATTAGTAGGGTATCACAGGTATTGCTCAAAATGATCTCCACTATTTCTAATACAAGCACGATATCTTTTTCTTTTCTGTGGTGGTTGTTCTTAAAACAAAGTCTTCCTTCATTATAATAAACGCGGCATTGATTTTTTGAATAAGTTCTTGTTTTAAAAAATCCTACTACAACTTACCTGTTAGGGAATGTTTAAACAATTGTTTCTCACAATCCTGGATAGGAAGGCGGGGTCCAATTGAGTGGCCAGCACGGTCTCCAGACCTCACACCGCTCGATTATACGTCTGGGACCATGGCGTTTCAAAGATTTGGTTTATAATGTAGAATTGTTTTCAAAACAACAAATTTGTTTTAAGAACAACCACCACAGAAATAAGAAAACGATATCGTGCTTGTATTAGAAATAGTGGAGATCATTTTGAGCAATACCTGTGATACCCTACTAATTAAATTTATGAATAATTTAAAATTAGTTTAATTTTGTTCCCTGATTATTGTTTACAAAAATGTAGATAAAGTTTTTTTTGCCTTTGACAAGATTTAACGATCTCCCGTTTTTTTGGTATTTGTTTTTTGCACCATATCTTTTTTATTTTACATGGACAATGTATTAGTAATTACAGGAAAAAGAAATGGCGTTGATATATCAGTAAACAACGGAGTTATAAGGCATAAATGTTTGGATTTGGCCATTTTTACAAACAAATTCATAAAAAAAAAAACCGTAAGACTTTGTATATAGGTAAGTGACCTTAAATAGGTTCAAAATGAACCTCCCTACCTGAGATAATTTTTTGGTCAACGATCTTCCGAACACCCTGTATATAATATAACGTCACTATGGAAGCTTCGTTTCAAAAAAATATTTTACATAATATACGTTAGGTTCACAAGTGAATTTTGACTTTTAATAATTTCAGTGGGAAAGGTGAACTATTGAAATTTTGATTAAGTGGGGAAATTTACGCCACTCCACGGGGGAAAATAATTTATGAAGAAAAGGCCACATCTAAATCAAGAGAGTAGTGGATCGAGCTATGAAGGAATGTTGGTATAATGCTTTAGATATAATTTTATATTATATTTAGAAAGTGCAATAATATTTATAAATATATTCATGATTTTGGTCTGTTTAAAGAAGTGGGAAGATAAGTTCACCAATTTTAGTTTGGTCTTATTGCAGGCCAATACTTAAAAGTTATGCATACGAGGCAAATCATTACTTTCTATAACGACGTACGTTGGAGGATAGGAGGGAGGGGGGATTAATTTAAGATATAAGAATTTTCCAAAATCTGTGAGTCAAGGGTTGATATGGTTTTTTCATAATGAATATATACGGTTATGTTCATTTCGGTTGAATTAAAATGAAAAACAATAAAAATCATATTCTCCACTGTTTTAGGAAGAGGGAGTTACAGTATTACAATTATACAAACGGTGCATTTCTGTCTTGTTGGATTTGTTTTGACCTATTGCAATGAGATTAGAAAGTTATGCATTCGACGAAATGATTGCTATAAAATAAGAACAAATCCAACCTACGTACAATGTGACATGGACAATACGATAGCGAGGACCTCCTGACCTCCAACCGGTTATATTCGGTTTACACGTGTGCTAAACTAATTAATATCTTCTGATAATTCTGATGTGATTTCTGCCTCTTTAGATTGTATAATATGTATTTATATCTTTTCATATCTCCGCTAGCAAAATTTGTTTTTGTTTTTTGCTTTTCGTTTCATTCAGAATTGAGAAATGCAGCCAAGCATTTCTTCATTCTATTGCATTCCTATAATGAAGCCTTGATAAATGCCTATTTCGACAAGCATCGCTTTTGTTTCTATACGGAATAGACTTCGTTATTATTCATGAAAATCACGAGAACAACCATGAATCTAACCTGGTTGAATCCATGTTAGGGCAGCTGCTGCATCAAACATGTTTAATTATTTATTGTTTTGCCTGCTCCAAAAGAAATGTAACCCGCTTCGACCCAAAAAGATTTTGTGATTATAGTCCTCATTGAATTCTTTCCTGTATGATCAGTAATCGTTTTTTTTTTTTTTTTTTTTTTTTTTTTTTTTTTTTTTTTTTTTTTTTTTTTTTTTTTTTTAATATATATATCCCAATCTCAAATCTCTTATACCAGCCTCTCTAAAGGCATGATTATAATTTATTGCAGCCTGAATACTTAACTATGAAAAGACTTGTACATAGGTAAGTTATTGTTATATCTGGTTCCCCAATAGATAGATATATATTGTTCCTACATTTTCCCTTTACCTTCCTGTAATCCTATACATATGTATCTCTTCATTAAGAGCTTCATTCAGTGTTTCGATCAGTAAGTTTCCATTCCAAATTTCTTTTATTTTTCAACAATCCACCCTCTTTTTCATTATGTTCTTTATTTTTAGAATCACTACGTTCCACCACCGAACCGAATTTGGAACTTCGATAATTATTTTAACATTCCCTATTTTTTAAAATGATTTTCAAATTTGCTGTTCATTTTGAATTGACACAGCTCTCTGAATATTTAAATTGAGCCAAGAGCCCTATGTTCCATCCACATTTGGATAAGCTTTCATTCCGTTCACTAAAGAACTGTATAATTTCTCCTCCATCACTTCTTGCAACTCTAAATCGCATATTAATCTTCCTCGTCGTGTTCTCTGCATCAGCTGATTCTAGAGTAATGAGTAAATGATCGTCAGCAAACTGAAGATTGCATACACAGTTGTATTTTTATACTCATTTAATATTTCTTCTACACTCATAGTTTTCAGTTTTCAAACCTGTTTGTTCTCCTCGCATTATTTTCACTCTTTTGGGAAGTATGATTAATTTTTATTCCACGTACTCTGTTCATTCCTGGTTTTTGTAATTGTCATAACAATTATTCTACGAAAATTAGAGCATGTTTTTAAAATAACTTTTTTTTTTATATAATCAATGTGATTTGACCAAATATCCATTCTTCTAGTATCTTTCTTTTTAACATTGAAATATTCACAAAGTTTAAAGGATTTTTCTATTTATCCAGGATGTCGATGTTACCGATATACTCAATAAATTGAGTACTTGTTTAATTTTTTAATATATTGTTTTCTCCTCACCTAATATAAATGTGAGGCATGCTACTATCCGCTCAACCAAGGCCCACTTGCAGGATTAGTTCCCCACTTCTTCCACACGAATGCCAGCTATATACCGATGAAGAAACCACCAAAGAAATAATATATTTCCAGTTATTTCGAAGTAATTGTCAAAAGATTACTGATACATTGCTTAGACTACTACAGAAGAGGAATTGTTCTGTACTTTTACATCCTTTTAAATCCTCTTCCTCGCACTATATGAAAATGATGCCCTTGTTCGACTCACCTGGTGTTGTTCAAATGAACCTTAGTAAATTGCCAAGGTCCATAATAGGTCTGCTACGAGAGTAATCCCAAAAATAAGGTCTCATATATCTTATTAATAAAAAATAAAACAGTTATTAAAAAACATTTTTTTAAAAATCGAACATTCACCTTTTGAGTCTTCGTCAAGGGTTATGGTGAATTCTGTTTATTGTACAATACGTAATTTACAATGCTTATTGTATGAATGGAATTATTTACGTCCATAAAATTTATTGTCCTTCAGTGAACAAGAGCATATGAATATTATTAGGATTGATGAATTAATTGCCACTTCTATTGAGATTATTTTATTATAAAACTAGTTTCGAATGCTAAACATTCATCTTCAGTTCTTAAACATACAACATTTTTTCAACATATCAGTACTATGTTACGTGGATTATATATACTAAAGTTTTTAAAATATATTTCAGTTGCATATGAATATCAATTCAACATGATCAGTTTTCTAAAAAAAATTAAGGTAAATTATAATTAGAAGGCTTACAAAGTGAGCCGGAAAGGAGCCACTATTAACATATAATGAACTATTTTCTCCATTAAAAATTAAAATTGATCAAGAGTTGTTCTAATTTTGTACGAAGAGTCGAGCCTTAATATTCAAACAATCCAGATTACCAAAGCCTTCGAGAGTGACATGAATGCTACTTCTTTTCCATAAACCCCTTTCTATTCTAGGGCACTTTTGGATCAATGTTGTGGTTCTTAATTCTAGTTATAAAGAATATCCGTAAGAGGAGTAAATTACTAACCAATCGCCCTCTCCCAGTAATGAGAAGTGACTACCTGCTGACTGGTCGCTGGACGTATTTATCATTCAGTTAAACATTCCTAGATATAATAAATAAACTCCCATTTTCATACATGCGTTTAAAAAATATTTTTATAAATCTTAAACTAGACTGCTATTGTGTTAAATATAATTCTAATTTATTACTACAAAGTCAAATAATTTGTAACATTTTTCTTCAAAGTTACAGTTGTTAATATTTTTTTAAAACATTCTGTTAATTTAAACATAACACTAGGAATAGATTATTTTCAGTTACCGTTTTAAACCCTTGATAGTGTCATAAACAAAATTTAAAACTTTTAACATTATTTATTCTCTCTATAGTAAAGTAATTATTTATTCTGAATAAATTCATCATGAGGAAATTTTAATAATTATTATGAATCTGTATAAGGAGTGTTATAGTTTTGTTTTTTTTTTTTAAAGTTAAATTTTATTTAATTTTAGTAAAGTGTCAACACTGGTTATAACAGTTGGAGATTGTAACCCATGAAGTAACCTTCCCTCACGTGTGTTTGTGGAAAATTTACAATGGTTAAAAGAAATAACAATCAGTTGCCACAAAATTTACCTCAGTTACAAAATTTGATAAAGAGAGATCCAGTATCATACAAAGATGAAGTGAGAAAACGTTTCTATGAAATACTTTTTTTGTTCAAATGTATCATGGCATAGTTGTAAATTTGGTTTATTTAATATATATTTTTATCTTTTAGTTTATCCAACAAGAAAGGCATTACAAGTCATTGTTAAAAGTATTTGAACTTAGCCCTGCTGAGCATAATAAATCACTAGATGAGCTAGTTATGTTTATGGCACAAATTGCTCACTGTTATCCTGATGTATTAGTTAATTTTGCTCAAGAACTGATTGACATATTACAAAAACACAGTACTGTACTTCACCCAGATATGCGTATGGTGAGTTTACATTTTTCTTCATTGATGTTACTCTTTAAAATGATTTAAATTAGTTCTTAATGTTTCCTTCTTTCACAGTGTTTTTGTAGGGCATTGATTCTGTTAAGAAACAAAAATCTTTTGGCTCCTACAGATTTGTTATCATTGTTTTTTCAACTTCTTCGTGCACAAGATAAAAATCTTCGAACATTTCTAGAATCTCATATTATAAATGATATTAAAAATATTAATTCTAAACATAAGAATATGAAGCTCAATAATGTAAGTATTTCGTCCATTCAATACAGTTATATGTATTTTATCGTTCGTACCCTAATGTGTTTTTCTTTTTTTTTCTTTTTAGACCCTTCAAAATTTTATGTTTAATATGCTGAAGGACAACAACACGAAAGCTGTTAAAATGTCTCTGGTAAACATCAGTGATTTTGTTGTGAAACCAAATCATGTTTTAATAGATACTCTTTGACCTAAAATATTTATCAATGTACCTTTATTTCCAATTTCAGAATATAATGATGGAGCTTTACAAAAAAAATATCTGGCATGATGCAAAAACTGTGAATGTCATAGCTACTGCATGTTTTTCGAAAATAACTAAGGTAACTAAGTTTTGCTTAGTTGTTCTTCAGTTTATCATTAGTGTTAATAGTGTTAAAAAATGAGTGTACTTCAAAGAAGGCGTGTGTGCTCATTTTAAAATTTAAATTTCTTCTCATTAATCACCACTCAGTGCCTCAAATAGTTCTGTGTCAATGGCCATTGATTCAATTTCCTCCATTTGTCCCCATTCTGTCGTCCTGTCGACCAGCTTTGGGTTGGGAGCCAAGAAGTATATTAGGGTCATGTGCACCATCCTCACTACGCAACTTTATTCTCCTTTTTTAGGATAGCATCCTCCTCGATTGGCGAGGCTGAATAAATTTAATTTCTGAATTATATTTACTACTTTGGTATACATTAGGTTTTTTGTAGCAGTCTAAAGATGTTTGCTCTTGTACTGGTCCAGTGAACAACCATCTTTATGAAAAAATTTACTTTTTATTAAAGATGGTGACATTTTATTTGTCCATTAGTATTAAATAAAAAAAATTACAGTTACTTTCTAATTTAACTTCAATCAGCATATAGCAAAGTGTGGGAACAGAAATTTGTTCATGAGTAAAGATTATAAAATTTATAAATGCCATAAAAAGTTTAATATTTTTCAAATTTTTCCTAACTCTATTTTTATTATTATGCTTCCTGAAACTGTTAATTGGTTTGCTGATTTTTATTATGTTTCAGGTGATGGTTGCTGCTCTTAAATTCTTCTTAAGTTCAGATGAGCCTGAAAAAGAAAGTGACAGCAGTGATTCGGATGTATAACCTTTATTAATCACAATTTTTGCATTGTTTTTGGATTGAAATGAAAGTTGTCTTACATATTTTCTTTATAGGATGAAGTGACTCCGAAAGATGTAATGATGGCAAATAGGTTTAATAAGAAAACAAGAAAAAGAGAAAAGCAGTTGAAAAAAGTTAAACAGCTTGCAGTGGTAAGAACAATCAGTCTTATAACTTTTTAGTATGAGCTTTTCCAAAGCAATGAAGTATAAATTAAAACTTTATAACTTAAAGTTAGATAAAACTTTATAACAAAAAACATGGAAATTGGAGAGGTCAAAGGTCAAGATCCAAATCTAATGAATTGGTTGATTCGACGTGGAATGACCCTAAGGCCTTCTCTTCTCTCTATATAGTCTTTATATAGTCTGCTACATATTTTCAGACTGGTTCTTTTGCTTACCTCACACAATTCCAAATTTAAGTGCACCTCGATTTCTTGTTTGAAATGAAAATTAACTTTATTCTAGGGTCATTGCTCCTTAAGAACATTATTTTGGTAATAGTTACTATAGTTATACAATAATCAAATTTAATTAAAACAAAATAAAATAAAAATGAAATAACAACTGTTTGTTGAGAAACAATCATTAATGTAAAATAAAATAAAGTACTATTATTAAAAACAAATATTAAATTTCCACTTGATAGGACTTATTTATTTTCTTCTTCTTTGATTCCATTTATTCTGTATTTAATTGGTAAAAGAAGAGGTGGGATTTAAAGATGGTGAGAGTAGGAGAATGGCATAGTATATCGGATGAAAGGGAATTCCAATAATAGCTCCATACCACTTCTGAAAGAGAGAGGAAAGGGAGGGGGAAAGAGTGGAAATTTGGGATACTTGTCAGGTGGAAACGAGATAAAGGATTTAACTGCGCTTTCAATAAAGAAATAATTTTTGGGCAAAGGGCAAAGGGCAGAAACCATTTGTGAAATATTTTGCTTTAAAAAAATAAATAAATACACATGATTAAAAATTTTAAGAGGAAAATTATAGGACTCTTTAAAAAAAAAAAATGTTAAAAATTAAGACATTCATTGTTTTTTGTTTCAGAAAAAGAAAAAGAAAAATAAAGCTCCAAGTTTCAACTTCTCTGCTTTACATTTAATACATGATCCTCAAGGTATTGCGTTATCATTCTTATTATTGTTATTATTTTATTTCTTAAAACAAGCACTGTGGTGTAGTAAACATTTGGGGGTGTGTTACCAACCAAAAGTTTATATGTTTAATGTTTTTTTTATTATTGTAGTAGTGTCGAGTAGTCCTGCCATTTGGGCATCCCCTAATTTTTTCAATGATATTCCTCCATCTTTGAAGGATTGCACTGTCATTTGAGGAACAAGATCATTACATGAGATAACTACAGGTAGAATCGATATCTTTCAAAGGTTTTACATTGCCTTCAACTCACCAGCCAGCTCTTGTGACCTGCACATTTTCATTGATATGGTTTTGTGTATATTATCACGCACTGGTATTGCATTCCTTTTTTTCTAAATCCGTTTCTAAGATATCAGGTTTATTGTGGAGGACTGTATGATCTGTAATTATTTGTTCGTCCCAATATAATTTATACCTCCCTGATGTCATTATTCTGATGGTCCTATATTTATAAAAAGAAACCAATTATTTTAGCATTCCAAACATCTTTTCAAGTTTTTGATGTTGGATTCCTGCTACATGACTATGCCTGCCGAGGTACGGAGGTACTCTGTCCCAACAAGACCAGTACATCCTCATGTCATGTGTTGTATTGACCCAGTACTTTGTTTACATGAGCGGAATTTTTCTGAGATATTTTCCCTGCATATTCGTCTTCTGTTAACATTAGTAGAAATTGATTGGTCCTGCATCGCCGTTACAAATCCTTCTGTCTCAGGGAACAGCTTTCCATTCGCTAGCCATTTGGTAAACTCTTCCAAGTTTATGGTTTCTTTCATAAGTGAAAAATAGTACCATTCATGAAGCGGTTTTGATTTCCACTCATCTATTACTGCTTGGATTGTTGGTTCTTCTGCATCGTGGTCACTGGCTATGCTCAGAGCTGTATGATCTCGATCCATAACATTAATTGCACTGTGTGCGGAAGTAATTCCTAAGACAATTTTCTATTCATCTGCATATCCCATGTGCATTCAACAGTCCCCTCCTTGCTTTCTGGGAATATAAAGTCTGCTGACTGAAGACTTAGGGTGTCATTTTCTTGTACAAACCATTTCCGTTCTTACATACCTGTCAATGGCCTGCAGGTCTGTATCTGACCATTTCAGAACACCAAAACTGTACATTAACGGAGGAAAGGCCTACGTATTTATAGCTTTTATTATATTACCGCCAGACAGTTGTGTGTTGAGGAGGTGTTTTATCCTTCTTTTAAATTTGTCTTCATACTGTTCTCTTGAGCTTTTTTTGAACTTCAGAAGCTGTATTAGTCTTATTATTATTATTATTATGTATACATTGGAGTAGATAGATATTATTCATTGATAAGACTTTTCTGTTACTACTTTGAAATGCAATACTTGTTGTTGTCTTCCTATAGTTTATAGTTTGCATAGTTTTTGCTTTCTATTTGTTGATAATTATTAATTATAATGAATTTACATTATTCTTGAAAGTAATATTATTAATTAGCTGAATGGAAAATAAAGTAAAAGTGATATTATTAATTAGCTAAATGAAAAATAAACTAAAAGTGATTTTATTAATTAGCTAAATGGAAAATAAACTAATATTACAATAAAGTCAGAAATATTTTGAATAGTAGGTTGGGAAAACTCGATATTACTATTTCCATTTTATTTCTATTGAATGAATTATTATTATTACTTGGAAATTAAAATAAAATCAACTACCATTTAGAGAGATATTTATATTTGATTCTAGGAATGGCAGAAAAACTGTTCCGGCAACTGGAAAAAACTCATGAAAGATTCGAAGTGAAAGTTTTGAGTTTAGATGTGATCTCACGACTTATTGGTTTACATCAATTGATAATCTTAAATTTTTATCCATTTATTCAACGATATCTGCAGCCTCATCAAAGAGGTATTGAATTGAAAGTGATGTTATTTTTTTTTTAAATATGATTGATTAAAATTTTTAAGGCTTCATATTTTTTTAGACGTAACTAAACTATTGCTGTTTGTGGCTCAAGCATCACATGAGTATGTACCACCTGATGTAAGTAAATTTTATCTATTTAATCAGAAAACATTTATTAAAACTATAACTGTGTGTAATTTGAATCAACTTAATTGAAATTTGAAAGAAAGAAAATTTTCAGCTGTTGTTGTTTATTAGGGCTTAATGTCCTTCCGTACTTCAACTAGGGCAGGAAGGATGGGTTAGTCTATAGGTTACCACAGTGGCGCAACCAGGATTACTATCTGGGGGGGTGGGTATATATATATATATATATATATATATATATATATATATATATATATATATATATATATATATATATATATGTGTGTGTGTGTGTGTGTGTGTGTGTGTGTATGAAAATATTTTTTTTATCTTCTAGTTAAACTAAAACAAGGAATGGGTGACGTTTGAGACTATATAGTTATCGCGCCACTATTTATTTGATCTACTATTCATTTATTTGATCCACTATTCATTTGACGAAAATCTCTGTCCACTGAGCACAATTTTTAGATGAGGGAACAAAAAGAAGTCGCTTGGGGCTAGATCTGGTGAGTAAGGCGGATTGTCAAGCAGTTCAAACCGTAATTCATGGATTTTTACCATGGCAAAAGCTGAGGTGTTGAGACTTGGTGCGTTGTCTTGGTGTAACAGGATTTTCTTTTTCTGCAAATGTGGCCGTTAGTTCTGCCTTACGCTTGTCAAGTAATGATGCGTAGTATGCTCCTGTAATGGTTTTTCTTTTTTGAAGATAATCGATTAAAATAACTCCATGACTATCCCAAAAAACAGTCACCATCACTTTCCCCGCCAAAAAAAAACAGTTTTTGCTTTTTTTGGAGTATAATGGTGTATCCAAGTTTTATCTGCAGTAATTAATTGGCGCCAAAAATCAGATTTATTGCGCCAACAGAGCATTCGAGCAAACATGACACTCAACAGGAGGACAGCTTTCTTATGCCTAAATGTTGATTTAATATGCGACAAACCCATTCTTTTGACATGTTTGTAACCTCTGCTATCTCTCTCACTTTAATTCGGTGGTCGTCTAGCACCATTTGGTGAACTTCGGTGATGTTTTCATCGGTAGTTGCAGTTTTTGGACGTCCCGAATGTTCATCGTCTCACAACCTCTTACGGCCACGTTTAAATTCAGCTGCCCAAAATTTCACTGTGGTAAATGATCGTGCAGAGTCTCCATACACAGAATCCAAATTTTCTTTGATTTGCGTAGGCGTATTGCCTTTCAAAAACAAATATATAATGACAGATTTTGTTCGTTTCCACAAAAACCCTCACATCAACTCACTCAAACGACTACATACAATTACATAACAACTGCACATCCAAAATAGCTGAAACTTTGGTGAGTAACTGTCAGCAGATGAACAACGAACTCACTAGACTTTTATTTACGAGTGCTGCCATCTTCACATTGAGGTTGGAAACTTTTCAGATCATGCTCGTATTCTATCCAGGGTAGAAAAGTCAAGATTTATTTCATGGGTTAGCCACAAAATAACTTTTAACCCGCTCAGGTGGGATTCGAGCCCACAAACTTATGTTCCGAGGGCACTGAGACCATCACCCCAACTCACTCAGCCATCAAGCCCCCATTTTCGGCTGTATTATCTCAATTGTATTTGTTACTTAATCTGCATCATAAATAACAATGAGATTTTATTTAAACAGTTTAATTTTAATACTTTTGGATGAATCCGAGGAAACTTGAGCTTCATCTAAACTTCAGTAGGAAAACTAATTTTTACACCCTGTTATTAGAACACTTTTCTTATTATCAAAAGTGGTTCAATGATTAATTTTTACTTCAGTTTTTATGTTATTAATAGAAATTGCTTACCTATAAAAGTTGAGCTATTAAAATGCCCACTTATTTATTTCTATTTTATTCCAAATTTATAGAAAAAATTAATATTTCTATCTAAATAAAAGCCAAATTATTAATAATAATAATTATGCATTATTCTGCCAAATATATCATGATTCATATCCTTGCTGTATAGTAGTACTCAGTACTCAGAGTACTCAGTACACCAAAAGTAAGAAAGAAATCAATAAGTTTTTTTTTCTTTTCTTTTTTTTTTTTGGAAGAGGGCATAGGAACAGGACATAGCCAATCTACAAGCTCATCAAGTATTATTCCATTCGATAAAACATACTGATGAAATTTTGAAAAAGCTTATTCGAGCATATAAGAAAAAGTTATATAATTAGGATTAAGTAAAAAATATTTATAGGTACTTTGCAACTACTATAATAAATAGTATTTAAATATTTTGGTTTGTTTTCACTCAACATTTTTAGCAGAATTATTGTTGTTTTAAAAATTTATTTAAATTGCAATTACAATCAAATTGAAGTTAAAGGGTAAACAAATTTACTTTGAATCATCAGTTTTTTGAGATAACAAATTTTCAAGATAATGAGTTCACAAAAAATATTTTTTACGAGTTATTGAGTTTTTTCCATTACATATATCGCTGGCTGCACCAATGTATATATATATATATATATATATACATACATATATATATATATATATATATATAGGGTAATTAATTTTATAGTATTTAATAACCCTTAATTAAAGTATTTAATTATCTTATTAGTATAAGATAAAAAATTTATTCTAAGAAAAATTAACAGTAATGAAGATACTATTGATGAAAAACAATACAATGAAATACATATGTAATAAATTACATAATTAAAAATAGTCCGTTAGTCCAGTCAATAAACACATTGTAGAGTGTATGAAATATGCTATAATTTTTGACTTTATAGCTTCGTTAGGAGTAGTTAGAAGCTAAACATACTAAAAGTCCCCGCCCCTGGGGGGGAGGGGTTAGCTAACGCTGGGGGGAGAGGGGAGAAGTTAAATTTTTTTGGTTTTTCGATTATTTCTTAAAAACGGTTGACTCTAGAAGAATATGTTTAAAATAAAAATAAAAGCTAATTAAATTTCCTATAAAATAGTTTCTATAAATATTTGTCGAACTTCAAACGGTTTTCATGATATACATTATTGAAAATCGATAATTTTTGAAGAAAAAGAAAAAATTTACCTAACTTTTTGACGAACTTGTTGTGCCTTTCACGATCGTTTATCAGAAAGGTTGTCAGGATCAAAGTTGTAGAACATTAAATTTACTTTAATTTCATATATATGTCTCTGACACTTGAAGCAAACGTTTGACCAAAAGTGAGGATTTTTTTTTTTTTTTTTCCGTATATTATCGATTTTTAATAACGTATATCTCAAAAATCGTTAAAAAATCAACAAATATGTATGTATAGAAACAATTTTATAAGAAATTTAATTAGCTTTAATATGAATCGGTAGTATACTTTTTTAGAGCCCACTGTTTTTGAGGTATAATCCAAAAATCTAAGAAGCTATAAGGTAAAAAATTATCGCATATTTCATGCACCCTACACCCCTCATTGACTGGACTATGTAACTTTCTCCTGCATATATATATGGCTCCAACGATCTATCACATGCTGAATTGTATACAAAGCTGCAAAAAGTTGAGCACCTACCCCTGGTTGCCATGGCTAATCAAAAAACAATTAACACTATAAATGCCCGCCTTGTCCCCAAAATGAAAGAGTGCTGAGGATAAGCTAGGATAGGGTTGAGATAGTTGAGACTGCTTTGAATGTTATGGTTTGTAATGCTTCTTGGAAACTTTCACTTATAGGGCCTCCTGCCTCTGGAAATTTGACTCATAGAGTCACTGGAGTTGGTTCGAGTAAACGAATTCATCGTATAAACGTAATCGGGAAATGGGGTTCACTTCGACTTAACGAGTTCTGACTGTATATGTATGAATAAGTTAATCAACATTTACCCAATTTTTTATTTTTCATTCTAAAAATTCTTTAATTAATTTCAAGAATCACTTTCATTTAATGTTTTTGATATTTTAGGCTCTAGAACCAGTTTTAAGGACTCTTGTTAATAATTTTGTCACTGAAAGAAATTCATCCGATGCAATGGCTATTGGGTAAGTAGTAAAATTCTTTAGTTATATAAATATCCTTATGTTCATTATAGAAGAGTTGTTTGATATTAATGAGTTTAAATCATCCATGAAAATCATAAATCAATTATAAAGAATAAATTTCAGATTAATAAAATTAATCATGTGCGCGAAGACTTTTTCTTTTTTTTTTTACAATGTTTATTAATATGATCATCGATATTAGGAGTTTTTATAAAACATTGAATAAACTTTTTACTTCTTTTTAAAAAGAACTTTCATAGTTTTTAGTATCGGATCCTCTTATAATTTTCTATTCACTACTATCTTTTACACCATAATCAAACAAACTTCATCTTTTAAAAGTTTTGTTATTTTTGTTATAATCTTAAAGAATCCATTTTCTTCCCTAATTTTGGATGTATACATCATCATAAAACTGAATACAATTACACTAAGATAAGATGGTTTCCCAATTTAGTCCAGCTTACCTTTGCTTGGTCATATTTTCGACTGCGGAGGGTATAAAAAATATAAATAAAAAATATCCTTTGAGAATTTGGATATTGAAACATTATTGTCTTTAATAAATTAACTATTTACCTCTAATTATTGAAATTCACTAAAAAACAATAATGAATACTATTATTATATGTATCCATTATTTAAATTTTGAACCACATCCAATATTACTTATTCTTATAATATTTGGTACCCAATATTGCCTTATTATTATTAATTTAGTTACATTAACTAGTAAAATAAATGCAGACATGTAGATAAAGTGATGCAAAAATTTCCAAAATCAGCCAAGTGCAATTTCCAGTTCTATTAGACTAACTTTAGGTGAAAGGGTTTCTCCTCTGACGTAACCTTTATCGACCAACTGTGAACAATTTTCAAAAGTGGAATTGGCCGATTTTGGAGTTCTACACTTAAAGTGTTCAGTAAGTTGTTTAAAGTGGTAAACAAAGTCATTAATATTTTATATTTTATTTACCAAAAATCTATTGGTAACAGCAAATTGTGATTCTTTGTTTTCTGTTTGAATGACAATCGTTTGAAATTATTCACATCCCACAAAACTTGGTCTGTAATAGCTCTCCATTCAGTTTAGCTGATGTCGATCTATTTCAACTACCAAAAGGTTAAAATAGAAATAGAAATAGAAGGTTAAATTTTAAATTGTTATAAATTTAGCATTGAAATACATTCATTATGGCTCTAGGATGGTTTGTTAAATCGAATTATTCAGCAGTATCTATTAGATATAACAAGTTTGACGGAATAAATATCTTTTTAGATAGATTAGACTTATGTATTCCATGTTTTATCCATCATGTTTTCCATGATAACAAATTTGTATTCTAATTTTTCCAGTGATCAATATTAATTTTCCTATCTATATTCTACTAATTGCTATGATATTTTTAGATTAAACGCTATACGTGAGCTGTGTTCACGTTGTCCTTTAGCAATGAATGAGGATCTTCTTCGTGATTTAGTTCAGTACAAAAGTTATCGGGATCGAAGTGTTGCTATGGCAGCACGTTCTCTTATTCATCTGTTCAGAACTTCAGTTCCAGAAATGCTTCATAAAAAAGATAGGGTATTAATTTTATTGTAAAAAAACTTGAATGTTTTAGATATTCTATATTTTTTATAACTAATAATGTTATTTCTTTTCCAGGGAAGACCTACAGAAGCAACTATTGAACTTAAGGCTAAAAAGTTTGGCGAAATTGACAGTAAAGATTATGTTCCTGGAGCAGAAGTATTACTCGAAGAGGCTAACGTAAATATATATTAAATACAGTAAATATTTATTATATTTAAAATATTAAATTGGTTAATTGCTGTCAAACTTATTTTTCAGAATGAAAATAGAATAGAAGACAGTGATGATGATAACGACAGTGATAGTGATTGGATTGATGTTTCACATTCAGAAGATGAGGGAAATAGCAAAAGTATTGGAGCAGATAAGAGTATTGATGAAGATGATGAACGTATTGAAGAAGAAGGGAGCGAGGAGGAAGAAGAAGATAGTGAGGCCACAGATGAGGAAGAGGATGAAAACGATGTAAAGAAGAAACCACCACCAAAAAAACCTGTATGTAATACAGAAATTTAATATCTGGTTTAATAAATTGTTTCAGCGTTAAGAATAAACATTCTATTATGGTTTTTTAAATTTATTTGTAGCGTTTAAGCAAAAATGAGAAAAAATCAGTAGAAGAACAACTTGCAGAAAAGAAAGAGCTTGCTAAAGCTGTCAGTTCTACAAAATTCTTAACAGATGAAGACTTCAAAAGAATTGAGGCCATGCAAATTGCAAAAGAGGTTTCAGGAATTAAACGTGGTGTGAAAAGGTCGGCTACTGAGATGGAATCTCCTAGGTAAATATTTGTTATTATTTCTTCAAAATATTGACATTGTATAGGGGAAAAAAAAAAAAAAAAATATATATATATATATATATATATATATATATATATATATATATATATATAAATATATGCTAGATTATTATTGCAAATTTTATGTTCTTGTTCTTATTGTTTTTTTATACATTAGTTTTGATTAAAAAAAAAAAATTATTTATTTCATTAGAGGTGAGCTGTTAACTCTTGGTGACATTGAAAATATTTATAAGAAAAAGAAAACAACAAAAGAAGAGAGGATATTAAGCGTTAGGGTATGTATTTTTCATTTTATTAATTTGATTTGAGTACTTAATTTCAGGTATCGTAATTAATTTTTTTTTTTCACCGTTTAGAGAGGCCAAGAAGGTCGGGAACCTTTTGGTTACAAAGTTGGCAGAGTAAACCCACATGCAAGTACTACTAATCGTGAAAAAAAGAAAACTAAGAATTTTATGATGGTTCGTCACAAGGCAAGGAGTAAAGTTAAACGGTCATTTAAAGACAAGCAGGTAAATGAAGAATATCTTGAGTTTATTCTACATTCTCATTACATTGAGGTTAATGCAAACCTATCTTAATCTATTTATTTTTTATAGATTGCTTTGAGGAATTATTTGATCAAGCAAAAGAAGATGAAATAATTATATATATTTGTATTTATTATAATTTATTGTAAATATGTAAATAAATTTATCTTATATTTTTTACTGTTTTCCCTGGAAATTCTCTCATTATAAACACTAACATACCCTATTAATAAAAAGAGATTTTGAGTTAACCCTCATTTACTAGAAGAATTGAAGATTGCTGTTAAAAGTAATTAGCTTCCATGCAAGGTTAAATTAAATTTGTTGTACAATCTTGTGTTAAATAAGAAAAATTTTTGTTGTGTGTAAAAATAAATTAGTTCCTATTGTTAATTTTCTTGTGAGAATTGGTTTTTGCCTTTTTTGCAAGTTTGTTAAATTTTCTCTTTTTCTTTACAGTTACTGGAGAACGGGATTACTGGAGTTAACTCATTTTTGCAGTAAACTCTTTAATTTTTAAATAGTTAATAAGATAGATGATTAATATAACTTAAGAATGTATACTACAATGGCCATATTTTAGGGGCATTATGGTCCACTCTCAGTTCAAACCAAAAAAATAATCCCACTTAACTCAGGTACTCATTTTTGGGATGGTTATTTAAATTTTTAGTTGACAAAACCTAGGAAAGATTTAACAAACCAAATTAGAAGTGTTAAGTTTTTGTTTAAGTGTTATTTTGAATGTCTTGCAAGAAGTGAATACTTCTTAGTAAGCTTAAGTCTTAGATTTAGGGTTTTATTTTTTTTTTATTAATGTGTGCACCACACGTCATTCATTGAGCCCAAGGTGCTGTACTGTATCTGTATATGGAAAATGTACATTTTACTAGAAAATTGAAGGACAAGTTTCACAATGAAGAGTGAAAGTTGTGTTGAGATTTGCCTCGGTTAAATCGAGTTTTTAAAAGTTATTTATCAAACTTTTTAAGCTTATTAAAATATCATCAGTTTATATGATTTATAAGTCAGGGAAGCGAGCAATGACCCTTTAAGTACTAATGAAACATGTCTACTGGTTGAAAGTTCTTAACAGATAAAAATCAAATAAATAAATTAGTAAGGAAGGAATGTAGAATAAGATAATAGGTAAAAAGAAACATGTTTTTAAGTTTAAAGAGAAGTAGTGGGTTCAAAACCCTCCTGAATATCCAGAAATACTCCAGTTACATGCAATTTCTGCTGTAGTGCCATCAATATGTCGTCATTCACCTTTTGTAATTGACATATGGCTGAATGTTGTGTTAAAAATCCAAATTGATGGTCAAATATCATGTTATATATGTTTGTCCATTTTAAAGTCATGAATTTTGTAGAATTATTTTTCAAACATTTTATAATATAAAGTAGGTTAATGAGTCTGTTTGCTGACACAACATTCCATAAGCTCCCATCATCAGTTGAAAGATTGCTAATACTTGCCATAAGTTATTCCATTAAAACTTTTTATTTCGAGTTCATTGTTCCCTATTAAAAGTCTAGATGGAAAAGTTAAGTGGAAGTTGGTCAGTCTGTCATGCTTTGCGATCTTCCTGCGACAGGATTCTTCCTAATGTATGTATCTTAAAATAAGTGCATGACAAAAAAACAGAATTAAACATGACTATAGGTATAAACCTACCTCGGGTCTGAAATCAACTCTGGAAATGACATCTCTCGAGAAGTTAACAGAAGGATAGCAACAGCGAGACAGTGCTACTTTGGCCTTGCGAAGCATTTTAGAAGCAGGTTTCTGTCTAACAGGACCAAAATAACCCTCTACAAAACCTTGGTTCGCCCTGTTTTAACTTATGGATCAGAAACATGGGCCTTTAAGAAACAGGATGAAAATAGGCTTCTGATCTTCGAAAGATCGATTTTGAGAAAGATTTTTGGTCCTGTTAAAAAGGGTGGAATTTGGAGAGAAGAAATGCCGAACTAGCTGGCCTGTATGGGGATACAGACTTGGTAAAGTTTATCAAGATAGGACGACTTCGATGGGCCAGGCATGTCGCAGACATGGATGACTCGGCTATACCCAGGAGGATACTGTCCAGAAGGTTGCATGGGCAAAGAAAAGTTGGCAGGCCAAATGTAAGATGGGAGGATTCGGTGACAATGGATGCACGGACTCTGTTGGGAGTCCAGAATTGGAGAGCTGCTGCAGCTGAATGGATCGACTGGTGAAACCTTTTGGAGGAGGCACAGTCTCGGTGACAGGATGTAGAGCCACCGATGTATGTATATATAGGTATAAACAGATAGTTTAGGAGCCTGCCCACAATAAGGAGCATGGAAAAAAAGCCCTGTTACCGCCCATTCCAAAAGGTTTAGGTAAATTCAATTATTTTTCACCTTTCTGTTTTAGCTCAATGTATTTTGAATAACTAAATGTAGCTAGTTTAAGAGGGTCTTTGAAATTACAGCCAAGTTTCAGAAATGAAGAAAAATTTGACAGGCCCCTCCCATAGAAATGACCCCATCCCAACCAATAGAAATGACCCTTATATCAGCACCAGCAACAAGGTTTAAGCACTTTGAAACCAATTAATAAGTTTGTTGTTACTTGTATTTATAATTAATGAATAAATACCGTACAGAACTTTCTAGATCGAATTTAGCCAAACTGCAGAAATGACAAAATCTTCTTTTTCTATATTCCCTATACATCTACCTTTTATCATTTACTTCATCACTTTGGTTTCTTGATCTATGTAACAATAAAAACGTTTTCCAATATAATAGATTGGATATGTTTGTAAATGAATTAAAATATGGTAATACTAAATCACATTTAAATAAACTTAATTATACAAGACTAGAAAGGCTTCTAAATTCTCATTCCATACTTTCTGGAAATAGCAATAGGTAGGTGTTAACAGACTCATGAGTATATATATTTTTGCAAGGGAGATTTCAGTGATAGAACAGGAGTTTTTCTTATTTTGTGGAATAACAAATCAACATCAACTATTTATCAGAGAGGAGCAGTAGCCCAGTGGGTAAGGCACTAGACTGCCAGGCTTCATGGCCCGAGTTGAGCCTGGTTCAAAGCAGAAAATTTATATTCTGTTATTTAAAAGATGGATCAACTTTGAAGTTGAGACCCTGCTGGGGAATACACATCCTCTATAAAGTGGGAACCACTTATTTGGGGAAATACTGGCAGTTGATTGTGATTTTGGCCAAATTTCCTACTTTCACAGTTGTTGGCCCAGCAGCAGTACATATGCTTACTAAATTACTGAACCCAAGACCCTTCATGTGTTGTGGTGGTACTGGTTTTGTTATTTATTGTACAAGGATAGGAGGGTAAACTTAAAGAATAATCTACAACAACCTTCCTTATAGGGTAAACCTGACAGTTATTGACACCCTATCTTAAAAATTAAGAGAAAAAAATAATTAAACAATGGTAATGGTTATTAATTTTTCCTTTGTTACTTTCTTGGTATTATATTACCTTCTCTTTTGGTAACAGATAGCTTTTATGTTCACTGATTACATTCAACAAGAAATTAATTGATCAACTGAGAAATTAGTGATTTTTGTATTAAATAATGGTTATTTAAACATAACAGGTCATCTTGTTTCTGAATATTTTTAGATTATTCCGTTCCACATTGGAACCAGGAATGAATTGTATGCCAATATGGAATCTCTTGGGCTGAAAATAAAGTTAGGTTTGCTTAGTTTAAAAATACTCGAACTTACTTTGACTCACACACACAAAAAAGAAGATAAATATGTTAACATCGTTTTGTGACAAGTCAATAGTCATGCCCATTGCTGCATAATACAAGTTTGGAGCATTTTTGAATATCTTTAGTTATGGAGATGTAGATAATTAGGGTAGGCAGTCATAGATATTCAGCAGATCAAAATAAAATGTTTATTTTATTCTAATTCTTAAAGCCAACGTTTCGACTTGCAAGTCTTCATCAGGGGTTCAGGTAAAGGTAAACAAACAAACCCTCAGTTGGTTTGTTTACCTTTACCTGAACCCCTGATGAAGACTTGCATTGCAAGTCGAAACATTGGCTTTAAGAATTAGAATAAAATAAACATTTTATTTTGATCTGCTGAATATCTATGACTGCCTACCCTAATTATCTACATCTCCTATATATATATCACAGTCAACTATACCTTATGATTATCTTTATTTATGTTTCAGAAAATCACTATAAAGTTATATAACAAAATTAAAGGTTGACTGTCTACTCGATTTTATTAAACAGATACAAGTTGATTACATTGCTTAAGCATTGAATAAAAAAAAAACTCCATTTCTGTTGATTGCTAACTACATTTCGGTTTATTAAGATTTATATTGGGATAAAATATTATGTTAATTTTAGGTAACAAAGCTTATTGTTTAGTGTAAAAAAGAGTTATGGTTAAAACAAGGATTTTTCTCTTAATTTGTGGTATTATAATAACTAAACAATACAGTTGTTTATTTAGTTTTTTAAATTAATAATTTATTAGATGAAAATTGTTTACAAATGGAGTTTGCTAATTCAATTTTAGGAATAAATATCATTTAAATGTATGTAATGAGAAAGTGGATTTTCTGGGGTGAGTACTTAGGAAGGTCAACATTTCATTGTTTATAAATTCTCTATATAAAGTCTACAACACTTTTGAAAACTGGGTTATATTTTAAATAGTTTCATAATTTATAAGTTTGCTAAGAAATTTAAGTTAGTACATTGATTCCGTGGTAACAATAAACCTGGTTTCCTTATAACTACTATAAATATGACCTTAATTAAATTAGAATTGCGAAATTCTATGATTTCGTAATAAGTAACTTTAGAAGATTGAGAGTTGTTTTTTGTTTTTTTTTGGTAAGGGACTGTTGGATAATAATGTAACATAATTTGATGCATAAAAAGCCACACGATGTTCGGGCATTTGGTAGGGATATTACCATTTCAAATTGAAGAACAAGAGATATAGTACATTAAAATTAGTCTTTGGGACTATTAGTGCTGTAAATATTTCTGCAATTGGTTGAGAATATGAAAGGCAGGAAAGCAAAAAAATTAAGTCAATTTTGTATTAAAAGAAAGGAAGTGAAACTCAACTTTCACGTACGAGTAGATTAATGGGAAACCTGTTTTCAGGGACAAATTTATTACAGGTTACATATAAGTACAGAATTAGAAATTGAACATATTATTGTCACAATTTAATATGCGTTTCAACAAAATAATAGGAGGGAAAAATGGTCATATCATCGATTTCCAGGTACCTTAGGAAAGACTTGACCCTGAAAAGGACATAAAAAGTGGAAGGGGTAAAGAGTGGGGAGGGGTTGCAATAAATCACTTAAGGCTGCCCTGATTGCCTGGCGCCCTTAACAAACGCTACAAATTAACCATTAAATCAAAGTTAAAGCAAAAATATATTTTTTATAAATGGTCTAATTGCTTTAATTTACATTAATTCCTGACCCCTTGGCTAGTACTCTTCCGTGACGTCACGTTCGCCATATTGTTAGAGTTTGTCTTGCCTCTGGATAGTTATGTTGATTCTTTTTAAGTGATTTTGAAGATTTCCTGACTATTTTATCACGAAAAACTATTTTAAACAGCGCTATTGCTCCTTATAATACGTGTGGTAAGTGGTTTATACTGTTAAAGCTTTGAAAAAGTGCCGGTAAATGCTCGTGAAGTGAAGCTATGATGCCACCACATCTGCTTCAATACTCATTCTTTGTGTCCTTCGAGATTTAGAATTAGGGTTTTGTTTATTTTAAAACTAACAGCCGTTTATTGCCTCGTTCTTATTCTATATTGTAAGTACCTATGTGAACTAGCAAACTTTTCTTCACTTGTGAAAGTTTTAACAGGGTAAATTTAAAGAATTTGAGTATTATGTGTTTTATCTTACTTTTTGAACTAAATACAATTTGATCTGAAATATATATTAAGAATATTAATGTTCTACTGTTAAAAGTGATGTTAAGATTTTTCTTCTTTTATGGTTTAGATTTATGTTTTTGTGATCACTCTTATGTTGTATGAGCATTTTAACCCCCTTTGAAAGTTATAATTGTTCATATTGTGATATTAGTTTCATTAAAGTTATTCATCATTGCCATTGTATGTATTCAACAGTCTTTTGTGGATAGAAATGGTAGTTTTGAAGGTACTTCAAATGTTTATTTGTTGAAGGCACTGTGATGCTTGTTTTACTGATTATTATACTCCTTTAACTAATTGTTTTTAAGTTTTATTTCTATGTGATCATAGTACTGAATATTTACAATTTTACATCCATTTTCTCAATAATAATCTATTAAATGTGGCATATGTAAGGAATATTGGGTTGTTCTAGATCTTGAAACATTTTTTATCTATTTGAGACAGGTTGGGTATAATCACGTAAAGTTAATATGAATTATTGACCATGTATTTTGAGATTGATTAGATTAATATCAATTATTTCATTTTAAGTATGAGAAAAACTATTATCAGTTGCATTCTCTCGAGTAATTTTCCTGTTATTACTACTTGCAAGTTATTAATCTGCCCTGATGTATGTTGCTTATTAGTGGCTCATATTTTTATTTTATTCCTGTCTGATTTTTTTCAGATTGTTTTTAATATGCGATTGAAATCCTCAGTCCAACTGTCAAACTATTGAAAATGTTAAGTTTCTATAATATCTCAGCTGGTTAAAACTATAAAAAGTAAACAGCAATCTGTACAATTAAGTTGTACATAATTCTAAATATTCATAAACATAAGGTATAGTTGACTGTGAAGTATTTAGAGATGTAGATAGTTGGGGTAGGCAGTCATAGATCAAAATAGCAGATTTTCAGCAGCAATCTAGATTGCAGATTGCATAGAGATCAGTCAGTAGATCAAAATAAAATTGTTTTCATTTTAGTTGTTAATGCCAACGTTTCAACTTGCATTGCAAGCCTTCATCAGGGGTTCAGAGAGATCTCCTTTACTTAATTCTAAATAGCTCCGTGGATGATCAATACATACATATATGTTTTCTTGGTTGTTTTTGTTTTGCATTTTCAAATAAGTGTGGCTATTTAAATTTTATTACAATTTTTAGCATACAGTATTTTAATGCATATTTGATACAAAAATTATTCTAGCAATAATTTTGAAATTTATATTTAAAAGGTGAAACTTGATAAGTGATGAGCGATCAGTAATGAGTCGATTATATTGGGTCTAGATAACTGATATCTGTATTTTGTGATCCCTTCTTAGCATATACCGTACTGGATGTATTTGGACTTCATTATATTGAACAACAATCATCTGGTTACATGATCATATATTCATAAAATATATAATTAAATATAACTAAACCTAATGTATGTTATTAATTTATAAGTATAGTGAATTAATATTTTTGAATCTTAGCAAATTATGAGTTGGAATAACTTCTTCATTGATCATATTTATTAATTCTCAATGTGATATGATTCTCACAGGGCTTAATTCATTCTTATTAGCCAATGAATGCTTAATTCCAGTAGTTTGAGAATAAAACTTTTTCTATAATTCATGGCAGATCACCTTGACAATTTTTTAATTCTGAGAATGTCCCCAATAATCATAACTTTGGTTAGTTTTCTTTTGAAATTATATGAATTTATCTTTATTCATTTATTGCTTTATTTCAATTTTTTTTAAATATTTTATTCTATAAATCATCTTATTTCAAAATTCTTGATTTTCGATTTAATGTATATTTAGTTTTTGAGGATTTATTTTTAGTATATTATGTAAAAGCAAATGGAAAATGTTATAAAAGTAACTTATTAATTTATATTAAAAAAAAAGAAGAAGAATAAAACAGTAACAAAGGGAAATTTATATATTTGTATATTGTACACCAATTAGTGCTGATGTAAATTGAAATTAAAAGTATTTATAATTCAAAATAAAAATAATATTGTTGAAAATTTAAAATTATCCCCCCCCCCCCTACCTCATTTATAAGTTTAAATGTTACATGTTATCCACTAACAACTTTACAAACTTGAACGTTACAAACATCAATAAAAAAAAAATTCATCTAAAACTAATTACTTTGTATTAATTTGTGCTTCATATCAACCCTACAAAAATTTCGATCAATCGTGTTCAGTGACCTCCTTCCCCTTCAAATCCCAATCCAGTGGATTTTTATACTAGCTTTAACGTTTCCCTTTTCGTTCATGTTTAATAATTTCATTGTATCAAGGGGTAACAGTAGTAGAACATCAGTCATGGAGGTCGCCAGAGGTTCTTTTACAAATGGCATCTATGTAAAAAACATAGCAGTCCCCATGGCTGATGTTCTACCGTTACCCCTTACATAGTTTACTGCAATGTAATATAATGAAAACCTTAGCCACAGCAACACAACTAGTTAGTTAGGTCGGCTAGTTAGTTCGTAAAAAAAAAAAAAAAATGTAACAAAGGGAAATTTATTTTGTTTTAAATTAAAAGTGAAAATTTAAATCTACAGTTTGGAGTGATAGAAATGAGGTTTCACATACTGTCATATACTTTTATGCTTAAAAATTAAAATCCAGCCAGATAAAATCAACAAAATTATTACCGAATTGAAATGTCGATCCTTTCCTTTTTGATTTTGTTTGTAAAAATATGATTCATGGGTCTTTATTTGTAAACACAGATAATGCTGTCCATTATCCAAAAGAGTTTCTTAATAGTCTCTGTCCATCTGGATTACCAACTCATGCATTAAAATTATGCTTTTATGTAATCTTAAAATATCATTGAAGAAATAATGCTCAATTGTATATTTCAATACTAGATTTTTATTGATAAAAAAATAAAACTTCATTTAATAGTTAAAATTATATAAGTTGTTTACTTATGAGAGCGGGCAAAGCCACGATGAGGGATGGCTCTTTCTTATATAATTAGGGTTATAGTTATTCTTATTGAAAGACTAGTTTTGAAATGTTAAACATTCATCATCAGTTCTAAGGTAAGGCTTCTAGAAGTTGTGCTCTGATCCGTCAGCAGTGTGTGCTAGCGTTTTAAGTTGTTATAGAAGTCACTGTTTTTCTGAAGCCCATCTATAGCAAATACATTTTGGGTCATCCTTCACTAACACATTTTCTATTTGTATATATATTATTGTAACTAATATTAATAAATTCTCAGCCCTTTCTTAATGCATTTCTCGAAGTAGCATTTCTATCAAGAGTGTATCAGTGTTAGTTGATGCCTGCCTATCTGGGTAAGATACTTATTATGTCGTAACTTTTGTTGATAAGTAATCAGTTATTTCAAAAAAAAAAAATTGAGAAAATCTCAAGAGTAATTTAAGAAAATCCTGGTGTTATCAATGAAGTTGTGCTATTTCCTTAAAATTTGCTCTGATTTTTCTTAGAAAAATGTTGAATTATAATTTTATCTTTTAGCATGTATTTTTTTTTTTAAGATTCAACAACGATGGACGGAGACAGCGGTGGTATGGCGAGCCCTTCGCCACAGCCTCAGTCGTCACCAATGCCCCCTCCACAAGCTCCATCACCTATGGGCCCGCCGCAGGGCGCCCCATCGCCAATGCCCCCTTCTAACCAACAGGCGGCCTCACCAATGGGTCCACCGCACCACCCCCACAGCCCGACAGGTTACCAAGGAGGGATGCCACACATGAATGGACCAAATGGTGTTCCTCCTGGTATGCAGCAGGCTACTCAAACATTTCAGCCTCATCAGCAATTGCCACCCCACCAGCAACCACCAATGCAGGTAATATATTTTAATGTCTTATTTATCATTACGTTTTTTCAGAGGGAAATTCAAAATTATCTTTTTAAATTTTAAATAAAGTAATATTTTTAATTATATGCTGTGCATATAACAACATTGCATTTATAAAAAATTTTACTATCCATTGGATTAAATTGGAAACTTTGGGAACAATATCTTTTAAAATGTAAATTAAACTTCAACAAAAATTAGGATTATTAAGTGTTATATTGGGTTGTATGTGTAAGTCGATTGCCTTTCTAGTTAATGAGATTGGTATTTGTTCTAATGAATTGTTGACGCAGGTGATAATGTTCTGTGTTGTGATAAATAGGTGAATAAGTAATTAATGCCTTGGTTACAATCCAAATTTTTTGCTTCAATATAGTTTTTTAATGATAACAAATACAAAAATATCTAGTTCA
Source organism: Euschistus heros (assembly GCA_003667255.2). Lineage (NCBI taxonomy): Eukaryota > Metazoa > Arthropoda > Insecta > Hemiptera > Pentatomidae > Euschistus > Euschistus heros. The sequence goes on along the minus strand of RCWM02000811.1, from coordinate 248,884 downwards.
TTTATTTAAAATTGAAGATTCTTAGTATAAAATTTATGTTTAGTAAACTTGTTTCAACTTAAGATTTTATGAAGAATTCCCTTCTTTAAATAAGACATATTGTTTATTAGAAAGACTCTTAATATTAGTATTCATTATTGAATTTCCCTTTTAAAAATAAAACAAAAATATTTAGGGTTCTTATAAGACAAGTGTGGAAATAGTGTCTGTCTAATAGAGAGAATAAGAAAATGAGTCAAGTTCCACGGGTTATGTTTGTAAATATGAGGGATACTTCTGCATTCTTTTGTATGTTCAAGAAGAATAAAAGTAACTATAGTTATTTTACTTGTAATGATATGAAGTAGACAAACATTAGAATAATTGTAATGATATGTATTTATTGAGTAGAATCAATTTTGTGATCAAGCAATTTTTGTATTTCCTAAAAATGGTTTTCTATAAAATCTCAGAACAGTATTTTATTCTTTAAATCCTTGATTTTTTTTTTTTTTTTTTTAAATGAAACTATTTTAAAATACTACCATTAAATTGCATAATGAGTTAATTTTTGTTGTGAATGCTAATATACTGGCCACCAGTATTTGTCCAGTTATTATTTTATTTTTTTTTTAGAGGAGATAGCAATCAAAGTTGAATAATTATTTCCTTGAATTTGAATTGATATTTACCTCACACGAGTTAGATATAGGCATAATCATAATTCAGGCATGTAATTAATAGCATAATATTAAACCATTACTCCAGAGTAGTAATGCTATACTGACGCGGCTAAGGGGTGAGACAGCTGTACTGCTGGAGGAGTTAGTTCTTTACTAGTTATAATAAAGATATTTACTAATTTAGCTACTCACGTCAAGCAGTTCTGTTGAGATCTGTCGCTCCTCTATTTACATACCATTTGGTTCTTCTTTGTTATCATTATCATTATTATTATTAACTAACGGTATTGTTTAATGGAATTAATTGTTAAGGAGAAAATAAAATTAACAGATATCTTTTTATGATACATCTTTCTTATTAATAAAAAAGTTCTTTTAAAATTTGTAATAAATAAAATTAAATTAAAACTGAACTAATTGCTGTGAATTACATCTTAAATATACCTTGACTAACTTAAGATCGTGAGGAGATTTACAAAAATGGTGTTCTACATTTTAAAATACGTTATCAAATTTATATTTACATTTATTTTTCCATTAAGAAATAATACTGTTTCAAGTCCATACAATATATAGATATGTATAATATCTAACACATTAATCTATTTATAGTAAATAGTTTTTTAATTTTTAAAAATGAAATGCATCTTTTAAGCTATCCATAGGTGTCATGAATATATGAGATATATCTCTGCTTTTTCAACTTTCAACTTTTAACAATTCCACGATTTCTTCTGCCAATTTCTTCGTAGCTGTTGCAATCAAGCGTGATTTTTCACAGTCGAATTTACCACCTACAGAAAACAGTAAAAATTAAAATATTATTGGTTGTAATTAGTCAACATTCAAGTGTTAAACTGTTATTACCATCAAGATCAATTACTGTTCCTCCAGCTTCGGTGATAATTAGTGATCCAGCCGCTACATCCCATGGCTCCAAGAATTCTACTTGATAAGCGTCTAAAGTACCTGATGCTACCAGGCAAAGCTGCATCTGTGCTGAGCCGAATGTCCTCATCCTAAAGTAGTGAAAGTTAAAGACATGAACTTTTAAGTCAGTTATATCTAGCATTAATATTAATATATTTCATTCTATGGGCACCTTTATACCTTTATATTGAGCTAATAATGAGCTTTAATTTATTTTATACTTTTTGAAAATTATAGAAAAATATTACATAATAGTATCACTCTTGAATGTTATCTAATGTACTTTGGATTAACAGTCCTCTCATCTATGACAATGATCAATTTTTTTGTTTTTCTTTTAAGTGAATGTATAAAATAAATATAACCAAATAAGAAGGACTTGAGGTAGACTAGCAGTATGATGTAGAATGATCAATACAATTAAGATTGATGAATTAATTGCCACTTCTATTGGGATTAGCTTCGCTTCTTAGTTCCACGTATCTGGGAATGAGGTCTTCTCTTGAGCAAGTCTGCTTGAACCAAATGTTTTTATTTGCAATAGCGTATTTCAATCTGAGTTTGGAAAACCAATGAGTTGCATCCCTTCGTCTTGCAGTCTTCAGTTCTGTAACAACTTCTTCTGATAATGTGTTGAATTTGGATGTGCTGAGTGTTTTGATAGATTATAAGTGGTAGCCTGACTGGCTTCAGAATGCGTTTGAGGCATCGTCATAAGAAAAATTATGAATGAAGTCTTGAAGAAAAGTTTTGCCTGACCCAAAAAATCTGATTTAGAGCAACGTTGATGAGAAAAGTAAATCAAGGCATTTTACTTGATCTGCAATTATTGCCTCATATGAACCAAATTCAGTTTAAGAACCCATACACAATAAAATGAGTGACAACATCTTATTTATTAATGATGAGTGATCTAATAGGCTCTTTTTTAAATTAAAATGAACATTTCAGGGAAAACTGGGATTATTAACCACATCTCAGTCCTTACCACATCATTAACATAATTTTATTTTAGTTTGCAATTTTAGTGAATATACCACTAGTTTATATAATTTTTTCTCTGTTTCATAATAGTAGTAATAATATTGATTACTCACCCTTGAGCTTTTGTCACAAAAGCTCTGTACCGTTTAATAAACAGCTCCGTTAGTTCAGGTCTCGATCCTAAAGAAAATTCAAATCCTACAACTGCATCCCTTAGCTCTGAAATCGTTATCCAATAATTATAAATGTTATGATTGTGTTACATACAGAATCTTAACAGTAATAATAACAATAACTGATAATTTTAAATGATGTAATTGAGTTAGGATGGATAAGTTTTTTAAATAAAATAAATTTAGTGTTTGATTACAATACTTTTTATTTATGCCGACAATTCAACCCTAACCGTGAACTCCATCATCTGGGCTGATAATTACAATTTTTTGTTTAATTATTAAAAGAGCAACCGGGTGCTGAATGTTGACACATAATTATAGCTACCCTGATGATAGCCTACATGGGTTTATCATTATTATATGTTGCTATTAAAGTCATGTAAATAAACACTACATTTATTTTAATTAAAACTTAACTGTTTCCTTCCAATACAAATCCATCATATATGAAATTGTCAGGTATATCATCACTTCTAATTTATAATTTTAAATATTTTTTTTTATTATGTACCTTCCACTTTTGATACATGTATGGGTTTGCCGTTAAGAAAAGCTCCCCGTCCTCTTATAGCTGTAAATGTCTGATTTAATGGAGGGCTACAGACAATACCTATCACAACTTGACGGTTGATAGCTAACCCAATCGCAATACAGCAATACGGTATTCCATGCACAAAATTTGTAGTTCCATCTATTGGGTCAATTATCCATGTTGGTTCATCAGTAAGTCTCATTTTGGAGGCTGTTTCTTCACCAATAAATTTATGGCTGGGAAAAGCCTCTGATAAGACTTTAATTAATAAATCTTCTGTCTTACGGTCAAATTCTGTGACTAAATCCCAAGACGCTGTTTTAGTGTTCACATTTTTTGTTCCTTCATATCCTTGGAGGACAATCTACAGCAAATTAAACAATAATGGCAATTACATGATTTTGTTTTAACTTCAATCTAAATGAAATAAATGACATAATCACAATAATAACTTAAAAAGAAGGAAGGATGTTTTCATGAAGGAAATTTGATGGATGTTCAAAAAATTCAATTTTTTTTGCATCGTTCATTGATTATCAATTATTTATTTACTTAAGCATGGATGGTATTAGTAAAGGTGAATTTGAAAATGTTTCTTGTTTTTCTGCACTCTTGTTAAATATTTTAAAAATACAAGGTTTTATTTTAATTTATTATATAATGTTTTATATTGGTTCAATATTATTTTGTATTGCGTTATATTGAAAAATTGCAGTTTATTGTCTTAATCAACCAAAAATTGATGACTAATAATAAATATTAGTTATACCAGTTCTTATGAATAAGATATATTTTAAATTTTTATTGTAGTATTTATAAATTGTTGATAATATATTAAATGAATGTTGATTTATATTGATGAATTAATGGAATTTTGAAGTATTATTGTCAAGAAGAATACTTCATTGTAATTACTTTCTGTTATCTGTATCAGTGATAAAATATGAAAATCATTGAATGATAACTCTATGGGATCAAATTTGTTTTTGATATACAAACTTTTTTTAACAATGGAATCATAACGTTCTGTTTCAATAATGAAAAAAATAAGTAAATAAAACTATTTGTTAGAGATGTAGATAATTTGTTTTCAGTTGGCTATAACAGTTGCCCCAATGACCATTATTGATTGATCTTAGAGAGCTTGGTTATATTGGCTGACTTACCTTGGAAGCCGATTGTACCGCTTCCATGACGGTGTTGTAGCACAAGTCGATGTCAACTTGGGTCATCTTGTTGTACACTTGTACCTGCTACCTTCCTCACTCTCTTGTAGGTTAAGAGTGAGTGATAAGGCCGACTTTTGTAGTGTTCGAGTGGTTGATAGTGACGTCATTACCCCCACCACTCTCCCCTCCACAATGGTTCACACCGCTATCTGTATTACATTTTGTTCGTGGTTACCTTTTAATCATTATTGGCCATTTTAATTTATAAAATATATAATTTCTTTGTTTGTAAGATTAATAATAATATATAATATATAGGCAGTTATAACAAGCAATCCTTATCCTAAGAAGATGCAAACGTACAAACCACATCCTACTAGAATAATACCTTGCTGATAAGACATCCAAAAGTTAGTTTCAGCTTGAAATTAAATTTATTGAAAACAAAAAATGATACATAAGTTAATTATCCGAAAAGTTAATTAACTTTAACTTACTAAAGTTAATAAATTATGCATTTTAGTTTAGTAAATTTTATGATGTTTTTGTTTTTATCAATTTCTTTTTTCTTTTTTTTCATATTTTGTAGGTTTTTTTAGTATTTTTCCTACTGTTAAAATAACTGCATTCCAAATTATATCCATTTTAGCTAAGCTCACCATGTAGTAGAGATGGCAAGTGAACGGTGAACCGATTCAGTAAAATAATCGAATCGACCTTCGATTCCTTAAAAATAATCGCGGTTCAGTTGAGTAGTGGGGGGGGGGTGATCGAGAGACTTTTGACAAGTACGATTCGTTCGTTCTATTTACAATTTTTTTTTTCGATTCGTTCAGCTTCTGTTGCAGCGCCACCATGATTCTTTTCTTCCACGATTCGTCCAGTTCCTACGTCATCACATTCTTTTTTTCTACGGTTCGTTCGTTCAGCTTCTGTTGCAGCGCAACCGTGATTCTTTTCTTCCACGATTCGTTCAATTCACGATTCAAGATAAAAAGAATTGGTTTACTTGAGTGAATGAATCGATTCACGTTCGTTCAGTTTAATGAATCGACTTGCCCATCCACCCCTACTATGTAGTGTAAATGTTTTATTACCAAAACAAATAATAATATTTAATACGTGCACTTGTAAGTTGTTAAATCGTTTGAATAAAACTTTTATTATTATTAAATATCATTTTTAACAGCTGTTTAATTTAATGAACAGTTTGCACAACAGTCTTATTTAGACATTTATTTCGAATATTCGTCCTTGAATAATTAAAAAAAAAAAAAAATTAAATAGCAATGTTTTATGTTTAGGTTTTAGGTCCGCCAACTTTATTGGATTTGGACCTTACTGGGGTCATTTGGACAAAAAAAATAAAATAACATAAAAACGTTATTCCTCCATTAATTTTAATGACATCTCGTTCTTAGCTAAACTACCTCTAGTTTCTCTATCTATGAAACTGTTTGGAGTATGTGGTTTTCTAGTAGATAAATTCCTTCAATGGATCCTGTCGAAATTAAATCTATAGTATGTTAGTAATTAGTCCAAATCAAAATTTTAAACTTTTTTGTTTCTATTATTATTATTTTTTTTTAATGAACTATTTTTTCGGTATCTTTTTTTTTAATAGGAGTTTTCCACTAATGTGGTTTTCCTTCCCCTAAATATCCCTCAGGGTCCTTCTCCAACCTTCCCTGTCCAAGGCCTGTTCCTCTGTTATGCCATGTCCCATCAGGCTTTCTTCAACTCCGTCTCTCCACCTCACTCTGGGTCTTCCCCTTCTCCGTCTTCCATCCACTTCCATGTCCATTATCTTCTTCGGTAATCTTCCTGGAGGCATTCTTCTCACATGCCCGAACCAGCTGAGTCTTTTTTCCTCAATGGTCGATAGGATATTCCTATTTATCCCCATCATTTCGGTATCTAAATAAAGTAAAAAAAAATTAATTTTTTTTTTTTGAGGGAGGGGGGGTTAAGTCGTACCCTGCTAATTTCTATGATCTCTCAGCCCAAATTATTTGAGGGGATAATAGCTCGCGGGAATAGCTTTTTGTTTATTTTATGTTTTTCTTTCCTTATTAGAGATTTTTTTTTAAAAGTTTGCCCCAATAATAGTAATAATAATATATGTGCGTTATCTCAACACACAGCTTAAAAATAGCGACTTTGCGGTGTTTAATTTATCAGAATACTTGAAGGTTTAAGCTATGAAATTTTCTTAATTTTGACGATAGTGTTATTTAGTATAAGAAGAATTGAGCTCCTAACTGATCCTACTCTCCTAATATCAAACTACGCGTTTCGCATTCCCCAAAAACGTATTGCTTTTGACCAACTAGATCACCCATAATCATTACATGTTCCATGTTAATAAACTTTATTAAAAATTAAGTTTGGAAAACTTTTCCAAAATCATGTGAGGAAAGGAATATCTTATGTCGTTTTTAACGCCTCCTCTCTCCAAATTTCACTGAAAAGGACCCCTTTATGGGTTTTATTTATTTTTATTTATTGCGAGCGGAAGCCTACAGCGCAATGATTTAGCTAAATTATTAATTTCTGCGATCGCTAATAATGGAAAGAATACGTCACTAGTTCCTATCGATAAAAACATAGCGACTTTTTAGTTCTTGTGGGGGATGATATGGATCATGTTCTATACAAAATATAATTAAATTAATGTTGGTTGAATGAAAATTTAGATATCCAGTAAAATAGAATTATCTCTATAATAAGAAGTTCGGAGAAAAAGTTAATATATTACATGTTAGATGTTACATGATTACCAAGTTTTGATTTACGCTTTTTAAAAATCTGAATTATATTATTTCCATTATTAAAGGAATGGCTATATTTAAATATAATAAAAAGGTCTGAAAATGAATTACTACTTAAGTTAATTAGTTATTGATGTTGATGTGATGGCGGATCAAAGGGTTTTTGTCTGTTCATTGCATCATCTTTTAAATTTGATTTGTGCAATTGGTCTAACATTTTTACTTAAATTGGATTTTCTGTTAATTGAATGAAAATTAGTGAGATTCACGTAATTGTGAAATGTAGTTAAAATATAATTTAAAGCGGCTATTTTATTTACATTTATTATTACGAGTTATAATTATAATATTTACAACTTGATGTTACAATTGAACTTAAAATAATAGATTAATGCAGCGGGGCATTTTTATAGGAAGGTAAATATATTATTTGTATTGTTGTTTGTAGCCTCTAATATAATATTATTGGCGGTATTGTATGTTACATTTTGTTGTAGATTTTATCCTCGATTTTAAAAATTTTTACCACTTGTTCCCCCTTCTTTACTTGTCCTAATTGTCAGAATTTTCACTTTAGATTCTCTGTTAGCTCCAATAGATAATGTTAGAATAATAACATTTTTAAATGCAAAGAGATACAAGTGAATATCCCGTTAGGTGATGCCATCTATAGAGTAGAAATCTAATTACTTGCCGAAAATCCTCAAAGTGTTTGTGGCAAACGTATACTTTGATTGGCTCTTGTTGTTGTCTCATGAGGTTTTGTTACTTGTACCCTTTTGCATCTAAACCACTCATATATGATTGAAGAACTAATTTAAATTCGCAATATTTACAATTTATATTATTTTATCTAAAAGCCTTGATTTGCATTGAGCCTTGCCTAAAAGTATTGCAGATTAATAGCCAAGTGTTGGGGGGAGGTTAGGGAGGGGATGTTGTATTAGCTCCCTATCTACTTTATCAACCTTATCGGCTTGTCTGGTATTGATCGATCGTACCATAGCTCGTCAGCCAAGTCCAATAGTCCAATAGCCCAATAGCTATTTGATATCCCTCATATACTGAATTTAGAACTTTATGCTGTGTCGATAGTTTTCAGAATAAGATGCTAAATAAATAGATAAATAAAGGCTTTATTGTATGAGGAAACAAACAATGTTTTGTAAAATAAATAATAACTTGTAACAATATAAATAAAATGTACTGCTCTTGAGCTATTTACTATTAATAATAATCTATTACGAAGTTATACCTAGTTAGTATTTCAAAAACTGTTTTTAATATATTTACAACTATATGTATGATTGGAAGATGTTGCCTCCTCCAGGCCTCCCCACACCCCACACCCCACACCCCACGCCCCACGCCCCACACCCCACACTGAACCACTAACCCACTGGGAAGTTCAGCTCGCAATTATATTCCATAGTTCTCTCCATTTTTCTTTATCAGGAAAATAAGATGTTATTAAAATGTAAATCATTATTATTATAATTATTGTTACAGAGATAAAAGCCATGATATATATTTATTTACAGGTTAGGGGGGGGGGGAGTGTATCCTAAGGAAAATATCTATTTGTATTCTATATCGACAATTTTTGAGCTTTTAATATCGATATATCAATTATATTTAACACGATATGTCAATGGCAACATATATCCATACCCCTAAATATCGTGATTTTATTAATTTTTTTTTGGGGGGGGATGGCATATCAATTATTCCTATCATGTTACGGTCTATTTTTTATCAGTTTTAGTTAATTTACATCATAATTTAAATATGAAGAAAGTTATTTCAATTAATTAAAATTTAAAAGTAGTTTATTATGAATAGAACATTCGGCAGTAGGTGGTAGATACGAGTAATTATCGATGTGAGCAACTTGTGGGTGTCGTCTTACCAACAGTCTGCTGCCCCTAACATTTAACAACTTTTTCTTGTTTAAAAAGGTTTTGTTACTTTTTTAAAAACATATATGTATGTTGTATTTAAATTATACAGATATAACGGTATATGGTAACATATATATCGAATGACAATTATTTGAAAGACAAAATATAAGAGTCGAATAAAAATATTTTATAAATATATTGTGTATCGATAGCCATCCGTGGTGTTTATTGATATGGCGGCTGCTAATGTCAGTGAAACACTTCCGCTCGGTGAGGGGATAAACTAACTCTATACTTGTTTTGTCCTTCAAATTAAATAAGATGCACAACTTTATAAAAGTTAACAAAACATTCACTTTTTTTTTCATCAATGGACATTATCGTCAACATATTATAACATATGTACAGTTACAATCTACCAATATTTTATAACGCGGTTATTACAAATTTCTGCTTTAAAGATTAATAGCTAACTAGTTTTAAAGGTAAGTTGAAATCCACTTGTTGAGGACAGCCGCCGAGTTGGAACCTTTCTGTAGGGAAGGTTATACCTAATAGGTTAGGTCTTTGTAGACCGGGAGCCCAACAGTCCTCTTTAGTTGCTCCAATAATTTTAATAATTCACTAAAATATTTAAGTAGTGAACACTATAGAATACTCCGAACTGTCTCTTTGATATCTGCTGTTATATGTAAATAGTAAGTTAATGAAGATATATTGTTTGACTCTACTTCTAATATGAGAATAAAGGTTTTTATCGATCTGTTTATCGATAGCGGACGCGGCGGGCACATGGAGCTAGAGCGCTAGTTAGCACTCGTTGGGCTGGTCACACGTTTCATTTTCCCTGCCTCAGGTATCTTTAACCCGAGGCTGAGCTATGTGCTAGTCCAATACTCGCTCCAGCTCTACCCTCCGCAGTTCAAAACTCCTTTTTAGGAATGAATCTTTTACAACCAAACTTGAGTATGTACTAGTAACTGCTGAGTCAATGAGAACAAAAAAAAAAAATCCTTTCTTTTATAACTAACTAGCTTTCCCCGTAGCGACTTCGCCGCCCGCTCTCATAATTAAAGAACTTATTATATTTCTCCCTCACCGGGAAAACGATAGATCCATAATCTACTGCTTTTCGCAGTGAGTGAGAAGTTGAGTTTGTGGGCTGGCGGCCTTCTATCTCATTGATAGAAATACTCTACTGATCCAAAATCCTTTCTTTTATAACTAATTTCAATAATTGTAACATGACAAGAAATATTTAAAAAGAATAAATAATAATTGAACTGTTCACATAAAGTTTTCAATTGTTTCATTTAATAAACATAAAATTAGTTGAGCTAATGTTAAGTTAATAATGGTTCCAGAAAGAATTATATATTCAGTTGGAGCCTAAAGTATTTTACTGAAGTTAGGTTAGGCAATTCGCAGCACTTGGTTCGCTTCGCTCGCTCCTGTGTGCAAACCTTGTCTCCAATCAGTTAAAGTAGCTCTTTACACAAAATAGTCAAATCAATAACTATTCCAAGTTTTACAACCTGTGTTCTAACGATAACGTTTTTTAACCTAATTGAGGATTTAGGTTTAAAACCTTAAAAGGCTTGTGTTTTTTGTGGGATATTGCAAGTCGGTTTTTTTGTCCGGTTTTCCCTACTATTTACCAGATTCTGAAATTTTATTTATGAAAATCTGCATTTTTTAAAAAATATAGATTAAATATTTTCTTGTTCCTTTGATTCAAACTATGAAGGTTATACTATAACTTTGGGTCGTTGAAGTAGTTTGTTATGTTGAATAGGTTTCAAACTATTTGTAAGGAGCGGTGATATCCCTACCATCCTACCACCCTACCACCCTACCATCCTTCCATTCCCTGGCTGCCAGTGCATTGATTAACTGTGACAAGTTAATCGAATTGTTGACCTCGGCTACTCTTGCTGCTTAGTTGTTGAGATATTTATTTTTTTAACTAGTGTGATAAACTCCTAATTTTTTTCTTGAATATTAAAATTCATTTCCGAAATCTTTTTGAATTAATGACTGAAGAAGCCTTACTTAATATATTTTACCAAAAACGAGGCTTGGTTTTTGGGAACAGAAACAGTGTAAAAGTGAATTTAAATTACGTTAAATTGTTTAATTTAACATATTTTAATTTGTTATTATTTTCATTTTTATCAAGTAAAACTGGTTTCACTGTGGGAAGCTATATAGTTATTGGTCAAAAACTGTTAATGTGTTTTGAAAATTGATGTTTTATGATATGATGATGATGATGCTAGACTATTATGTAACATGAGAGTGGCTGTAATACTTTTAGGTTTTATAAAAAATGTACCTCATGATTTTATTTAAATCCACATTGTGTTTTTTCAAACTCTACTTTGCCATACAAATAATAATAATACAAACAAGTTAATTTCTATTTTATGTACTTACAATGACTGCTCAGAGTGCAGCTCTAGTCGGGACTTGGCAGGAACCACTGATAGCCATTCTTTTCTGGCTTCCGCCTTCTCTCACCAGCTCACTCTGTCACCTTAAATTATTATGAATATCAGGAATACTATTAGAGATCATAAAATTCTTAAAATATCTTTAATACAAACAAGTTCAGAATATGGCTACATTACAAATTCTAGGTATTACTAAACGGAGGCTGAAAAGGAGATGGTTGAGGGATCTGTTATTCTAATCGCTAATAATGAAGTTAGGTTAGTATCAGCCGTTTAGTTTCTTGGTGGGTGTAGCCATGTAACCATGTAACACTGGCTCCTGGCCCCTTCATCTCATCTCATCTATCTCTTGTTTTTATGTTTCACATTCGCTGCTTGTATAAATGTATTACAGTCGTCAATTAAATTATGGTAAAAAAAAAATCCTTTTCTGCCTACCTTATATCATTATAAACCTGGAACACACACACACATACATATATATATATATATATATGTGTATATATGATACTTTAATAATTCAAAAACCAGTGTTAGGCTGATCTAATGTGTCAAAAGTTATAATCGATAAGTAGGAGTTTAGTAACTTCTTTACGTAATAGAAAATGGGCGGGGTATAACTGTCTTGCCGATTTTTGTTTTAATATTGAGAGTTTTAGACGGCTTTTAATTTAAAGAATTAAACTATTTTGTTGACCAGTTATTTACTGATTTTGGTGATATATGTTATATATGTATAATGATTACACAAAGATGAACATAAAGTTTTCTTTATACTCGTATATTTTAATAAAGCTTCTTCCTTTTTATTTAATTAACAATTATCGTAATAAGAAAGGTCATTATTGGGCCAATTCAGTTACCGTGTATTTTACATTACGCTCTACTCTTTTGCACCTGCCAATTGAAGGGTTTGGTGGATAAAGGGGTTATGTAAAAAAACACAATCGACCAAACCTTTTAATAATTGTAATATATATTGAACATTTACTCTTAGGTTGTTATTGTTATTAGAAAACTGCGTGAAGCTTTATCGGGATGTTTTAAAAACGTTTACTATTTTCTAGGATTTGAACAATGACTTGCAACAAACTGAATGTTTCCGTCATAGATGGAGAGTTGTGTACGTTCATTTTTTATTAGATTTTATTTAGGAGAATTCCATTTCTTCTTTTTTTTTTTTTTTTTTTTTTTTTCCTATTGACCATTATTTTGGGAGAAAGTAATTCTCTGAGGGTTGCAATGGCAATATGTTAAGTATTTATTTGTTTAGTCTTCTTTAGGATATTAATTATATATAAATTTGTCGTAATTCTAACCGTTTACGAGATTTACGTTATTGAAAATCGGTTATTTTCGGGAAAAAACAAATGTCACCTCATTTTTTGTCAAACGTTTGCTTCTATGACGTTCCACAATCGTTTCTCAGAAAAAACGTCAGAATCAAATTTGTAGAGCATTAAATTGACTTTAATTTCATCTATACGTTTCTGGTATTTGCTTCAAATATTTAACAAAAAGTGAGGTAAACATTTTTTTTATTTCTAAAATTGTCTATTTTTAATAACGTATATCTCGAAAACCGTTGGAATTTCTACGAATACGTATATAACTAGTTTTATAGGAAATTTAATGAGTTTTAATTTTGATCTGAAGCATATTTTTAAAGAGTCTACCTTTTTCGAGATACAAACGAAAAACAAATTTGGGACCTTCTCCCCTCCGCCGTACGGTTAGCTGACCCCCCCCCCCCCCCCCCCCCCCACCAGTGGTGACATACTTTAAGTATGTTTACCTTCTAACTACTCCTAACGAAGCTATGAAGTCAAAAATTATCGCATATCCTTATTTAGCGTTCAGGTTAGGGTGTATTACGTGACATAATCAAAATTTCATATATAGAGCCTGTGAGATTTGACGTTTTGTGGATAGTTTTTACGAAAAACTGTGAGCGTTGAAGTAAATAAGACATTGTGACTTCCCCAAATAAGGTCAAGCTGTTCTTTAGATACCAAGTTTGTAAAATTCAAGGTTACGTGTACTCTGTTCTTATAGGAAATTTAATGTTAAATCCGAAAATGTGGCCAAAATTTGAAAAATATTTAGAAAAAATGGAGATATGACAGTTTTTATGGGGAAAAAACGTGATTTCCACAAAAAAGTCTTTGATTTATCGAGTATCTGAAATGGATTGTAATAGAAAGGTAGGATTTACGGCATTTAGCTACATTTTTGATCTAGTTTAACCCAATTTTTTTTTTTACACTAAGAGATACTCACCCTGTATATATATATATATATATATATATATATATATATATATATATATATATATATATATATATATATTTATATATATATATATATATAATTTTTTTTTTTTTTTTTTTTTTTTTTTTTTTTTTTTTTTGAAGAGAAGAGATTTGACCCCGGTTGGGATTCGAACCCAAGTCTCCACCTCTCTAGCGTGGTGCCTTATCCACTAGGCCACCGAGTTCGTATCCGAACCAGGGAAATCCTTTCTCTTCACTTGATCCATACCCCCGGGCACTCGCAATTGCGATGTACAATTCGGGGATGAATGTTCAATTTGAACATTACTTTTAAATGGATCTATTGACGAGCTGTCCTATATATTAAATTATGAAATAATTCACTTGATCCATACCCCCGGGCACTCGCAATTGAGACTTGGGTTCGAATCCCAACCGGGGTCAAATCTCTTCTCTTCAAAAATAAAAAAATAATTATCAACCAAGAATTATTTCATATATATATATATATATATATATATATATATATATATATATATATATATATATACCAGTATGCAAGTTTAAAATGTCGTTTTAATTCCAATAGAATGCGCTCTTAGCCTATTGAAGGATTTGCTTATCTCTAAACACTATTTTGTTTGTTAGTCATTTGTTTACAAAAGTCAGTTGTTTTTAAGTCGTTTACGTGGACGTATCATACCTTTCTTTGGTGTTAAAAATGTCTAATTTTAAGCCAAATAAAGAGCATTTGCGGCATGTCATGATTTTCTTATTTAATCAAAAGAAAAAGGCATCTGAATGTCATCGAATTCTTGTTGAGACTTATGGCGATGTTGCTCCAACCGTCAGGACATGTGAACGTTGGTTTCAAAGTTTCAAACGTGGTGATTTTGATGTTACTGATCAAAAACGAGAAAATCGACCAAAAAAGTTTGAGGACTTCGAATTGCAATCTTTATTAGACGAAGACAATACCCAAAACCCAACAAATGATGGCAGAACAGTTGAATGTCACTAGGCAATTTTTTTTAAATTACTGTGTATATATTTTAAGAAATAAACGACATTTTAAACTTGCATACCTGGTATATATATATATATATATATATATATATATATATATATATATATATATATATATATATATATATATATATATATATATATATATTATAAATTTTGAATACTTTTTTTTTAATTATATTTTACAAGTGTTAATATTTGAATCGCTTTTTGGAAATGAGCGGCTTTAAAAAACAATGATTGCCTTACCCCCCCCCCCCTGCCTTACTCTCAGGGTATAAATAATCAAACGTCGTATATTTTTACGTTTATGAGACACGTCATAAACCAATTTGCTTATGATTCTCCCTGGCAAAGTTATTTTTAAAACTTTTTTTTATTAATAGAAATTTAGGTACAACTTCATCACAAAAATACATCCACTCTATGCGGTAAATTAAAATGCAAAGTAATGACATGATAAACAGTTGAAGAGTAAAGGTGGGTTTTCCCCGCGGCAGGATAGGCACGCCGCGTATAACGCAATGTCTAGACCAGACATGGGCAAACTTTTAAGGGAGTGCCGGATGAAATAGAAAAACATCTAGGCGGGCCGAAAAAATAGAATAAAACAAAGTTTTACAACTAATAAACTTTATTTTTGAGTTTATCTCATTACACTCAACTTATCTGGTACAACGGTAGAAGGTCCAGCACGCAACGATTAGAAAACAATCATTCTATTCTAGGTTTGCAGAAAATAAAATTTGTCTTATGTATGATTGTGTGTGACCATGCCGCGGGCCGGATTGACTAGCCTGAAGGGCCGCACTTGGCACGCGTGCCGTAGTTTGCCCATCACTGACATAGACATACGCGCAATACGCCGAACACTCATATATACTAAATTAGTGTGTCTGTTTTCCAACAGAGCGCAAAACGTTCTTCGCCAGTGTTTTACGTCGAGCGTGTTGGGGCGACTCATCTCAGAGGAGTCAGTCAGTTCTACGCCGCGTCTTTGGATTGTGAAATATTGTTTATTTTAATTTTTTGTTTTTTATTTTCCAATAATAATGGTTTCTCAGGTCATCCTCAACGTAGGTTAAAAGCTTTGCAAATTACTCACGGGTTAATCGAAAATAATCTTTGAACCTCACTTCGTCGTCGATTAGGTGGTTGTTAATCAATATGTGAAATGCACTCTCGTTCTCACGTTTATTAAACTTATTGCTAATTGGTTTTCGCAATTTAAAAGCCTCGAGCACGAAATCCTCTTCTTCCTCATACACCATAATAATACCATGTTATTAGTAAGCTAATAGCTTCCTTTCCTTTCCTTGATGGGTCCCAGGTGGTACATGAACTTAACACTTTTTCCAAATGGCTCGCGATTTCTATTTGTAGGAAAACAGACATGCGCGGCGTACTTTCGTTATACGTTCCTGCCGGCGCAATAAGCTATCCTACTTTATACGTGGCGTATCTATCCCTGGAAAACCCACCTTAACCGACTACCCATTGCCACCGACTAGCACTCATACCCATATTTTTAAAACTTAAATCAATTTTTTTTTTCTTTTTTTTTGCATGAATCTAAAGAACATACTAGTACATTACATTTTCACTTGGAAAAGAGATCTGTCTCCTAGCATGTATCGAAACCGATCGAACTTGGCAATGTGACAGAATACGTTAGCTAGGGCTAACTAGTATTTTATCCAGGAATCTCCAAATGAAGAGGTCAAAGGTAAAACATTTAATCAACCGCTGATGTTACTTAATTCACTGGCTTCTTCAATGAATTGTAAATTAATAATAAAGAAAACCTAATTCAATACTTGTACTTGCTTACAAAAACCTACTTGGACATGGCCTCGCAAATGTAGTGAACTGCCCAAAATAGGGATATACAGAAACTACAAACTTTTAGGACAATTGGATAGGCACTTGGATAGGTAAGATGGGGGGTACATTAAGGTGTAGGGACTAACATATAAGCTAAGTTCAATCAAAGAACATACCATACACTCACCTCTTATAAAATATTTTAGGATAGACATCAAGTTGATGCCAATAAATAAACTCATTGGAGAATGATCCTCAACATTCAACACATGTTGTAGCTAAAATACAACATTATTAAGATGAGATAGAGGTGGAGGTGCCATTGGTTAATCATGCCGTTGATGGTTTAACCTTACCATTTTTATTGCCATCACATTCCCTGGTTGTAAGTTTTATTTTTTGACAGTTGTGAATGTATTAAAGGAAGACAAAATAAACAACCAAATTATAATAAGATAATGTATTATCTTCTCATTTATGTATTATAGTTTGTTTTTTCTTCTATATTTACTCCCATCCCCTCCCCTTAGTACTTTCTATAATACTACTAGTACTATACTATAATAGATGATGGATGATGGATAATGATATATTATTAGGGTTAGGTTCTATTACTCTAGAACATTGACCCACCAAGTTATTGCTCTTCATTGATCTATATTGAGGTCTCTCTTCATTCTAAATATATATCATATTATGTTATGTATCTTGTATTAGGTTTGCCTCTCCCTCTCACTTAGACCACTTCTATTATAGCTAATGTTACTAATGTTTAAATCAACATTATACTTATTTGAAATTTGATCTGTACCTAGAGGTAGCTACTGTATCCCTGTACACATCTCATTATAATAAGTATAATATATACCGTGTATACGTAGTAAGGTCCATAAGTTTCCAGCCTGTCCTGCTTCCCCTCCTTCAAACGTGCCTGCTCACTCCATACCCATCCCCCGCACTTCCTCAGTCCTGCCTGTCAGTGTCCAGCCTTGAAGGAAACTTCCGATTTTTACAATGTTCAAACTCGAGTACCGTGCTGTTATTAAACTCTTTTGTAAAAAGGGTCTTACTCCTGCGCAAATTCGAGATCGCATGGATTGTGTATACGTGCAGTCCTCCCCCTCGTATTCCACAGTTAAAGAATGGGCAAAATTATTTAAGTTAGGGAGAGAACGTCTAGAAGATGCCCCTCGTCCCAGTCGGCCATTGGAAGCTGTCACTTCTAAAATAATCCAACTTGTGGAATCTGAATTGCTGTCTGACTGCTGCGACCGAAAACCAAGGAAATAGCTTGAGGTCGTGGCTTTCAAAAACAAGTTTTTTGAGGATCATCAAAGAACATTTGGGATTGATGAATTAAATGCCACTTCTATTGAGATTTCTTCTAATCTCAATAGAAGTGGCATTTAATTCATCAATCCTAATTGTATTGATCCTTCTAGATCATCATGCGTACCTCTAGTGAAAGAACATTTGCATGGGTTTCAAAAATTCTTTCAGGAGCGAGTTAACTGCAGCTATGAATTTTTACGCGTTTTTTCCAAGCAGCAGTGGAAGAACATTTTTTTAACAAAGAAGAAAATTATTTTGTTAATAGTATAGAATGTTGCCAAAGCGTTGTATTAAGTGTGTTGAACTTGTAGGAGAATATATTGAAAAACAGTGAGACCAGTTTTTTTCTTTCACCTTATCTTCTATTCCAGGCCGGAAACTTTTGAACCTGACAACGTATATATAGCTATATATATAAAGCCTGCTAAGTTGTTTCTCGAATCGATAAATAAAAATACTCAGTAATTTTAATAAAAGTAATGAAAATAAATTAATAAAACTAAACCTAAGTTTATTTTAAATTAAAGAAAATTTAAT
Organism: Euschistus heros; assembly: GCA_003667255.2. Classification (NCBI taxonomy): domain Eukaryota; kingdom Metazoa; phylum Arthropoda; class Insecta; order Hemiptera; family Pentatomidae; genus Euschistus; species Euschistus heros. The sequence continues at coordinate 230,314 of RCWM02000811.1, read as the reverse complement.
GATGATTAATATATAGTTATTACAAAGAAAAAGTTATAATAAATTTAAAATATAGTTTTTTTTTTACAAGGTGTAGTGTAAGGTAGATGAAAGAACAGCGGGAGGTCGGGAGATGTTGTGCTAATATTACCATTTAAAATATTTACAGAGTTGTGCTCTGCTCTGCTGTAATATTATTTATCACTCTCTTAATTGACTTAGCAATATCTCAATTAGTAGAAGGGTGTCTAGGGTATTTAGATATGGTTCATATTTATTACTTATCTCTGATAACTTCGTTTCTACAATGGCCTGCCTTTCTTTTAAGGAAAAATACATCTAATGAAAAATGGTAATGTAGCTAGGCAATATTTCTTTGATATTTTATTTAAAATGGTGAATAAAAACCTTAAATCCGCGTGTTGTTTTCAATTACAGGTTAGATGGATAAGCTAGGTCCTATAATGTGTCATTTCCTATTTTGAACTATTGAAGCGTTTTAACACCAATTTAATGGCTACCAAAATATATATATATATATATATATATATATATATATATATATATATATATATATATATATATATATATATATATATATGATATATATATAAGTGAGATTTGTGTTCTGCCTATCTAAAATAATAATCAGATTTGTGTGAGTCAAATATTTATTAATTCATCACATTCAAAGAACGACTAATTCCCCAATTGGTATTGAAATTCTTACTAAATTATTAACATTTTATTTGAAATTGAACTAAATACTGAAATATGCTAAAGGATTATAGGAAACTAACTCTATCGTTTTAATTATAGTAATTAAATGACCAATCCATGTTGAAAATATATGGAGTGATTATCGTTTGCAACAACTGCAAACGTTGACGATTTCTTCAACTAAGACCTATTTTTAAAATCATTTTAACTAAGGAGCAGAGTTGAAGAGGAAGCTTAAAAAAAAAGGCCAACACTTATATTTTATATAATATTATTGGGAAAAGTAACCATCATAAACGTCAAGTTCCAACGCTCTCTCAACAGGGATGTAACGATAATAATAATATATTGAAACTATGGTTCTGGTAATAAATGTAATAAAACACATTCCTTTGATAAAATATAAGGAAGGAAAAATAAATTCCTCTTTAAAGCAACCAGGAGGGACAACAAGAAACTAATAACAGATTTTAATTAGGCAGTTTAACTTTAGTTAGACATTGTTTTTCCTCGGTTGTGCTTAGTGGGGCTTCTTAGCCCTCACGTCAAAGGTCAAAGGTCTAAGGTTCTACCATTGAATTTTATTAGCAGTTCTTACATTTCCTTACTAATTTAGTTCAGTTTTGCTTTATGACATTGTTTACATAGCCACAACAAAACGTTTTCATATTCTGTTGATAAATAATATGTAGTTTTCGTGAAAAATGGTCTATGTATGGTCAGTTTTACTTCAATTCTAAATATAATTTAAATTCAAAATATTATTAGGTATCTTTGTGAAAAATAAATAAATAAATAAAAAATTAAAAAAAAAAAAATCTATCGCAAGTCCATGCCAAGATTATTCGATAAGTTTTTAATGAAATTTTTCTTTTATACTCGATTAATTTTCTTTTCACTTGTATTTGCTAATAAGAGAGAAAAAAAAAACGATAACCTTTAAAAGAAAACGTGAATTTTTAAAACACAAAATAAATATTTATGTCAATGAGGACATAGTAGTTGTATCCGCTTGTAAGATAACCGCTAGTGTATCCGTTCACAATTGTTTGGTTATCCATGTTTTATTTTTTACTATTATCCCCTTTCCGCTTGGTAAGTGATTTGATAATATTTTGTTTACGTATATTTTTAGTTTTTTCAATATTTGTGCATTAAATAAGTAAGGTATAGGTAGTCTAATACGGTCTTCTATAATTGTCTAAGCATCTTGAATTATCCCCACCTCCTGGAGCGCATATCATTTAGTCTCGTCTTTTGCGGCTGCTGGGCTGGTGTCATTTGAGACGCAACATATAATCATTTCCTGGAGTCTTTATGGTGGTGTTCTGGTGTCATTTGAGACACAACATGTTAACATTTCCTGGAGTCATTCCTAAAAAAGTAAAAGTCCAGATAAAGTTGGGCTTATCGTTGTTTAAGTTATTCCGTTTTAATTCTGTTCCACCTGACTATGTGTAGTAGTGTCGTAGTGTCTATAAAATATTTTATTGTTGGTACGTTACGAAGATTCAACTGTTGTCATGTGTTTGTTTGCATGATTGAAATAATGTAATGAATGACATTGACATGCAGAATTTGCACAACTTGAATCAGATAGTTTCATTTTTCTTAGCGTCTAATCTTATTTTATTTTATTTTTATAAGGACCATGAACGTATATTTCCATGCAATAAGTTTTTTATTATTTATCCTCAAGCCCTATAAGGGAACGAAATCAGCTAACTGTGCCATCTTTGGCATCACACCTCTTATGCTTTCAATTTATTTGTATAATATTACAATAGTTGTAAATTTCAATCAAAAGTTTTTTTTTTTTAAATATAGATATATTTATTTAAATTGAGAAGCCCAATATCCGAATGCTGTAGGACATTCAAAATTAATATTTTGGTTCATTTCGGATACTAGTCAAAAAAAGTTGTTTCTTGCTAAATTTAAATGTAGGTAAGGCTCATGGCTGCCGATAAGTGAACATCCCATGGCATTTATTAGATGGGATAATCTATGGAAGGTTTAATCCCAATACTTCGCTCAAGTATTGATCAAAGGGCTAGTGCATCTAGAATCATTAAGACACAAATTGCAGTGAACAATTTATGGGCAAATTCTCGAAGAAGGTAATTTTCCCTATTTTTCGTTTTAAATCCTCTCCTTATACAATAATTTGTTCCTTCAGTTGCTCCTTGGATCACTGTCAACTGTATATTAAAGCTATAACTGATGAAATATGACAATACTAAAAAAAATTTTTATTTAATTAACATTAGTTTATACAATAGTTCAGAGCAGGGCAGGGGTCTCCAAACGTTTCAGCCTTCGGGCCATACTCACAACTTCTAAAGTAGGGTTCTGTATGGAGCAGCCAGCCGCAGCTGCTACGTTCAGAAGTCGGAGAGGGTGGTTCCACGTGTAGCTTCCAGACGCTGCGGCTGGAAGTTCTTCAGTCCGTATTCTGGCTTCAGCGGAATATATTGAGAAGAAAACTGGTGTTGTGATTGTTGATGGAGGAAGAGGAGTTCCATGTTATGAACAGATCAATTGACCCTATGTTTTCCCGAAGAAGAGAAGGTTTTCTCTCTCCGTTTATTGAGCTGCACCTCCAGAACGACGAGGAAAAATTCAGGAAGTTTTTCAGGCTGAACTTCATTCAATTAGATTTTATAATTTCTCTATATTTATATTTCTCTAACGTACTAAAACGAGCCATTTTTAATAAAAACGGTATAACTAGCAAACTCGGTACTGTCCTCAGTACGAGAGCCCGCAACACATTAGCCCTTTTCCCGCCCTTCAGCCCGAGATACTCGCATCCCTAACCTTTCTCAACTTTCCGGTAATACCAATACCCTGTCACCCCCACTACAATCACATCCCTTTAAATTTACTAGGAAATTTATAACCGTTTTTTCTCATTTCAACGGATAGCGCAGAGTTTGATACATCGTTTGTTTATTTCTTCGCTTAAGTAACAGTTTTCATTATCGCAATATTCCTTATACATTATATTTCATTTTAATAATCACAACATTATATTTAATTTTAATATGAACTGTCTAGTTTATCGGATCTAGTTCAATTATAACCAATTTTATATTTTCCAGTCTTTCATTTTTTAATTTTTATAATTTAAACACAACTCTAATAATACCCTGTCCTATCCATAATATTCATTCTTCAATTTTTTAATTTAACTCATTTATTCTATTAATCTTCTGTCTTATCCATGTGGATTAAAAGTCAAGACAAAGGAATAAAAGAAAATTACAGATTTTTACCAGAATAAGGAATTATAGATGAAGTATTGACTATTAGTAAAAAAACAACAAAACACAATAGAAGTAACGCTGAAATTACCTAATATAAATATAAAGAAAACCTACAATAGGGTAAAATATATTCCAACACTAAAGAGACGAATAATAAGTAAATTAAGTAATGAAAATTTTAAATTAATGGTGTCCTATATAATAATAATAACATCAAACACAAAGACAACACAGATAAATGTAGCAAAAAAAACTTAATTTTTTTATGCGAACATAATAAATAAATTGGAAATATAATTAAATCAAAAATTCAAATTACAGTTCATTTATTTTGAAAAACTAGCCCATAATGATTATTCCAGTTGGAGTGTTACATAGGAATTCAAAGGATTGTATGTAGGATTACATATAAATTTAAAGGAAAATATCAAACATTTACAGTATATCCTAACCTTAGTCAAAATTGGTAGTGCAACAAGAATACTCTTATAATAAAATAAACAAATAAATAATGTCGATCTAATGCATTCAATAATAAACCTATGTAAGACTCCAACTGGAATAATCATTATGGGCTAGTTTTTCAAAATAAATGAACTGTAATTTTAATTCTTCTTAATTTCAAATCTTAAGTTATGGCAAAAAGCTTTTCTATTAAAGTATTATAAAAAATGTATCAATAAAACCAATGAAGGAAGGATCTTTGGTTTAGTACTTTAGTACTTTGATGTAATGGTTGTGTAACATACAGTCTGAACATAAAGTATTGCTACAGAAGAGGTAGGAATTATTAAAAGTCTTTTAGTTGAAGGAGATGTAATTAATCTTCAATTTTAAGCATAACTCCTATTTATTTATTAAAATGTGATCAACATGTTTCAGAGTCAGGCTCCATCTGCAGGATCTAAAAACCTTTAAATATATCTTTTTACAAAATCTTATCAATTATACAATTTTATCTTATTTTATTATGCCAAAATTCTACTTAGAACTGTGATTGATTTCACATGGTCACTTATTCTGTCTTACTGACATACAGCTGGGCAATGTTCATCTTATTATTGTTTATTTTAATATTATTCTTAAAGACAATTTGGCTTGGTGCTTATATAAACTTCAATATTTCTGTGTTGTTACCAATTTTTACATTTTTTTATTAATTATTATTAATATTAATGAATTTTTGATTTAATTATATTTCCAATTTAATTATTATGTTCGCATAACAAGTACCAATTTTATGTATATTTGTTTTATAATTTACCTCTTGGTTTATTGTTTTATTTATGTAGATTGTTTCCATTAATTTTCTGTTAATTGCTTTATTTTCATGATTTAAGATCCTTGTGTGTTCAAAATCAAACTCATGTTTAAATTTATTTGCATGTTCACTTAGTGCGGTATTGTTGTTTTTTTACTTTTTTATTGCTATCATATTTGTGCTGGAATACTCTTTTTATTAAGTTTTGTTTAGTTTCCCCAATATAGTGCATATTACAGTTTTTGCAATTTATTTTATAAATTAAGTTTTTTTGCTCTATTTATCTGTGTTGTCTATGTGTTTTATTATGTATTTGATTTCATAATTATTATATAGGACACCATTAATTTTAAAATTTTCATTATTTAATTTGCTTATTATTCATCTGGTTAGTGTTGCAATATATTTTACCCTCTTGTAAGTTTTCTTTATATTTATAATGTAATTTCTTTATGTTTATAATGTAATATAATAAAAAACTAGCCCATAATGATTATTCCAGTTGGAGTCTTACATAGGTTTATTATTGAATGCATCAGATTGACATTCTTTATTTGTTTATTTTATTATCAGAATATTTCTCCAATGAAGGAGTCACATATGTTGATAAATAAATGTATTATACAAAGCATTTACTCCTTTTGATTAATAGTAAGAACATCTGACATGTTTCGGGAAACAAGGTCCCATCATCAGACTTTAAAACAATCTCTTGGTGTTAACACACCATGTCAGTGTCATTTACATTGTCAATCATGTAAATGACACTGACACGGTGTGTTAACACCAAGAGATTGTTTTAAAGTCTGATGATGGGACCTTGTTTCCCGAAACATGTCAGATGTTTTTACTATTAATAAAGAGGAGTAAATGCTTTGTATAATACATTTATTTATCAGAATATTTTTGATACACTACCAATTCTGACTAAGGTCAGGAAATACTGTAAATGTTTGTTATTTTCCTTTGCTAATATGTTAATTTTGTTCAAACAAAGTTAAAACAGAAAAAAATAAGTTAAAAGAGGAAGAAATGGTAGTGAATTTAGCTTTTGTCTTTTGATATTAACAGAAATACTTTTTACACGATATTGAAAAATTAAATAGTTTACAGCAGTTTACTTTAAAAATAGTGTACTCATTTTTGATGTTATTGTAGAAGTTAAGGGAAATCTCACTTCATACTTTTGGAAATTGTACTTCAATTCATTTATAATTTTATTTTCATGTGTCCAATAGCAAGAAAAGAAATGAATAAAAATGTTAAAATTTAGTATTTTTTATGAAGAGTCTCTACATGAAACAACGAGAAATTTATAATAAAATGAAAACTAAAAAGTCTCAGAAGGAAGTAATAAATAAGTTGCAAGGTGTGAGAATAATATAATTGTAAACTAATAATACCATGTTATTAATATTAGAATAATATTATGTTGTTCATAGTAGCAGAAACCACAAGTGTAGTTAATGACGGTTGCTGGATAAATAATATATAACATATTGATTTTATGTTTAAAAGTGATTAAGAATAATAAATCAACATTCTGAGAAGAGTTCGTGAAGAGCGGTGGCGGATTTTAAACTACTGAGAACTTTAAAGTAGCAATTTCTCCACCTTAGGTAGGTAGGTATGGTGGGGAAGGAGGGGAAGAGAAACTTCCCCTCCTAAAGCTGCGATAACTGACGTCATAAGATCGGAGCAAAGTTAGAATTAGGTGACAAGTGTATTCTGCGCGGGAGCAGGGTCCAGTACTAAGTTCGCTAGGAATACCATAAAAACTTATTAATTAACGGGAGCTCAACGAGGCCTATCCTGAAAACTAAGAAACTGTGGGCAGACCTGAAATCTAGCAAATTGTGTGAAGACCAGAAAACAAACCAATACTTGGAAGTCTCCATTGCTGTGAATCCCATGTTTTCCATTTGGTGATTTCACAATATACAAGGTGTCCCGAATTTAAATGGCAAAACTTCAGGAACTTATAGGGGACCGAAAAACTAAGACAAAAAGTCCTTTAGAGATTTGCTCGTTTTAGAGAAAATCGCAAAAAAGAAACAATACAAGTTTTCATTTTTATACTTATTTATTTACATTTATATTTATGTTATGTTCTTTTTAATGTAAATATTGCTCAAAATGTTGTCCTCTTGCACCAATGCAAGCATTACATCTAGCACTCACTTGATAAATTGCAGCTAACCATTGTTCTGATAATATTTGGTGCACTGCATCTATGATTCGGTCTCTTAATTGCTCTCTTGAGTTGATTGACACCGAATATACTTTCTGCTTCAAGGTTGCCCATACGAAGAAATCCATATCATATCAGGTAATCAGGGTGGCCAAGGTACTACTCCTCCACATCCAATCTATCGTTGTGGATAATTTTTATCCAGCCAAGCTCGAGCAACTCTGCTATAATGAGCTGGACATCCATCGAGTTGAAACCACATTTCAATCCACTGCTATAAGGGAATGTCATCTAAATAATTAAAAAAGTCGTTCTCCAAGAAATGTGTAAATGTGATACCATTCAATCTTCCAGGTAAAAAATATGGTCCCACCAGTAATCTGTTCCAAATTCCAAGCCAAACGTTAATAGCAAATTCATGCTGAAACCTATTCGCTCAAATAGCTCTGGGATTTTCAAGAGCCCATACATGATAATTTCTGCGATAAACAATTCCTCCTCTTGTAAAGGTAGCTTCATCGGTCCATATATAATTTTTAATGGAAATAAATTATCATTTCGAATTTTGTCAAGAAACCAGTCACTAAAATTCAGTCTTTGACATAATCTTGAGGTAATAAATTCTGAACTTTTTGAAGATGGTATACCCATCGCTACCCAGCAATTATCACCTTTTAAAGTTCGCCATATTGCTTGCCACGATATTGCTAATCCCGCAAATGCTCTTCGGATGCTAGTCTTGGGATTGTTATCGAAGTGGCGTTGGATCTGCTCTTATTGCTGCCTGGAATTGGTCCCCTTCATTACGTATTAAGAATGACCCAGTCTCTCATAGTCTATTAAAAGTCAACGAAAAGACTCGTCGATTAGGCACTCTTCCATTTGGAAATCGGCGCGCCTACTCCCGCACCGCTTCTAAAGCATTACCGTTACAGAAACCATACACAAAAATCATATCAGCGTATTCAACATTAGAATATGTATACGGCATTGTGGCTGATGCTATTCACACAAAAATATCTGAGTAACTGACTGAAGACTGATTTAGGAATTATAATCCTAGAAGGAAGCCAAAATGTAAACAAATAAAAGAATGTAAAGGATAACATTAAGTGTTTACATATCTCACTGCCTAGCCTGGTGAACTTTGAAAGGTGATAATCGCTAACTGTAACATTTTTGTTTTGTTTCTTTTTTTGCAATTTTCTCTAAAACTAAGCAAAAACGAGCAAATCGTCCTTTAGAGATTTTTGTCTTAGTTTTTTGGTCCCCTATAAGTTCCTGAAGTTTTGCCATTTAATTCGGGACACCCTGTATAGAAAGACAATTTAGAAAACTCACTGGAACCACAATTTTATTGTTTTTTCAGATGATGTATTAAGTTCCAATTTATTTTTAATTACTGTTTTGTCCAATGAACGTTTTATTGATAATCTTATAATTTATAATCCTGCAAATTTCAAATAGTAAGTAGATAATTGAATTGAATTAAATTGGTTGAAATTTTTTATTGAATAGCTTTGGAAAAAAAAGAAGAAACTATCGATAGCAATCGATAGTTCTCTGCCGATAGTATCGGTCTATCGATAGTGCTACTATCGACTATTGCCCAACCCTAGCCAGCGTTCTGGCACCAAAAAAGGGCTTTAGGTCGCAATAAATTGGAGGGAGCTTCATTTGTGATATGTTGTAAGGGCATGTATTAGTATTTTAAATCCAAGTTTGCAACCGATAAAACGAATGGGAAAACTTTTGATGGCTGCAAAACGTCGGTTTTGCTCAGTTTCATAGTTATTTCAGTTTTTGGCCTGTATCTCCTAATCGGTGCGTTTTTAGTAAAAGAAGCATACATTGCCGTTTTTAAATTAAATTAAATTTGCTACAATTTGAGCCCAATTGCAGCTCAGTTGGTCAAATAGATTATGTGTTAGGTCCCTTTGAAAATTGGTAATTTTTAACAAAAAGTCAAAATTTTAAGTTGTGGCCGGACTTTAGTAAGGAACACTGGTGGAAGGAGTGATCTTACGATGAAAGTTATGGGAAATGAAGTTGTAGTAAATTTAATTAGCTTTGATTTAAGCACAGTATTGAGGCCTGTAGGTGTAATACTTCTCTTGTTAATTAAAAAAAAGAAAGAAAAAACAGGGAAAAATCTTGAAACTTAACACTTTGACACAATAACTTGGAAACCGTTACTTTTAGCACATTTTGTGTGCTATACAAGCTAAGCAAATTTGCAATAAATTTGGTTCTATTCATTTTTTTGCTCAGATCAAAATAGTTTTAGAACTGCAGAGGACGAAAAATTGGCTAACTAGCCGTAAGTCGATTTGGGATCTGAAAGTAAATTTCACCAGCTTTGGGATGGAAAAAAGAAATTCAGGATCGGACAAATATTTTTGCTCTAAGGTTTTTTTCACATTCAAAAATGTAAAATTTTGGTGTTAGATCTAGCTCTGTTGGTGTTGCTAGGATACTATACTATATATACTAATATACTATATACTAAGTCCTCACAGTGTCCTCATCAGAAATTTAATTGAGAATATTCGTTGCTTTGCTAGGACCTAACACTTAGGTGCTATAAGCTATATTGGCTTGTATGAAAAAATTCACTTATGGATCTCTTCCATTCTCGCATCTTCGTTTATTTCGAAAAATAATTAATTGTAAATTTAATTAAATTATTAATTGAATTAATTCGATTATTTTAATCCTGAAATGTAAATTGGAAAAAGCAGTAGATAATAGATAAAGATATCTGTCAGGGATGAATTGATTTAGCTTTTGTTTTTTGTTGTGAAGTTATTGATGCTGGTTATGGAGAAAGTGTTATTGTTTAGGCTCATATTATCATATGTATACTGCTGTATACATAATGTAATGTAAGATCCACTATGCTATATTATAATTATTACCGTAGTGTCGTTAAAGTTGTAAATTATTTTAATTAAAGAATATCTTATTATTATGAATATAACCTCTTTGAGAATTTTTTTTTGTTGATAACTTTAAATATAATAAAATTTTACTGTGGTTTCTTAGATATTTATATTTTCAATTTTATAAAATATACTGTTTTCTTTTCCTAATCTTGCCTGAAATACAAATATTGGTTCTATAATAAAATAAGCTTTTGTCATGACACTGATTAAATAATCAAACATGGTTGAAAATTTAAAGAATATAAACAACAAACTTATCACCGTTAGCCTTATAGGCTCATCTTTATTTTCTTAAGAAAAGATTATTTATTTTTTCTTTGTAGTGAAGTTTTATTGATTCTATATTTTTAGAACAAGAGCTCGATTATGGAGTTGATCATTTAAAGTAATGCCCAATCTTAAATATTCATGAATAGATGGATTTTTATCATTCTATGGTAGTTTTCACTACAGCTTCTGAATTCTGTGTATTAGAATATCTGTTATGAAGTTGAGGTTTATTAGTGTTCTTAAAAAAGTCTCCCATCCTTGGGTCAGGTCTAAAACTGAAATTCATTATAGTTATACTTAATTCTGTGTAGAGATTATATTTCATGAAAACAAATTCTGTTTAAGACTGCTCCTGGTGGGCCTGCTAGTGGTGGAGGACAAGAAAATCTTAGCGCTCTCCAGCGTGCAATAGATTCTATGGAAGAGAAAGGGCTTCAGGAAGATCCACGTTACTCGCAGCTGCTTGCGTTGAGGGCAAGGCATGCCAACATGGAACCTCCAGTTAGGCCTCCATCTCAGCTTGTTGGGGTATGTTTTATTTTTTTTTTAACTATTTTATATAATCATGCATCTTCAAGCTTTTTCTTTAATATTAAATAGTTGATATTTTTTTTAACTCTAATTTTAATGAAAAAATAGGGTGGGTTCAGCGGTGAGGGTGGTGCCCCTCCTCCTGCTAAACACAGCTTCAGCGCGAACCAACTGCAACAACTTCGAGTGCAGATCATGGCGTATCGCCTACTTGCTAGGAACCAACCTCTTTCCCAGCAGCTAGCTTTGGCTGTGCAAGGCAAACGCCTCGACAGCCCTGGCGAGTCCAACTACCAGCATCCTCCTAGTGAAGGTAACCTACCATTGTCTATTCTCAATAATATTATATCTCTCAAATTATGTTTATGATTCTTATATTTATATATATACATACATACAGGAGAAATAAGATGATTCATTTAATTGTCAAAAATTGAATAATAATAATTGATTTTTCAATTTTTGGTGGTGGGGATGATGGTAACCTCCAAACATGGATAAAATGAGCCTTAATCGTTGATTCAAGCATTTATAGAAAAGTTAATTGTATAGCGTCATATTACAACAACCTTCCAGATGGTTTTGCATTACTAAACACATTTACAAATAAATTTTTCATTACTCAATCTATGTACTTTATTTCTTGCTGAATTTTATCTTTTTAATTTTATTTTATTTTTTTGACGTATAGCTAGAATTCAGTCTTAGATCTTTTGAAAAATATACTCTTGTGACAAGAATTGTTTTGTTTATAATCTTTTGCAAATATATACTAAGTTACATTTATGCTTATACTGGTAGGTACAGTGTGTTTATATGACGTGATTAAAAAACAATCCAAGTGGAACCAGCAATGCATGAAGATAACTCATTTTTCTGCTGCACTAATAGACTTTTTTTGTTGATGTTTATTTTATCATATCTAAAAATAAATGGTAAATTATTGAAAAATATAATTTTTTTACAGGAGCAGGAGGTGTTGGTGGAGAAGGAAGTGGAGACGGGGGATCGTCGAACGGCCTGATGACGCAGCCGATGCGTGCCCCATGCCCACCTGGTGGCCAGCCCCCTACGGCCTCACCGATGACAGGCCAGATGGCACCTCCTACTGGGCCAGCTCCTGTAAGGCCACCTCCTCCCGGTGTGTCTCCTACACCTCCGCGCCCTCCTCAGCAGGTTCCTGGTGCTCCGGGGGCCCCACAACCAAAGCAAAATAGGGTTACCACCATGCCAAGACCGCATGGTTTAGATCCCATTCTTATTCTCCAGGAAAGAGAGAATAGGTTGGTATTGAGTTCTTATTGTAGACTTTTTAAAAGTAAAATTTGTTATTTAATGTTTCTTTGGTCTGATTTACCAAGTAATAAATTTGATGATTATGTATTGGGCCATTTAATATATAAAATGTCCGTTTTCAGAGGAAAGGTTATTTAGTAAAACAACTTTACAAAATCTTTACCTTTGAGGATGTCATTGCAAGTTTTTTTTTGAAAAAAAAAAGAAGTTTTTAATGGATTAGGTCTATATCATTTAGCAGTACAATGTGAATGTGATGGTTTGACTTATGGTTAATAAGGAGAAATGAATTATTCCTGCCATTGAACACCACTAAAAAAAACGTTTTTTTAATGCAAATTTAGTTTTGTCCCATGTGGCATGCCATTACAACACTCTTCCCCGAACTCAGTGATAATGTTTCTTGCAACTTGGGCTGCCAATTGTCCAAGCTTAAATTCTAAAATTGTATGGTTCTTCTGGAACCATGAATTTCTATAATGATAAAAACGGACATTTCATATGAAACGACTTAATATGTATAAGCAATCATTTCAAATGATTTGGAAAAATATTCCTTTTCAAGTTTAATTAGACGAATAACTTTATTTAAAAAACATTTTATTTCCTTTTTTAAAAGTAATTGATTACAGTCAATAAACATAATGTAGAGTGCATGAAATATGCAAACATTTTTGACTCCAGCAGGGCTTCAGCCATAGAGTAGTTAGATTACTATACTAAAAGTCCCTGACTCTGGGTACATATACTGTGAGCATATGGTGGGGGAGCTGAGAATTTAGCTCATTTTTGAGTTTTTTTATTATTTATTGGAAACGGTGGACAATAGAAAAGTATGTTTTTAAAGAAACTAGGAAAGCTTGTTAAATTTTCTATAACATTGTTCCTATCCATATTTGTCAAACTTTAAACGGTTTTCGATATATACATTATTGAAAATCGATAATTTTCTAAACAAAAATCATTTTCACCTCACTTTTTGTCAAATATTTGCTTCTAGTGCCTCCCATAATTGTTTCTTAAACATTTTTTCATTGACCATGTTGTAGAGCATTAAATTTAATTTAATTTTATATGTAATTTTGCTAATATAACTTTCATTTAAATTACTAGAAATCATACAATAATTATGAGTCTCCTAATAAAGCCCTGAGTAAATTTTTTTTTCATATTTCATGCACTGCACCCTACACCTCTCATTTATATACTATTTATATTTCAAGTTTCTTCATTTAAAATACAAACTGTTTTTTTTTTCTTTTTTATAGTATGCATATCGATTAGTTAAAGCGAGTCGAGATACATTTAAATACCACTAGTTTTGTTGTGTGCATTGATTATGGTACAACCTACTGTGATAATTTCAATTAGACATTTTTAAAACTGTATGATATTACCAAAGCACATACACTGTTTTTGAAATCTGTTCCAAAACAGATCAGTGAATGACTTCAGGAGTTAAGATGAAACATTGGTATTTTTGCTGAAGTGAATCGAGTTCTTTATATTTTCAGTTGTTTAACTGATCTAAAAGACATAAAAAATGTCTGTGATTATGTTTTGTCTATTTTTGTTCTAAACATTCTGAAGCATGAAGAAATCCATATTTACCTAGTAGGCTTGGGGTTTTTTTATGAACATTTCCTTTGCCATTATTATTTACTAAAATAAATGAATAACTGGTGTTGATTTCTTTAGAGTAGCCGCTAGGATTGTACATAGGATGGAAGAATTATCAAATTTACCAGCTACGATGCCTGAAGACCTTCGAATAAAAGCGCAGATAGAACTTAGGGCCTTGAGGGTACTTAACTTCCAAAGGCAATTAAGAGCAGAGGTAAGATAAAGTAGTCTTTACATTATTTAGTAATTATTTGTTTATTTGTAAAAAAGCATTACTATTACTGCTACGGAATGACTTTTTTAAAAAAAGAATTTTTTGAAACACTCAATACACTATATTTTTTTAATGAAATTTTATTTGAGGTTATAAATATGCCAACTGAAATATACTTAACTTAACGGCATAACAAACCAATATCTACCTATCTGACAAGGGGATGTTTGGAGTTGTAACTCACAGATTTGAATGCCGATTTTTGTGTAGGTGGTAGGGACCTATAATAGTGCAAAACTAGAGTTATAGCCACCAATGTGCATTAGGAGCCGAGAAAAAAAAAAAAAAAAAAAAATGAAAATCACGTTTTATTTTTTTTCTCAGCTCTCAGTCAAGATAGAGAAATGATTCTTTCACATTTAATTGCAGTTATGTATGCTATTTGATATAAAAAACTTCCGTAATGCTCAAGACACCACTCAGCTTTAGGGTGCTCAAAAACTCTTTAAAAAATGACAAAATTCCTAGAAAATCTGCTGTAAATCAGTGGAAATTTTTTTTTCATGAACAACTGACCTAAAATCTTGATTTAGCGCTCCATAAAATCTTTTATGTGAAATTTTATCAAAATCAAAATATTTTGATTTTTACCCCTTTCTAGGTTAAAATTTTGAAGTTGAAATTTCATCAATGATTTCTAATGGCCATAACAACGGCTGCGTTCAACCGATTACAATAGTAATAACATCACTAGAACCAGCATACATTCTGTTTTTTATCCATGTATATAACATTGGGATTACTCCAGATTTTAGTGGACAAAAACTGATGTGAATGAGAAAATCCGAGGTCAGCTATAACTTGAGATATTTCTATAAGGGGAAATTATGTGACCTCCAGATTTGGGCTAAACTATGCAGTTTTACGGCTTCTAGATGACCTTAAAATTTGGTTTTAATCGGTGGAAAAATGTGTGACATAGCGCAAATTATTTACATTTTTTCAGAAATTGAGAGCCTTCTAAAATCATACAAAATTATAAAGGTAAAAAAACTTATTTTTGATTTCGACAAAATCTAGTTTAAATGTGTTTTTTGAGATGAGTAATCTGAAAATAATATCAGTTTTTAGTTTAAAAATTTTCCTCACCCATATTTTTATTTCAAATTGCATTGAAACCCTAAAATTGACTAATAATCTAAAATTAATATCAGGCTTTGGTTACAAAAAAAAAACTCCCCTTACCTATGTTTTTTTTAAAATGGTCTTATTTGAAATTTATTGTGTAAAAATTAAAATAA
Organism: Euschistus heros; assembly: GCA_003667255.2. Classification (NCBI taxonomy): domain Eukaryota; kingdom Metazoa; phylum Arthropoda; class Insecta; order Hemiptera; family Pentatomidae; genus Euschistus; species Euschistus heros. Next base: position 214,714 of record RCWM02000811.1, on the reverse strand, counting down.
TAATAGAAATAGATCATTTTAAAACAACTTATTTATATAATATAGGTGAGGAAATTTTTTAAACTAAAAACTGATATTATTTTCAGATTCCTCATCTCAAAAAACACGTAGAAACTAAATTTTGTCGAAATCAAAAATAAGTTTTTTTAAACTTTAAAATTTTGTATGATTTTAGAAGAATTAACCTCCTCGAAAGGGGTAAAAAATCAATATTTTTTTATTTTGATAAAATTTCACATATAAGGGTTTTATGGTGCGTTAAATCGAGATTTGAGGTCAGTTGTTTATGAAAAAAAGTTTCCACTAATTTACAGCGGCTTTCCTTCGATTTTTGTCATTTGTTTAGAGTTTTTGAGCACTCTAAAGCTGGGTAGTGTTTTGAACATTACGAAAGTATTTTTATTTAAAATAGCATACATAACTGCAATTAAATGTGAAAGAATCATTTCTCTATCTTGACTGAGAGCTAAGAAAAAAAATAAAACGTGATTTTCATATTTTTTTTTTTTTTCTCGGCTCCTAATGCACATTGGTGGCTATGACTCTTAGTTTTGCGCTATTGTAGGTCCCTGCTACCCACACAAAAATCGGCATTCAAATCTGTGAGCTACAACTCCAAATGTCCCCTTGTGAGTCAGGAGATTTAATTATCATTCTAGTTGGTTATAAACACAAATGACTATTATTCGATATGCCTAATAGCTTCTTTAGGATTAAGATTAATTGTACATATAGGATTTATAGGTAATATATAATAGAGAAGCTATATATAATAAATAAGATATAATCTAACTGATATCTAATACTCACAATCAGTTGAGCTCTAATACTCTTTAATGTCCACATCCACAACATGGTTAATTCCCAAAACCTTCGTCAGTTATGCCTAATTTTTGTTGTCATTAGTAGTGCTTGCCACCTCTCCTTAAGCTGGCTTAGTAAGAAGGGACAAGTACTTGTTCACACAGTGGTGTGTATAAACAAACTCATCAGTAGCAAGAAACCTGCTGTGCTGTGTTAAAACATTACTTAAATGCTTTTTATTGAAAATGATAGAAGAACTTAAAGAAGAATTGAAGAAGGGAAAACTGTGAATAGAGCTGGCAACTTTTTTTTTTTTTTTTTTTTTTTTTTTTTTTTTTTTTTTTTTTTATTTGAATAATTACAATCTGCCTCACTCAAGGGCAATGAGTAATATTGATGACAGACACTCATTCACACAATATGTACAATGATAAGAAAATCAAAATAAACAGCTTTAAAAATACAAGAGAAAAAATAAATAAATAAAATATATATATACAAGAAATAAAATAAAATATACAAGAAATTAAAATAGAATAGAATAAATGATAATATAAAATAGGTAATGATTTTTTTTTTTTTTTTTTAAAACTAATAAATAAAAAAAAAATATAAAATAAAATAAAATTAAGAAAGAAAAGAAAGAAAAATTAAAAAAGAAAAGAAAGAACATAACTACATTCATACTCTATATACAAAATTTACAAACATTCCAGGGAAGACCCCGATCCAAGCTCGCCCCCCTTAAGGAGGGCAAGCCGGACACAGAGAGTTCCCAGCGCTGTTCTATCAGCTGCGTCACTAGTAAAATCCAGTGGAGGCTGAGAGAGAGCGCAATAGCACAGTCGCACAGGACTTGAGTGGAGAAGCTGGCCATTGCCAGAACTCCAATATTAAATATTACAACAAGTCTCGGGGCCATTGCCGTTTTAATCTGCGAGGTGGGTTATAAGGATGCGTGGAACTGGATAATGAATGAGCCAGAGGGTTAGGATGGTTGGAAAGATTTTGATGGAATTTGGAGAATTTAACTGGTATCAGATCAAGGACAAAAGGTATATTCAGATCATTATGAAGGATTTTGTTGGAAACATAATATGGAGCATTTAGGATAGTACGAAGGACTTTGGATTGGAAGGATTGAATGCGTTTGATATTCGATTGTTTTGCTGTCCCCCACAGTTCAAGTCCGTAGGTCCAGATAGGTTTAATGATGGTTTTTGTATATGAGGAGTTTGTTTTCAATGGAGAGTTGGGATGTTCTATTTAGTAGTCTGTACAATTGGCTGAAACGTCTGTTAAGTTCTTGCCTTTTAAGTCTAGTGTGAGGGTTCCAAGTAAGTCTTTTGTCTAAGTAGAAGCCCAGATACCGTACTGTGTCAGCAATGGGTAGCAGAATATTATTGATATAAACAGGAGGGCAGGATGTGCGGCGGAGGGTAAAAGTTATGTGGGTACATTTCGATTCATTAACTTTGATTCTCCAGGTGTTACACCAGTCTTCAATCAGTGATAAGTGGGTTTGGAGATTATTGGAAGCTATTAAGGGATCTGGATGGGATGAAAGGATAGCAGTGTCATCGGCAAATGTTGCTAGGAAAGTATTAGGAGTTGTAGGGATATCTGCAGCGTAGAGGATATATAGGACTGGACCAAGAACGCTGCCTTGTGGAACACCTGCCTCAACTGGGTAGCAGTGAGAGTATTCCATTCCGCAGCGAACTCGAAAGGAACCGTTAGTGAGGTAGGATCGAAGGACTAGGAATAGGGATTGAGGTAAAAAGGTTTTGAGTTTGAAAAGCAAACCGGCATGCCATACCCGGTCAAAAGCTTGCTCTATGGCCAGAAATGCGCCGGAGCAATATTCTTTGCTTTCAAGTGCAGAGGATATATGGTCTACAACTCTAAGGCCTTGTTGGACAGTGGAATGCTTAGAACGGAATCCAAACTGGTGTGAGGGAATATTTTGGGATTCAAGGATGGGTAGGATGCGCTTGAGAAGGAGTTTTTCAAAAATTTTTGAAAGGATGGGAAGAAGGCTGATCGGTCTGTATGATGATGGATTGTTGGAAGGTTTGCCCGGTTTCAGGAAAAGGATAATGATGGAGTGCTTCCATTGTAAAGGGAAATAGGTTGTTCGGAGGATGCAATTATATAGGTAGGTAAGAAATATGACTGCTTTGTGGGGAAGTTGCCTGAGGATTTGTGAGGTGAGGAGATCATATCCGGGGGATTTAAGGGATTTTAATTTTCTTAAAAGGAATTTGACCTCAGAGGGGTTAATTGCCTTAGGAGGTAAGGATAGAGGAATCGGTGAATCAAGGGATTCATGGACCGTTGCTGTGTGGGTGGGATTAGAATCAGGATGAGGAACAAATATGCCAGAGAGGTGCTGGGCAAATTCTTCAGATCTGCTCTCGTCAGAAGCCGCCCATGAACCATCTTCACGCCGGAGGGGATGGGTGGTGGATTGATATTTTAGGATTTTTCTAGTGGTAGTCCAGAGGGAGTTATCTGAAGAAGAAAGTGAAGAAAGATAGGAATTATAGGATCTGGATCTAAAGGTAGCCAAATTTTTTTTAAGGAGTTTGGTAAGGGAATTATAGGATTTCCGATCATCTGGATGCCTGGTTCTTTGCCAGATAGCTCTGGCATGACGTTTAGATTGGATAAGGTCCAGTAGATCTTGGGGTAAAGGATTTTTCTTTCGAACTTTGGGAGGGGAACGAGGTGAGGATGCAGCCCAGGCTGCTTGCTGGATCATGGTTGTGAAGGAATTAGTAGCATTGTCTAGGTCCTGGGAGGTCTTAAGGGATACTCTGAGGTCTATAGTGTCGGTTATTATTTCTCGGAAAAGGTTCCAGTCTACTGGCCCTCTTATAAATGAGGGAGGAGGAGGTTTTGGGATTGGAGTGACGGAAATGGTTAGGATTAAAGGGCTGTGATCGGAGGAAAGTTCATCCAGGCGTTCTATGGAGTAATGAAGAGGTCCTAAGCCTGAATGAATGAAAAAGTCAAGAAGGCCGGGGTTTCGGTTAGGATCTGTGGGCCAATAGGTAGGAGTGCCGGGAGAAATAAATGATCTTCGGGAATTAAGTGCAGACTGCAATGCTCGGCCACGGGAGTTGGTGGTTCTTGAACCCCATTGCTGGTGCTTAGTATTGAAGTCAGCACCAAGGAGAAAGCGTTGACCTAAGGAATTAAAAAATGAGTGGAACTGGGATGTGGAAATTGGTTTATTTGGTGGGCAGTAGGCCGCTGCAATCTTGAAGGGAAAGGAGAAGGTTTTGATTACAACTGCTGTGGGTTGTAGGAATTCATTGGCTGATAAAGGGAATACGTGGTGAGGGATGGAATGGTGAATGATGACAGCAGTTCCGGCGTGGGCTCTACCGTCAGGGTGGTCTGTTCGATAAGTTTGGTAATGTGATATATTGAAACGTTGCTTACTGGTCAGTCTAGTTTCTGTAATTAAAGCTACATCGATTTCTTTGTCATGCAGCAAGGATGTTAGTTCGTCAGTGTGATTACGAATACCATTCGCATTCCAAAGGAGAATGGATAAGGGTTTTGTGTAGGGCATTTAAGGGTTTTTTTTGGAGAGGGAGAAGAAGAGGGATAACATTTGAAAGGAGTGATATCAGTGGAGTGATGAGGGTTTTGAGGTCTGATAAGAAGGAGTCGAATAATGATGTGAGATCTGAGGTAATTGTGGGAGGAGGAATATGGGGGATCTGATGAAGGGCATGTGGATTAGGTTGGTTTAATGGCAATGGAGTATGTTGAATGGTTTGTTGATATTGCGATTGAGGCAGAGGTTGCTGGGAGTGAGGGTCGTGAAATTGAGGTTGTTGAGAAGGAGGCGGCATGGCCCCATTTTCATTTTGGCATCCGTTTCTTCCCAGCATTTGGGCGGAAGAGATTGATGAGCTGGCTATTTTGGAGGGCTGTCTTCCTTTTGTTGGTGGAACTTCTTGGTTCATTCTTGGATTTTTCTGAAACCTGTTGCGTAGATTTTTGTATGTTTGGCACCCTTTATAATTAGCTGGATGCCCTTGCTGGCATAGGGCACATACTGCAGGTACTTCTCGAGTTTTTGTGCATTCTTCAGATTTGTGCATTTGCCCACACTTAACACATCTAGGGATATGATGGCAGTAAGTTTTCGTATGGCCGTATGCCTGGCAGTTGTGGCATTGTACAATGTCACGTTTACGGTATGGTTTTCAATTTGAACTCTGGTATAATAAATTGAGGTGACATCGTAGATCTTTTCTACTCCAGGTGCAGGTTCTAAGTCAACGAAGAATAGTGGTAATGATATTTTGCCACCTTCTCCTAGGTGTTCCCGGCTATCTTTTTGCACATTGGTAACTTGCCTTACTTTAAAGCCCATGGACAATAATTTTTCTTTAATTATATCAGGAGGAGTTATAGGATGAAGGTTTCTTACGACTACCCTAAGCGATCTCTCTTCCTTGAGTTGGTACGTATGGAAATTCGCTTTTGTATCTGACAGATATTTTACGATGCTTCGGTAGGTATCGGGGGAATCAGGCATAATTTTGGTGTCATTTGTGCGGCTAACACATGAATACTTTCCTTGACCGACAATTTTATTTAAGTGGTTGCACAGTAATGAAAAATTTCCTATATTACGTACGAAGATAGGAGGAGGTTTAGGAGGCTGCGGTGTTGAAGATGACTCCATAGTTTCAGCAGCTGTGCTACTGAGTGCCTGAAAGGGATTAGGAGTGAAAAAAGGAGATTCTTCGTTAACTCCTTGGGTTGAAGTCCCTGGCATAGAATCATTAATTGGTGATGAGTTAGGGGGCGTTTAAACCTTTGATCTCTTCGGCTTTTGCTTGGCTGGGCTCATTCTTACCGTTTCGAGTGATCTACTTCTTTTAGTCTTGTTAGTTTTTGATGACATAACCATATGAAAATATCTCATCGGATATCATTGAATAGTAGAGGAAAAGAACAGAGAAGAGAGAAAAAAAAAAAAAAAAAAAAAAAAAAAAAAAAAAAAAAAATAAAAAAAAGAAATAAGATCGCTGAGTGCGCGAGTTAAGGAGCAGTACGGGACCTCTCCGTACGGAAGGCAGCCAGCCACTATCTCTAGTGATGACAGAGTGACGTTATCTATAATCCCTTCCCTCTCTACCTGCCCATAGAGCACATGTTAATTTACGTATTAACTATATAAATGTTTAATGGCTGTACTCACTGTTTTATATAGTCAATGTTCACCACAGCTATTAATAACAACTGTTGTACACTTTTCTTGACGAAAAACTGAGAAAAACCTTAGTAAAAAGGATAATTATTGGAGAACGATATGAACATAGAACTAGCACAGTTGGCGCATGCGCAAACACTGAGAGCTGGCAACTGAAGATCAAAAATGAACTAGATGTTTTCTTTCGATGACAGTTGTCACTAAACATGTGTTGGGCTGTTTACACCACGATGTGGCAAATGACAGTTTGCGTAGTAGAATATCGTGGTGGGGGAGCTCATTTGTAGCTTAGCTAATGGAAAAGCTTCCTATTCACTTGCATATACTAATACTTAGCTCTAATCATCTTGTATACTAATACTTAGCTCTATTCCTCTCATAATCTAATCTCTAATCTCTTGTATACTAATACTTAGCTCTAATCATCTCGTATACTATAATCCTCTCATATACTAATACTTAGCTCTAATCATCTTGTATACTAATACTTAGCTCTATTCCTCTCATAATCTAATACTTAGCTCTAATCATCTCGTATACTAATACATAGCTCTAATCATCTCGTATACTAATACTTAGCTCTAATCCTCTCATATTCTAATACTTAGCTCTAATCATCTCGTAGGAGGAAGTGTATGAGTGATGACAAGTAGCTTTTGTAGGCTTGGCTTAGTCAAGGCTATTGATGATGGTCTTGAGCGAAGGATATAATTCATTCACAGTTTGTTGGGCTCCATGGCTACTTTTTTTTCTTTTTTAAAATGAAAGAATTTCTTCCTCATAACTTCTCATCAATATATATTTATATATTTTCAATATTTATATATAATACAATAAACTATTAATTATTATAAGAATGCTTAGCACTGGGTATAAATATTTGAGTTACATTGTCTTTGACCTAAAGTAGATTTATGCTTCATCAAACGCGATACGGAAGTAATATTTTCATTAATGTACCACCCAGCACTAGTGGCGGCCAATGCGTTACAAACCTGGGCTTACAAACAACTTAACAGCTGAACAAGCCGTTACAAGCTGTTTCAACATTTTTTGACTGAAAGTTGATTACATCAATTGAGTGTTGCTGTATTCAATTTTTTTTCTTTACCGAAATTGGCTTTTATTTAACTAAAGTGTTTAAATAAGTGTTTGAACATGTTTTTACTTAAACATTTTTTTTCTTAGGTGATAGCTTGTACTAGACGCGATACAACATTAGAAACAGCTGTAAATGTGAAAGCTTATAAACGAACGAAGAGGCAAGGCTTACGGGAAGCCAGAGCTACGGAAAAGCTTGAAAAACAACAGAAACTTGAGACAGAAAGGAAGAAGAGACAAAAACACCAGGTATTTCCTCAGTTCTAGCTCCTTTAGTCCACAATTAATACAATGTTGAAAATCAATGTTCATTTAATTAAATTTTCAGGAATATCTGAGCACTATATTGCAACATTGCAAAGACTTCAAAGAATTCCATAGAAATAATGTTGCTAAAGTTGGTAGATTAAATAAGGCTGTGATGAATTACCATGCGAATGCCGAGCGTGAACAGAAGAAAGAGCAAGAAAGGATAGAAAAAGAACGTATGAGAAGGCTTATGGCTGAGGATGAAGAGGGTTACAGGTGAGATATATGATGTATAATTTATATATGTATTATATAAACTCTTGTCTTAAGTTACATTAACCAACCACAGCGTAGCGTTAGCTTGTAGGTGAATATGGTTGGTCAATAATATTAACATTTATAGTGACAATAATAATCCTTAAAAATATAAAAAGAGAATTATATTGTTGCATTAGATGATGGGAATGAGGGTTCACAGATAATCAAATACATTTTATTGACTTAATATGATCGATCAGAAGGTGAATTAAAAAAAAAAAAAAAATGCAGAAAATCACTTTTTAACAATTAAAAGTTTTATATTAATTTATTAAGTTGTGATATACCAAAATACATAAGAATGAATGAATGTATGTATGTATGGACATTTTTAGCATATGTATTGAATTTTCATTAACGGAAAGAATCAATCTGTAATTTTAGTTTGTTTTATGTTAAACGTTTCTTTTTTAATATTCATTTCTCATCGACTATAGCAAGATAATTCTCCTATAATTGGCGTTCTCCTCTTCAAGACTTCTTTTATGTCTTTATTATTTTTTAAGAACAATATATTTAATTCACAATTATGTAATCATTAGAAATAATCTTATATATTATTATTTTTAAATGAATATAAAATAAATAGTGTAAAAATTAAAAAATACCTTTAAAAAATATAAATTTTGGCGCATTGGTATCCTTGTTAATAGAGCCCCAGATAATGGGGGTCCTACTGTATTTATATTAAATGAATAGTCAATATTTGTGAAATGATGTGTATATTCTGATATAATATTGTAAAAGAAAGATCTTTTACTTGAAAATATTTTTTCTTTGTCCTAAAGGAAACTGATTGATCAGAAAAAAGATAAGAGATTGGCATTCCTTCTTTCACAAACTGATGAATATATTGCCAATCTTACTGAAATGGTAAAGCAGCATAAAATGGAACAACAGCGTAAGCAGGAACAAGAAGAGCAACAAAAACGGAAGGTAAATGTTAAATAACTGTTATTTATTAAGATAATGTTACAATTTATAGATAGATATCTTGTTAACAATGGTGTAAAATTAAGTTAAGTAGGCTCTCGATAGTTCTATCTATTGAAATTTATGTGGAGAAATTAAACAAAATGCTATTGAAAAACAATTGAAATGTGTTTACTAAGCAAACAAAAGTGAAACTATTGACTAAGTTTATTTCCACAAACAATAATTATTAATTTGCCAGCTTCTGGAGAGTAGAATGTACAAGGAGATGAGAATAAACAAGGCAATAACCGTACGCACCACCAATGAGGGCATAGAACACAAATTGGTAACTGGTGGGGTGTAGGGTGTAGAGTTTTGAAACTGTCTCTTCTGTAAAGGCTGTACTTAATCTTGTTTTTTGTTATTTTGCTTTATTACTACCAACAACTTTGCCATCATAGCATGAATTGACTGATTTATGGGAAACTCAAACAGGAACACTTCTACTATACAGGGTGAGTATCTCTTAATGTAAAAAAAAAAAATTGGGTGAAACTAGATCAAAAGTGTAGCAAAATGCCTCAGACCTCATTTTCCTATTCCAATCCATTGCAGATATACGATAAATCAAAGACTTTTTTGAGGAAACCACATTTTTTTTCCATAAATGAAAGAAGAAAGAAATTATTGTTTAAAAGAAAATAAAGGAAAACTGTCAATAAAGCAACACCAGATCATAGGGTCTTAAATCATCGTGATGAAGTTGTGGTTTTCAGGGGAAGGCATTTCTACCGTTCCATGTGGAGTATCGTTGGTTTATTCATCTTTGTATTGCTTTCGAATAGTGTTGAAAAATCATAGTTTTGAAAAATCAACAGATTGAATGATGAGATTACTAAGATTTGTTACAAAATATCCTACCACAACTTCATCATGATATACTACCTGAAATTCGGCAAAATATTATTTTCCAACACCATGGTGCTCCTCCACATTATTTGAAAGCAATACAAATATAAACCAACAATATACATGGATAGGTAGAAATGCCTTCTGTAAAAACATACTTATCTGCCCATAAAATTCACCTCAAAAAGTAGTATTCTTCAACACAATCTGCATTCAGAAGATAACGGTAAAATTGAGGTCTATGATCATTATCAAAGAGTTTTAAACTTTACATTGAAAACCTAATAAAATAAATCCTAAATTATAGTAATAAATAAATAAATGTAATAACATAATATACTCTGATCTGGTGTCGCTTTATTGACAGTTTTCTTTTATTTTCTATTGAACAATAATTTTTTTCTTTGCTTTTTAATCCAATGAAGAGTTTATTATGTTAAAATGCATATTTACATTAAGGGATTGTCATAATGTTTTATTTACACAAGTAACTGATTTGTATGCCAAATGAGAACACCATGTTTTTTCGGTTTCATAAGTAAATTTCTCCATGAAATCGAAACAGAAACATTACGTTCAACATATCATTCGAAAGCTGATTAAATTTGCAAGTTTTAGTGAGATTTGACTTTTTGTGGATAGTTTTTTCGAATAACGGTGAGCGTTGAAGTAATAATCCAAATAAGGTGATGATCAAGTTGTTCTTTAGGTCAGAAGTTTGAAAAATTCAAGGTTACATGTACTCTGCTCTTATAGAAAAATTAATGCTAAATCCAAAAATGTGGTCAAAATTTGAAAAATATGTTTAAAAAAATATAGATATTACTGCATTTATGGAAAAGAACGTGGTTTCCTCAAAAAAGTCTTTGGTTTATTGTATATCTGCAACGGATTGGAATAGAAAAATGAGGTCTGTGGCATTTTGCTACATTTTTGATCTAGTTTCACCCAATTTTTTTTTTTTTTACATTAAGAGATACTCACCCTGTATATGTATAAATTTAGTAAAAATTAATGTATTAGTTTTAGAACTAATTTCATAAAATTAATATCATCATTTGAATTAATTATGTGAAAGCATCCCTTATGAATTAATTTCATGGTAAAGCAATGGAAAACATTATTTTGGTATTATATTATCTTAGACTCTTAGACTAGCTACCATCAAATCAAAACCAAAACCTGGCACTATTATATTTAGATGGCTATGGCTAATATATTTATTTTATTTTTCTGTTGTTGCGTACTATATACTATATACTATACACCCAAAAAATTTAGCTATTTATTCCATCCTTTCATATATTTCTCTCTTCAATCTCAGTATATAACCTCCCCTCTGATATTCTTAGGCCATAAATTCTTCATTTTTTGACTATCAAGAACTTTTCCAAGCTTGACAGATTTATCTATTCAAGACCAAACAAAACCCCTGCCCCACCCCCTTCCAGTTCTTACTACAATTATTATTTTATTTTATAATGGTTAAAAAAAAAATTTCAGAGGAAAAAGAAAAAGAAGAATAGGGAAGGAGATCCAGATGATGAAAGCTCTCAGATGTCAGATTTACATGTTAGCGTTATAGAAGCAGCAACTGGTAGGTTTACTTTTTTGTTTTTAAATCCTTTAAATATTTAATCATTTGACTTGGTTGCTAGTTGATGATGATTACTCTTGTTGCATACAGGTCGGCAGCTGACGGGGGAGGATGCTCCATTGGCCAGCCAGCTTGGGAGCTGGTTGGAGGCACACCCGGGCTGGGAGCCTTTGGAAGATAGCGAAGATGAAGATGATGAAGAGGACAGCGACGAGGAAGGTGATGATAACAGTAGATCAAAAGGTTTGATCAACTCCAGCTTTTTTTTTTTCTTCATAAAATTTATTTAAAATTACAGGATTTTATATTTAATATTTTTTTGTAACTTTCAATGAAGTAATTCTAGTTGATATAAATATTCAGATCATAAAGGTTTAATACCAAAAAAAATTATTTTCTTTTTTTTAAGATTCACTGACATAATTAGCTTACTTTTTTTTTTTTTTCAAATAAACTTAAAAAATAAAAATAGCCTATAATTTTGAGTAGATTTATTTATGTTATTATATATAATCATGGTTTTCTATAGAATCAAGAGAGGTGTATTTAAATATAAATTTTAGTTTATGCATGAAAACAGTTTGTTTTACTTTAAAGAAATGTTCTAAAAGTTTCTTTGTGCTAATGCAATTCAATATTTTTTATGTACTATTGTTATTTACATGTATTTCTCTTCATCATCTTTATTATTCGCATTCGATTGTTAAGTTGTCTCGTTATCTGTTGGTAAAATCCTATGGCAAAAGTTCAATCCAAATTTTTTTTAATGAAATAATTTCAACAGAAATTTCACTGCTTCTTTTGTGTTTAAATTAATTTTATTTTATTTTTAGTTGTTTTTTCCCAGTTTTATTTTTCCAAGGGTTATTCTTATTTTATTATATTTATTTATTTTTTTTTTAATGATCACACTGTAATGTGGGTTGCTTAGAGAGTTGAGGGATGTTCTATCTGTGTTTTGTATTCCGTTGTGTACTCTCAAGTATAGCAGTCACTTGTGATTGACCTGGAGTGATCTATCACGACAACTTAAGGAGTAAATATTATATGATTTAATTGCACTGTGAAAGCTGTAGTATGTCTACTGTTCAAGTTACTTGTAACCCATTGGAGATACTAAGTTTCACTGAGTGGAATACAACGTGCACCTAGGAAACATCGGCAGGTGATATTTGTTTCTCATATTGTTAATTTTGTTATCAGGTAAAATTAAAAAAATCAACATTCATATTTTGAATATTACAAGGCTTCAATTAGCAATCTTAATTCAGTTAATATATAATTTTCTGATTTAACCTTTTTTCTTCTTTATTCAAAAAATTAAAAAGTTGGTATATACTATTTTAAAAATATTGTGATGTTTGTTGTTCCTTAAACACCCCCACTTATGCTCCCCAACTGGGGCAGGAAGGGCGGGTTAGTCTACAGGTTACCTTATCTATTGTAGTGTAAGGTGGGGAGGTCATACCAGATGCTCTAGCCCAACACAGCTAAAAATTTTATTTGGTTACCTTGATAACAAGATTCTAGTTTATAACAAGTTTCGGTAAACTGTTTCGTTATTGATGGTGTCTTCTACTTAAGGTTTGTGATTTTTTAGGTCACTGTTCCCTTTGGATTAACTACTAAATTTACTTTTTGTTCAAAAGTAACATTATTATTATTGTTATAAATTTATTATGATGATAAAAATCTCAAGAAGATTAAAAAAAAAAAAAGAAAAGAAAATTTCATAGTTACCGAAGAAGTTGTGCTTGTGAGGGTCTTGTTAGCAAGTTTTTAGTTCATAGTCATGGTTGTGACTGTATATTTCATATTTCTTTATGATTTTTAAAATAGCATTTTAAACATTTTACCCCTAACCACCAGGGATAAATAGGAAAAGTTTTTAGCCGCCCACATACAGTGTTTAATATTATTAATTTTGTTGATTTTGTTTCTTTTGAAATTAAATTTTATTTTTAAAAATTTTTTTTTTTAATTTTGTTTGATTTTTTTTCTCCTCCCCACTCCTGTGCTGAATAGGTGGTTTTTCAATGATAGGAAAAGATGAAGCTGATAGCAAGTTATCTGTTGAAGACGAAGCTCGAGAAATGATAAAGAAAGCGAAGATTGAAGATGATGAATACAAGAACACGACCGAAGAACATACATACTACAGGTATGTTAACATCTTTGTATTATTACCATGGAGTTATAGACAAGTGGAGGGGGCTTACCTCTCAATAGCCAGGGCAGGCAGCCATTTTGGTGTGAACCGTATTATCAGTATATTAACCTCTTATCAGTTCAAATTTTGGCTTCCTAGGCTTTATACTGCTGTTATTTTATTTTAGTGATTTACTTATTTTATTTATTACGAACCCTTTCAATTGCTCTAGCCCAATGGAATGCAAGTCGCCAGTTGGGCATTGTGGGCATGGCCGGTCAGTGTTTTGGTCTCGCCCCTCACAGAACAATATACGGGAAGGGCCTCTCCATAGTTCTATGACTCCATGATTATTACTCACCATATGTTAAAGTATATTTTAGGTAATAATTTAGTATTATTTAATTGATTCATTTATAATCATGGGTGGGTGCTAAAAGGCACTTGTGTCATGTAAAGCTTTTGATAAAAAAGATGAATTATTATGATTGAGTAATATTCAAGTATTTATAATTCATTATTTATATTTTGGTATAATTTTTTTTTATAAAGTAAGGTAATATATAAGGTAGAAGGTGTGCAGTCATTTTATAAATGGCTTCGCGCCTCAATGAAATTTATTTATCTATTGTAAAAAAAAAAAAAAACTTTAATTGATGACTCATTATTAATGTTTAATCCATTATTGTCAAGTGACATAATACCACTTATTTCTTAATATTTTTAAAAATAATTATATGATATCTTAATCTGTTGTATAAAATGTAAATACTAATTTTTTTTATTTTTTTGAATAGCATCGCTCACACCGTGCATGAAATTGTCACCGAACAAGCTTCAATCATGATTAACGGTAAATTGAAAGAATATCAAATTAAAGGTCTTGAATGGTTGGTTTCTTTATACAACAACAACTTGAATGGAATCCTCGCCGACGAGATGGGCCTTGGCAAGACAATTCAAACAATAGGTCTCATTACTTATTTGATGGAGAAGAAGAAAGTAAATGGTCCTTACCTCATTATTGTTCCTCTGTCGTAAGTGTCATTTATTTATAAGTAAAAATTTATGTAAAGTCTATGTTACTTTTTAATACTGAAGTTTTAAGATTATATTGGGGTATTGGCATTTCAATAGCTATTGCAGTTGTTATTACAACTATACAGTTGGTCCCTTCTCGGGTTAATCATTCTAATGGCCTTTTTTTTTTCTTTTTTTTCCACCTGAACTGATTGAATACAGATTAATGTAAACAGTTTTGTGAGGATTACCAAGGTCTAAGATGTTATTGTTTTCTAAGAGTATCTTTTTAGTATTAAAAACTGAATTTAAGATGTTAGCAATTATACATAATTATTAGTATTCACTTATTACATCAAATAGCAGTGCATTAACTATTAACTCATGATTCAGTGAACTTTTGAACCACTTATCACGTTAAGTGCGGGTGCAAAATCGGAGACCCCTTCCCAGTGACTGAATTTTGTTTTTTTCATAAATAGACTTCATTTCACCTCCATATAAGGCGAAAAATATTTTAAAAAATAGTTTAATTTTAAGGTACAAAAAACGTGTTTCAATTTAGGATGCACACGGGGTTGTCCTCCATAATACGATAGGAAAATCAGTATCAGTATTTTAAAAGACGGTAACGATAAATAAAAGCTAAATTAAATAAATGTTTTTACATATTCAACATTTATTTAGCTTTTATTTATTGTTTCCGTCTTAAAGAAATAAAATTTAAAAAAAAAATATATATGTTTAGTAAGGTTCTTGAGGTTCAGTCATAAAATAAAAAATCAACTATTTTGTCGACGTTTCGAGACTATATTGTTCTCATAATCATGCCCTACAGTGAAAAAACAGGTTACAATAAAATTATATAAGTTATACAAGTTATTTCAAAACATAAAGTTAGCTACAGTACAGGTAGGTATATAACAACATGTGTAGGGTAATAAAAATATATATAATTACAGAAAATAGAGGAGTATGAAGCTACTTACAATGTTACTGGTGGATATGAATAGACTAACAATTCTAGTTCACAACTAACCTAGGGGAGTGAGTTTAAACAGACAATTAACAAGGGTTAGTGGGGAAAAACCCTATTTCTTAAAAATTAAGTTAAAAGGACTGTGTGTGGGTATTCCCAAAGTGGTTATTATATGTGTTAATATAATAACCAATTATAAAAATACTAATCACAATAAAAATAATCACTGTAATAATAATAGTCAAGAAAAAACACAAAAGATATAAAAAGCTATGTATTTATGTTGATACACTCATCGTTTAAGATATTGTTCCGATGTACCAAAATAAGACTTGCCACAACTATCTTCACATGGAATTTAATAAACAATATTAGACTGTAACTCTAACTTATCCGTATCTTTGGTTTTGGTGAATAATTTATTAATGGTGGAGGTATTTTTGAATGTGACCGTGTAATCAGTTTTATGGTTATTTGTGAGTGTATTCCTGAGCCTTTCTGATAGTGTTTGTATATATGGGATGGTGTAATATCTTTTATTAATATTTTCTTGTTGTTTCTGTTGAGTATTTGTTTGTTTGAGTAAGTTACAAATGAGTCTATGTGGATATCCCTTTATTGCACGATTTATTAAATTTTTTGCGGTGTTTATTTTATAACTTTTGGGGCATTGACTAGTATAATGTAAATATCTTCCGGAATGTATTGGTTTTTTCCACCATTCTGTATCTATTATTCCATTAGGGTTTCAAATTAAAAGTAAGTCTAAAAACGGTATTTTATTATCGTATTCAAATTCCATAGTAAACTTTAGTCTATTTGAAAATTTATTAAATTCGGCTAAAATTATTTCATGTTTATTGTCTTCTGTAGGTATAGCAGTAAGGATATCATCTACATATTTGAATAGAAATGGGGTGTTGAAGGGGATTTTGGAGATAACTGAATCTAGGAGATCCTCTAAGTATATGTCTGCTAAATTTGGAGCGATTGGAGATCCCATAGGGCACCCATACATTTGAATGTAAAATTTTTTATTAAATTGGAAATAACCCCTATCGGTACACAGAGCTAATAATTTGAGAAATTGGTCTTTAGGAATTGGTGTGTGAGTTTGAAGTTTATGCCAATGTTTTTCAATTATTATTTTTACTTTAGTGGTACAAATATTGGTAAATAACGAGGATGTGTCTAATGAAACTATTTTGTAGCCTTGTGGAATCCGGATATTAGTTATTTTATTATGGAACTCAAACGAATCTTTGACATTATATTTATCTGTGGAGAAGTGTTTTAAGATATTGGTTAGGTATTTAGATAATTCATATGTGGGAGAGTTTATAAATGAAACAATAGGTCTCACTGGGTTGTCAGTTTTATGATTTTTAATTAGTGGATACAGTTTAGGGGATTTTGGGGTATTAGTTATTAGTTTAATGTATGTTTTAGTATCTATGAGTTTTTGTTGTTTTAATTTAGCTAATGTTGAGTTGAGTTTGTATCGATCATTAGTTCATGTGTTGGGTTAGTACCAACATTTTTATATGTGTTCCTATCTTTTAATAAATCGTTAGTTTTATTAATATACTCGTCTTTCATAATTGCTACTGATTGATTAGTCTTATCTGTTTTAGTTATTATATTTGGATATGTTTTTAGAAATTCCCTGGTAGCTTTTTATATCTTTCTTGTTTTTTCTTGACTATTATTATTACAGTGATTATTTTTATTGTGATTAGTATTTTTATAATTGGTTATTATATTAACACATATAATAACCACTTTGGGAATACCCACACAGTCCTTTTAACTTAATTTTTAAGAAATAGGGTTTTTCCCCACTAACCCTTGTTAATTGTCTGTTTAAACTCACTCCCCTAGGTTAGTTGTGTACTAGAATTGTTAGTCTATTCATATCCACCAGTAACATTGTAAGTAGCTTCATACTCCTCTATTTTCTGTAATTATATATATTTTTATTACCCTACACATGTTGTTATATACCTACCTGTACTGTAGCTAACTTTATGTTTTGAAATAGCTTGTATAACTTATATAATTTTATTGTAACCTGTTTTTTCACTGTTAGGCATGATTATGAGAACAATATAGTCTCGAAATGTCGCCAAAATAGTTGATTTTTTATTTTATGACTGAACCTCAAGAACCTTACTAAACATTTAATAGTAACAGTCCAGAAATTTATATATATATATATATATATATATATATATATATATATATATATATATATATATATATATATATATATATATATATATATATATATGGATATAAATGGATATAAATCAAACTTATCTCACGATTCAAATTTTTCTTTTTTTTAAAATCCTAGATTATTATAAAACTCAATTCAGATTAAGTTAACATTTTTTAACTTTTTTTACTATTCTTAAGAATGTCTTAGTTTGTAGAACCATAGTTTAAGGTAAGTTGTTTGGTATAATGAAAACATAATTTTTATATTTTATCTTTTTAGAACATTATCCAATTGGGTTTTGGAATTCGAGAAATGGGCTCCTTCAGTGTTTGTGGTAGCTTATAAAGGTTCTCCTGCAATGAGGAGAACTTTACAATCACAGATGCGCTCGACGAAGTTCAATGTCCTGCTCACGACCTACGAGTATGTCATCAAGGACAAGGCAGTACTTGCAAAGGTATTGAAATAAAATTTTAAAGATTCATTTCTGTAAATTAGCACAATATAGACTCATTTTATTATTTATATAATATATAGTTGCATTGGAAGTACATGATAATCGACGAGGGACACAGGATGAAAAACCACCATTGTAAGCTGACGCAGGTGCTGAACACCCATTATTTGGCACCTCACCGCCTCCTTCTCACGGGCACACCTCTCCAGAACAAACTACCTGAGCTCTGGGCTCTTCTAAACTTTCTCCTCCCGTCCATCTTCAAGTCGTGTTCTACGTTTGAGCAATGGTTCAATGCACCATTTGCTACCACTGGAGAAAAGGTATTAATTTAGCTCTATTGGAATTGGATGTCTATTAACTTATTATTTTACAACTAATATTATCCACCAATTATTGTTGGGTCTGGATTTTATTTTTTTATTTCTTTCTTTCTTTATTTAATCCGTTGTTGATGCCATCTAGGGATGGGTATTGTAAGAAAAATATCTGTATTCTATATCGACGATATTTTGAGCTCTGAATATGGATACATGATATATGAGTGACCAAACATTATATCCCCGATATATCCCCATAATGTTACAATGATATTCCTGTTAGTGTTAGATAATTTAGGTAATGGCATAGAACCACTAGTCTTCTCAAATGTGACATGTAACACAAATTAACTATATTATATTACTTCCTTCATGAATTTAGTGGTTTATATTTAGTTATTTCCGCTTTCCTAATATGAGAAATTTTCATTCCACTTATTGTGTGAATGTATTCTTTGTCTTTATATTATTTATTACCTTTAGGTTAGAAAGCTTGTAATATTAATTCAATAAAACACTTCTATCTTTAAAAAAAAGGTTGGATGATGTTGGTTCGGCTCAGGCAACAAATTTGAATGCTACCTTTCCATTTGAACCTTCAAGAGGATTCCATTTGGCAGTGATCTAATGAACTTGGAACAATGTCGGCAAATGCACTCATCAGCTTCTTCAGATTCACTAAAATATCGATACCCATCCCTACGATTGTATAACTGAAGCTATTTATCCTTGATATTAGCAATACTATTTTTTTATTTGTTCTATTAGTATGGAAACCTGTTCTGCTTCAGAATATTTAAATTTTGTAATTTTTTTTAGGTTGAGTTGAATGAGGAAGAAACAATTTTGATTATCAGGCGTTTACATAAGGTCCTTCGACCTTTCCTCCTTCGTCGACTGAAAAAGGAAGTCGAAAGTCAGTTGCCAGAGAAAATTGAATACATCGTCAAGTGTGATATGTCTGGTCTCCAACGTGTACTTTATAGGTACATTTACTTGATTTTATTTGTACATAATGAAACCAAAAATCTTATAACATATATTAATATAAGATTGCTTTTGATTATTTTTGCAGGCACATGCAGAGTAAAGGAGTCCTGCTTACCGATGGTTCTGAGAAGGGCAAGCAGGGTAAAGGAGGAGCTAAAGCGCTAATGAACACGATCGTCCAATTGAGGAAGCTTTGCAATCATCCTTTCATGTTCCATCATATTGAAGAAAAATATTGTGATCACGTTGGCCAGAACAACGTTGTCACAGGGTAACTATTTTAATATCTTTAACGGTCGTAATGATAAATATCCTATTCTTTCCATTTGGTTTTGATAAATCATTTTTTTTTTTTTTTTTTTTTTTTTTCGATAACTTACAGTATCCCAAAGATACTCCCTATTATTGTCTTGTTATCTTGGCTAGTTCATTTTGTATTTCTGTCATTTGCATAGATTTTTCTGCTTATTTATTAGAAATCATTTATTATTATTATCTAATGCTTTACAAAAAATCTAATTTCTTTATTTTTCTAATTTCTTCTATCTAGTTGAATAATATATTCTAATATGATAAATTTAAAATTGTTTATAAGATTTTAAAAATAGAACTTGCTTTTATTTAATTATTGTAATACGTTTCATATCCCTTGACTAAAGTACATGGGGCCTACTATAAAAAAGAATGATACTTTTGCTGAGAAAATAAAAAAAAAATAATCGGTTGGGTGAAATTTTTTTTGTGTCATTGTATATTATCAAAATTTATATGCAGATGTTCTAAATGATTTATTATTAAATTTATTTCAATGTTCTTGTATAATATTTATAATTTTTTATAATCCTTAGGCCTGATCTGTTCCGAGTTTCTGGTAAATTTGAATTCCTCGATCGTATATTGCCAAAACTGAAGGCCACGAGCCATAGGGTACTTCTTTTCTGTCAAATGACTCAGCTGATGACCATCATGGAGGATTATTTGTCTTGGAGAGGGTTCTCCTACCTTCGTCTTGATGGTACGACCAAATCTGAAGACCGAGGAGATCTTCTGAAAAAATTCAACAATCCAGAAAGTGAATATTTTATTTTCTTGCTCTCAACCAGAGCTGGAGGTCTCGGATTGAACTTACAGGCTGCAGATACTGTCATTATATTTGATTCAGATTGGAACCCTCATCAGGTATGTTTACATTTAAAGATGTGTATCAATATTGTGATGTATTATCATTGAATTCTGATTATTAAACCATTTATAGTAAAGTAACATAAATAATGATAAGTAACATTTTAAATCAAACTTTTAACATTGAAATTTTTCTCATGGTGATAATAGTGCTTTCTTATGCTATATTATTTCTTTAAACTAATCAGTTTTACTGGGAAAAAAAGTTAAATTATTGAATATTAAAAGAAAAAGCTAATTTTTTATTTATTTATTTATTTTTTTTTTGACATGAATACATCTTTAAATTTGCTACCATACAGGGGGGGGGGGAGGGGGCAATCCAAAAAACCTAATGATAACTCAAAATCGGGGGAAACAGTTTGGCGTTGTAGTTTTGAATCTATCCTCTACATCCAAAATTAAATTATACCACTGGATAGCTAAAGGATCAAAGAATTCATTATGATAAGCAAGAACAGTGACGCATCGAGAGCGGTGGATGGGGATGTGCCACCATTTTGATGTTATTTTGCTGCTTATTGAGATTTGCAATTAGTATAAATTTTGTCTTGGAGAACCTACGATATTCGTTTTAAGTTTTAATCATCAGTTGTTGTCAAAATCTATCAATTGCATATAAAACATTGGTTTAAAGTAGTGACAGTGAATATAATAAGGTGTTAGTATAAAAAAATATATAAAGTTGTGCTATAGGCGCTGAAAAGCCAAATCCAAATACAAAGATCGTATATGGTTCGAAAGGGCTACTCAAGAACAATCAAATGGTAATAATAAAACACCATATGATCTAGTCAAGCAGTGCCGGGAACGTAAAAGTTCCTGATCAGTATTGTTTTATACTTATTACAGCCATTAATGCACAAAGCTTGGCCACGCACTCAGAAGACATGTCTACAGATACAATCATCAGCTGATCTGATTATTTGGCAATCAGCTTAAATTTCATGCCAGTGAATGTGCCTAGCATTGATCTGAGATCATATTGTAATACCGCTAAGAACAGACAAATTGCAACTACATCATCAGTAGTGGTATCATCATCAACTCGCAAAGCCGGTGGTGTCGCCATATATCGCAACATCAATAGCTTCACTGATTGTATTAGAGTTAACATTGACATTTTGGATATTTATTTGGGAAAGACGCAAAACCTGGTGATGTCTGTCTAGTAAACGTGAATGGCAAGGGTATCTTCAAATTCGTACTCAGGTGTGTGTATATCCACCCAGACAAAGCGTTAGCAGAAATTAAACTCTTAATGTTACGGTCGTTGTTAAAATATTTCAAAAACGTCGCTAAGCCTCATCTTACTGCACCAGTTATGATAGTGATAGTAGATAGAGACTTTAATATTGATGTCTCACAAAACCACTCATTGCTCGACTTCATGCTCAGCGAGTTCAATTTGTCTTATATTGAAACTTCTCCAACAATGTCAGGTAATACCTTTATTGATTTAACGTTTACCAGAAATCTCGATATATCTTGTATGCCATTTGTGTCGTACTTTGATTGATAAAGTTATATTGTAACACAATAATTATTAGTTTTCTTGTTTTATCCTAGATACATAAATAAAAATATTTTATTTAAAAAATATAACCCATTACATAAACGTATTCACATATCACACATGGCCATGGCCATGACACAGTCACACCCATTTTTACTTTTTTAAGATTTGTTTTGAAAAATACTATTTGATACAAAAAATAATGCTTTCTACTTAGGTCATATTTACATATCTGCCATGTTTATTTTGTGTTAAAAGAATATATAAATTTATTTTAAAATCTAAAGTTAAAAAATTCATAACGTTTTGCAGTATTTGACCTCAAAAACCACAATACTATATTCTGTGAGGGGATTTGCTAAGGGCTCTGAGAAAGGTTCAGTTGTGGGCCTAGGAACTGCTCCAGGGCTCAACGTGTTAAATATTGTTACTATTCACAGTTATGTTGGCATTGTGTTTTTATGATTGATTTATTTCCTTAGGATTTACAAGCTCAAGACAGAGCTCATAGGATTGGACAGCAAAACGAAGTTCGTGTTTTGCGGCTAATGACAGTAAATTCTGTTGAGGAGCGTATTCTTGCAGCTGCTCGGTACAAGCTGAATATGGATGAGAAAGTCATTCAGGCTGGTATGTTTGACCAGAAATCTACAGGAACCGAGAGGCAGAAATTTCTGCAAAACATCCTTCATCAAGATGATGCAGATGATGAGGTTAGAATCGATACAATGTTATGTATTAAAAAAAAATTTAATTGTTATGTAATTTTACAGTACAATGTTATGTAATTTAAAAAAAAATTAATTTTAGCTGCTTTGTATCTATGACTGCATACCCCAACAACCTACATCTGCAAATTTGTTTATTTTTAAATACAGTTACAGATGTTAATCTTAAAAAAGTTACTATTTATCATTTGAAGATGTAATCTCAATTAACTTTATGTTTTTGTAGGAAAATGAAGTTCCAGATGATGAAATGGTTAATCGTATGATTGCGCGAACAGAAGATGAATTCAACCTCTTCCAGAAAATCGATTTAGAAAGGAGGAGGGAAGAGGCTAAACTTGGACCTAACAGGAAGTCAAGGCTTGTAGAAGAGGCGGAATTACCAGACTGGCTTGTAAAGAATGACGATGAGGTAACACTAAATTCCTACGTTTAATTGTAAGAGTAAAAAATCAATTAGCTGTTAATAAATATTTAATGAGCTCCTTGCATTAATATTTCCTATCATAACCCAAGGGTTAGGATGTGGTGTGAGGTCTGAGGTCTGTTTGTACTCCTTGGCTCAAAGAATAATCAGATTCATTTTGTAGTTTCATTTTTTAGAACTAATAATTTATATATTATCTTGAGTATAGATATATATCTAGATATAATGCTGTCCTGCAAATTAAGCTATTTTACTTTTGCAATAGAATTATTGAACTGCTATTTAGTTTACTTTTGCAATTTTCTTCACTATATGAGTTTAGTAAATGTAACTAAAAAAAAATTCTTAACATCCAAGAGCCAATTTCTGTCAAATTGATTAATAACTTGATAATGCTAGTTGAAAAGGTTTGTGAGATGGAATTAGTGAATTAGTTGGACGGCTACCAGGTTACCAGTGTTGGTCATGTTATATATATTCTTATCAGTATTTTATAATGAACAGTTGTATTTTTAAATGTATTTGCTCTTGCTTTTATATCCTTCTGAAAATCATTTTTCCATTTTATCTCTTTATTGATCTAATTTACTTAGTATTAAGAAGATGTGGGTAATTCTAATTAGCTTTTTACCATCAAAGGAGGATTTTTTATAACTGTGATGCATTGGTTATGTTGTGCTTAATAATAAGGCTTTAGAGTATCCATTTTGACGCAAATTGTATTTTTAGAGTAATAACAGGATTAGCGAAAACCATTATAAATGCCCTATTGAAAAGTTTACAATTTTGACTTATCCACTTTACAGCCAGGGATTTAATATGATAAAAATGTGTTATCTTTTAAAGTGAACTCATTGTAATTTTATTATTAATTTCATGTTTATCTTATTATAGATTGAGAAGTGGACTTATGAAGAAACCGAGGTCCAAATGGGAAGAGGCAATAGGCAGAGGAAGGAAGTAGATTATACAGATAGTTTGACTGAAAAAGAATGGTTAAAGGTAAATTTATATTTACATTTACTTCTCATTATGAGGCATTTCAATTTTAAGGACTGTTTTTAAAAAATTAAGTTGCTATAACTGTTTCATCACCGTAGGCCATTGATGACAATGTAGATGATTTTGATGACGATGAAGAGGAAGAGGTAAAAACAAAGAAAAGAGGCAAGAGAAGAAGAAGGGGAGAGGATGATGAAGAAGATGCAAGTACTTCAAAGAGAAGGAAATATTCTCCATCTGAAAACAAACTGAGGAGGCGTATGCGTAACCTCATGAACATTGTTGTTAAGTATACTGACAGGTGAGAATACATAGCTAACCATCTCTATGTAAAGGAATCCAAAATTAAAAATGAAAATGTTATTTTAATGTTTACAGTTCCAGTTTATATGACACATAAGATTATTATTACTATTTTAAGAGATCACAAACTATTGTTGCATTGGCTGTTATGTAACTTATAGACTATTGTAGAGTCTCTTAGAAATTTCAGGCTTCTTAAGATGCCTGTTAGATCCCTGTTAAGGAATTTCCTCAGTATTTCTAATATTATTAATAATTAAACCGTTAAGGCTTCATATTCTTAATAATATTTAGATGTCTTCATGGACCTTATTAGTATATGAAACAATATCTGTTTGAGGATCAACAATAAGAAAAGTAAATAGGAAATCAGTCTATTTATTATTCCTGTAAATCTTTTTTTCTTATCTGTTTTCTTTCACAGAATTCCTTCTAGTAGGTCACCTATTACAATATTATGAGTTGTTATGTGAACATTAAGCTGGTTCCAGTTCTCAGCCTGGCTTTCTTATTGCCATCAAGAATATTCTATTACTCCTTCTTAAATCAATTAATGTTATTTCAGACTTTATTCTTTACGAGTAACAAAACTTCAAATTAGGCAAGGACTACGAAAGGGTTACGAAAACAATTCTAGCAGTAATCGCTGATGGTGTTGTTGCCAGCCATTTAATGAAATTATTCAGCCCTACTATGTTTTGTGGAAAATGTTCCTACCGTGTTAGGCAATTTTTGCAAATATAGTTGCACCTTAATGGCAACTCTTTGTTATATATCTTGTCCTCGGCTAATATGACATTGGCTATGACATCAAAGCTACCTTCAAATTAACACCTTAAAACGCAGTTTCTCATTACTGCCAGTTTTATTTCAACCTGGTCATAAAATAAAAAAGAAAGAGAAAAATTCTTGTGAATTGTTTTCCTGGGAAGTATTGAAAATGTAGCCCATCTGTAATTTTAAGCGTCTAAATAATTATTGAATAGGTTGTCAGCCATTCACTTTTTAATACAGAAAAAATCTGTGAAAAAGATCTCTCTCGTAGGCTGATATTAGACTTTAAGACAGACAATCTATATAACATTGACACAGCTCTTGATGTTTCTTGCCATTTGGGCCCGTTCTCATTAAATGAGTTTAAACTCATAAATTTAAACGAATTGTGGTTTGAAAATCAGACTTTCAAGAGGATTAATTAGTAAAGATATTGATACAAAGAAATAAGGAGTCAAAAGTAAATAGTTTATTATTTAGGTAGGTGATTTTATGAAAATATGAAATGTTATGCCTACATTAATTTTGTGGCCAACCCAATAATTTTTCCTTTATAAAAACAAATTTAACTTTTCCGCATTTCAACCAACCATACTCTTACTATTGAGAACTTCATTCGGATTAGTATTAAGCATATTGCTTATGGGTTTATTTTATATTCATTCAGTTGTTAGTTAATGATTTTATCTTTTTGTTTGTACTTAATGGTATTTTAATGTTTTTAGTGACTCGAGAGTACTCAGTGAACCATTCATGAAACTTCCCTCTCGCCATAAGTACCCAGACTACTATGAGTTGATCAAGAAACCTATAGACATCAAGAGGATATTGGCCAAAGTAGAAGAGTGTAAAGTAAGTAATGAGTCAGTTGCACTTGAATTTAAATGTTAGGGAGGTCTCATCCCATTCCAAGTTATATTATAAAGGTACTTTATGCTTATGTTTCCCTGTCATCTGCTTTCAAAGCTGTTTGAAGGATTGCATCGGTCATCATTTTACCATTTGAAATCCCTTGATGAAAGATATTTTATGGACTCGACAATAACATCCTCCACCAGGCAAGACTCAATACTCACCATTTCCTCATACTACCTCTAACAAATACCTGATAATAGCGCTGACTTGAAAGTATTTTTTTATAATGTAGACTGCAAGTCCAACTACACTGATTTGTTTCTATAACTGCAAAAAATGGTTTTATTACTGTATGGCGGTTTTATACTAAATAGACAAAACAAAACACAAACTCATGTCAAATAAAACAAAACTGTAACTTCTCGCAAACTTTTTGAAGACTGACATATTTTGCAACAGTTGGAGTTTTGTTTAGTGAAAACAGTTTCTATTTCCACCTTGCTGGTCTGAACACAAATTATGTGCCGCTGTTTAGCTTGTTAGTAGGGTAAATAAAAATTGTAGCTTTTTTTTGTATAGGAAATTTTTTTTGAAATGCTGGATAAATTTATTATAACTATATAGCAGAACATATACATTACGCCTGTTAATTACAGGTAGTATGCTAATGTGTATGGAACCACTAAAAATGTCAAGAATAAATGACCCTTCTATAGGGTTATTATGGAAGGGAAACAAAAAATATATATATATATATATATAGATATATATCAACATACGCATAAATTTCTCCATATGCGTTAAATGATACATTATTTATTGATTATTCCAGATTATGACTAAAGGTGGTAAAGTTTCCAAAATACAATAAACAACTGAAGAAATCTGTACCATAATTGATTTCTTTGAGTGGAAAAGGAAAAGGACCGAAAACAAAAACAAAATGTAGCCGGCCCGTTTGATAGAAACATCGGTTTTGGGTTTGCTTCAGTTTTGTTTTTGTTTTTCAGGTTCTAAAAAAAACAAACAACATAAACTGTACTGTCCGTTTAGTGGCAAACCACCTAAACCATGTAATTGTGATTAAACAATCCATAGGCTCTTTTTTATGGGTTTATAAAAATATATATATTTTTTTATTATTATTTATTTATTTTTTATTGCTTTATTTAAATTTGAAAATATTTTTGGAGCTATCTGTACTATTTGTTTCCTTAAATAGTTAAGGATAGTGCTTATAAATAAATATATCCTGCTTAAGGATAGTGTATTATAAAATGAAACATGAGATGAGATAATTTATTATTTATACATACTAAGTACAGTCATGGTCATAGAAATTGCATCACTAAAAAATAATGAAGGATCTCCTTAAACCAATGTTGTTCTTACCTTTTGATAATTTTAAAATGTTTTGCAAAGAAAGAGAGTAAGTTGTTAGGCATAAAAAAATGTTAAAACCCAAACTAAAAATAAAAAATATTCATAAAATGATAAAAAAATTTTTTAGTATTAACTAGAAATTTAAGAAAATTTTTTTTTTTTTTACGTACTCATATGAATTTATTTAGAAAAAAATTATAAAAACATTAAAAATACATTTATTGAAATATTAATTTAAACTAGTATTTTGTCGAACCGCCATTAGCCCTGATAACTGAGGCGATCCTGTTTTTTTATGATTTCTTCACTAATCTCCTCATTCTACACTTTTTCAATTTCCTGTTTTAGCTCATCTTTATTCTTATGCTTTGCAATATTAATTTTTTTTTTTCATGATCTTCCACAAGTTTTCTATAGGATTTAAATCAGGTCTAATGCCTAGCTATGACAGCGTGGAGATCTTGTTTTCTGTTAAAAACTGCTTTACCTGGGCCATTCTCATGGCAGTGATTTTTCACTGTCCTGCTGGATTTAAGATGGAACTAAAACTTACAAATCAATATTTTTGGTGGATTTGAACGTACTCCGACCCCTTAAAGTTGTTGCATGCAGCCTAGTTTCGAAAAATATTTTTGTTATTTTTGCTTCCTGATGTTTATATCCACATTGAAATTAATCTCGATATGTTTCTTTGTCTGGAGGTCTGAGTTCATGCTAAGGACCTCTATGGCCTCCATTTTGTATAATAGCTTCTTATGACCCTCTCTTCTGGATGGTTCATAGAGCAAACCTTGCTTAGCAAGTTTATAAATGGAAAGCATAGCTTTCGCTTCTACCTCCAGCTGTAGCGGCCTGAGGTTTAGTATAACCTCCATTGCCGCTGTTGGGGTGGTTTCTCATGGCTCCCGTTATCAGAAGGCATGCCAATCTTTGTACCTTATTTAGTTGGACTCTGGATTTCTCCCGTCCCGCTTTATGCCACCATACCACATTGGCGTATAGTATCATTGGTCTGATCACCATGGTGTAGATCCAATGTACCACCTTCGGTTTTCATTCCCCAGGATCTGCCTACTGCTCTTTTACAGGCCCATAGGCTCCTTAGGGTTTTGGACGACACATACTCTATGTGTTTATCCCATTGTTATTTTTCTATAGCTACAAAAAGGCTTATAAACTCATAACTTTCACTTGTCCCTAGCTATAGTATGAGATTTCAAGGAAGTTATTTAAGTATTTATTTTTAGAAAACTTATGTTTTTATTTTCTAGAGTATGAGACCATATATTGAAGAATAAATTAACATGCTTTTAAACATTTTTAAACTATAAAGGGAAACTGAAAATTCCGTTTTCTTTTTGTCCCTCGGTTTGGCCTCAAGACCGTCACACAAAATAGTTATTTAAATATTCTCTACAAGAATAAGCTAGTGCTAATTATTGCTATCTACATAGTAATTCGTGAGGTTATCTTCATAAGTGATGTGTTTGGAAGACATTTTTTGGTGTATTCTCTAAGATTTGCATCAATACAGGGTAAGTTTTCTTCCTCGTACTTTTTCATACTCACGACCGTCACGCGTTTTTAAAATGATTCGTATTTTTTAAAAGCTCCTGGACTCCATATTTGATTATTTGTAGATGTATACAACTGATTAGTCAAACTAGCTGTTTAGGTAAGGTTTTGGTGTTGCAATTAACATTAATTTAAGGGAGGTTCCTCACGACCGTCACACCAATTTTTTTTTTTTAATTTTAAATTGTTACATATTAATGTACCAACACTTTTATACGTATGAAACATCACTGAATTGAGTTTCTTTTTGGCGGGGGGTTGAGGGGGAGCGGAATCGGACTTCGAAATAACTCAACCGATTTTCGTCAAATTTTATATCAGAGTTATAAACCTATTTCCTAACACTTTCATAAGGGTGAAACATCATTAATTTAAGTTTCTTTTTTTTTGGGGGGGGGGATTCACACTTACAAACGACTTAATCGAATTTCGTAAAATTTTATATTTGGGCTATATACCTATTTACCAACACTTTTATAAGGGTGAATCATCATTAATTTAAGTTTGTTTTTTTTTTTTTTTTTTTTTTTTGGGGGGAGGGGGGGTCAGATTTAAAAACAACTAAACCTTAATATTTCTTTTTATGGCATTACTCCTATTTATCTTTTATTTTCTTCAACAAGTTTTGGAGTACATGTTGAAACCCATATGTTGAACCTGCTGCCGTCAAAACCCTGTGTGCCGGAAAAGGCGAGGTAGGGGGAGGGGGGAAAGAAAAAAAAAAAAAAAAAAAAAAAAAAAAAAAAAAAAAAAAAAAAAAAAAAAAAAAAAAAAAAAAAAAAAAAAAAAAAAAAAAAAAAAAAAAAAAAAAAAAAAAAAAAAAAAAAAAAAAAAAAAAAAAAAAAAAAAAGAGAAAAAGAGAGAAAAAAATGAGAAAAAAAGAAGAAAAAAAAAGAAGTTTTGTAGAACATTGCTCCATCTTCAGGATAACTGATTTCCCTCTCATAGTAATAAGTACATGTCCATACCGACCCTCAGTTGGACATGCACATAGAGTTATGCCTTAAAAAGAAATATTAAAAATTTAATCTCATTCAATAAAATAGTTGAACAACTGAACTGTTTTTTTGTAAAATACTTTCAGAATTGATCACAATTTTTTTATTACTTTAATTTTTTATGTATCAATAATAAATTTTATTATTTTATTTATTTAGTTTTATCCATTTGAGGACATTAATAATTTTTTAATACGAAAAAAAAATGTTTAAAGAAAGAGTAACGGTCAAGAGCGTTTCTATGAAAAGCTCTATAAAATGCTTCAAAACAGTGGTAAATAGAAAAAAGAAATCGGCCCCACCTGGGAATTCAATAAATAGAAGGTATATTATAATAGAAAACTCAAAAATAATAAAAATTTAAGCAACTTTAAAAATATAATTCTTTTTTTAATTTTAGCTGAGGCTATGAGAATGACCCACCTATCCAAAAATGCAATGTTAAGGCAATAAAAAATAATGTATCTTACAGCTAATACATTTTTTTTAAATAAATAACTATTTAATTTACCGATTTGGCTCTATGGCATGGAGCAGAATCATCTTGAAAAATGAAGTCTCCGCAGTGTGTAAGATGGGAATTCATTGAGGGAATCAAACTCTCTTCCAAAAATTTTTTTATATTTTTCTGCATTAACCGTTCCATCTATGAAGTTTATTTGGCCAACTCCAAAGTAGGAAAAACATCCCCAGACCATCACACTTGCCGGATGTTTCACTGTTTTTATAGTACAGGATTCGTCAAATCTTTCATTTGGCCAACGTCTTACTTAAGGAGCACCGCTGGGACTGAAGACATTGAATTTACTCTCATCTGAAAAAACGCTTTCCTCCAGTCATCAGAAGTTCAATTTTTAAAATTCTGCGCCCAATTTAGGCGAGATTGTCTCATTTTTTTTTTTGTTAAGAAATGGCTTTTTGGCTGGTTTTCTTGCCCATTAACCTCTTTCTCTTAATCTTCTACCAACTGTTTCTCGACTTACTTAATCTCATGCTTAGAAAGTCCAGCTTCAGCAAACGGCACTATTTTAACTTTTTCCTCATTAGACATTTGATTGAAACTCACAATCAGCCTATTGGAGATAATAATACAAAATACGTGCTTAATATTAGATACTGTGGGCACAACTAAACTACGAGTCAGTGATTCCATCTCTCTCTAATACTAGAAGTAGAAGGTAAACAAATACAATCCCACTATTTGTTTACACATTTAGGATCAAAAAGATAATAATCTAAGGTGATGCAATTTCTATGACCACGACTGTATATTTAATTTCATTAATTGTATAATACTTCATTTATTTTTATTTGTTTTTTTTACAGTATGCTGACATGGATGAATTAGAAAAGGATTTTATGCAACTTTGTAAAAATGCTCAGACATACAATGAGGAGGCCTCATTGATCTATGAAGATTCGATAGTATTAGAAAGTGTTTTCTCTAATGCTCGTCAAAAAGTAGAGCAGGATAATGATTCAGATGATGATGAAAGTAAAGGTTGGTTTATCTGTTTTTATTATATTATAAATTCTAATTTATAATTTATAATAAGTTCTAATTTATAATTTATAATAAGTTGTATATTTTGGTACAGGTGACCAAGAAGATGCTGCATCAGACACTTCATCCGTCAAAATGAAATTGAAACTAAAGCCTGGGAGGACCCGAGGGAGTGGAGCTGGTGGTAAAAGGAGGAGAAGAAAATATATCTCTGAAGATGAAGACGAAGACCATAGCGAAGTTTCCTTAATGTAATGCCTCTTCACTGTCCTTTGTAATTATTAGTTTTCATCGGTGTTCGGTACCTGTCAGTCAAGGGAGAAGCTAAGCTTTTTAGTTGACTATTGAAGAATTTAGGACTGAGTTCTGTTTTTGTTTTTTTTGTTTGTTTTTTTTTTATTTGGTGTCGTGTTGTACAAAAAATTCTGTATTACTGTATGACCTACTCTTTAGAGAGTAGCCTCTTTCGAGACACCTGTCATTGAAATATTGTGCAAATCGATGTGCGTTGTTGATATTATGTAAAGTATTATTTAATGTACTTTATAATTTTAATTAATTGACTCTGTAACAGTATAACAGTATATAAGCACAGTATACGCTCAGCCGTATTCATTTAGCACATTTCTATTGAATATAAATATATTATTAAATGTAACTGACTACTTTATAGAATTTATCATCTATAGAATGGAAAATTATTGTTTTATTTAATTTCTTTTTAAAACTTTTAGAGCATTTATTAATTATATCGATTGTAAATTTTTTTTACTATGTCATTTTAATATTAATTATTTGTGGTGTAAATCCTGTGTATTTATTTTATATATAAATATTAAATATATATAGAACCTGGAAAACAGGTTAAAAGTGATGATCTTCATTTATTTTATCCATCTTTGCCGAATCTTGAGATCTATATCTTTATGAGTTTTGTAATTGTATACTTTATTATGTAAATAATTTCTAAGGAAGAGGCTAAGTATATTATAAAAATATTTTAGGTAAAGATTATTAAACTCATAGAATAGATTAAATAAATTTTTATTTCACTGTACAAATTAAAAAAAATAATAAATTATATACAAAATGTAAATTACCAATTTACAAATCATTTACATAAATTTTAAAAATTATATACATCTTTTATGATTTTAAACTTGGAAAAATCATAATTTTAAGATTGAATTGGTTTTTATGGCTATTTCCTTTTTACGCTTTCTCTTTAATTTCTCTTTTTGTTTTGTGGTTGCATCTTTAAATAATATTATTCCTTCATTTTCTTCAATGTCACGCTGCAAGAACTTTAAGCCATATAAGTTAACACCAACCATATCCTGAAAGAAAAGAACATGTAATAAATAACTTGTAAACTTAGAAATATATCTTAATCTTTAATAAATCTGTGCCTCTGTATTATATATTATTATTACATTAAATCTAATTGATGAACAATTAATTGCTAATAATAAAATTCTTTTTTCATGAAAATTATATTCATCTCTATTATAAGTAGTGTAGTAGTCATCCATGTAGGTATAGATGTTACCACTTTTCCTGTAATTTTATTTATTACTAGCATCCCTCAGCGTGAACGTGAGCCCGCTCTCTACTATATAACTAAACAACTTACAATTAGATAATTTTAACTAATAATTAAACTTTTATTTGTTTATCGATAAAACTGTTTGTATTCAAGTATCCAATTGAGCATTATTTTCTCAATGATATTTTGATATTTTAAGATTACATAAAGAAAACCATAATTTCACATTTTTTTTTTTTTAATTTTAACGTAAGAGTTGTTAATCCAAATGGACAGAGGCTATTAAGAAACTTTTGCGGATAATGGACCTCATTATCAGTGTTCACAACTAAAGGCCCATCAATTATATTTTTATAAACAATGTCAAAAAACAAAGGATCGACATTTTGTATTGGTTATAATTTCTAACCATACAATTATTTAACAGTGTGGGCAAATTGTGTTTCTGGCATTCAATATTGTGAATTTAAATTATGATTATACTACTTCTAAACCATCCTAGAACTATGAATATAATATAGATAAAATTTGGAACGATGTGTTAAGCAGTTTTACCATTGTGGAATATTAACCAAATATCGTATTTTCAAACTGCACTGGGATCCATATGTTGCATCACATTATTAAATCTTTTTTAATAATTTAATAAAATATCAGATTTTATTATGAATTTCTAGCTTTATATAACACATTATCTCTGTAACCTCTCTTGAATTGAGCTCGTCACCTATCATTAAATTTTCAAACTTCAATGCGCATATTTGTCGCGTTTTTAACAACAATTTAATTGAAAATATGTAAATTTTATTATTGCTAAACCTTCCTTAAACTATGAAGATGTAGTTAAAATTTGGTACAGAAAATGATTGGTTCAGTAGTTTTCGTAGTTGGTGTTCACAAATGACTTGAATGGCTTGACCTTTTATATAGTAGTATAGATACTAGACATTTAGAAGATGATCGGCTAACACAATCTTTAATGATGTGTTTTTCAACTGATTTTAAGTTAGAACTTAAGTAGTAATACAAAACACCTGGAAACATAAACCACTGCCAAGGTCCCAAGGTCTTCTATTCAATAACAACTAGTTAAGTAGTAGAAGGCTATAAAAATACAACACAAAATTTCTTTGATTACTGATCAATAGTAAACAAAAATATATTTAGTTGACAATTAATGCAAGTTAGTGGCTTTACAATAAATGATGGGAAGACATTTTTAGTAATCAAAATACGACGCTCCATTACTCTAAATACATTTCTACAAATGTCTTAAATGCCTTTTCTATTTCCTCTGCATAGAATTTCAAACATTATTAACGAATTCTAAAAATACATTACTATCTATCGACATTTCATCAATTAATTTTTTATATTTTAAAAAATTGTCCATATATCTAAAAAAGTGGTAATCGGTAGACGAGAGATGAGGATAATAGGGAGCCTCATAGCCAAGCTCTAACAATTTGAAGGGCAGACAATTATTTTCTGGTCATTGTTTAATGCAGGGATCTCCAAACTTTTTCAGCCTTTGGGCCATACTGATTACTTCCATGGGTTTCAAGAGGCAATTTTCCTGCCAATATCTATACTGATTGCCGATGATAACATCTAGACTGGTTGCCGAGTAGGCGCCCTGAATGAGCATACATTTTCTAAATTTGCTAATTCAATCACTATTGTGTTGTACTGTATTGTTACGACCATAACACATCTGGTGGATACATGCAGAAATAGGTATTGCATTTTTTTTTTACTTCTAGGAGAGATGGAATTTTTAAAGAAAAGCATCGTAATCCATCTGAATTACAAAATAGCAAATGGCAGTGGAAGTTAGCATTCTACCTCAATTTAACAAAACATATGAAAAAATGAATTTAAGGTTGCAAGGAGCAAACCAGCTTCTACCTGATTTATACACTTATATCAAACCATTCCAGCAGAAAATAATACTGTTTCAATCACAGTTGCGTAAAAGGTGTTTCACACATTTTAAAACATGAAATATTCAGCCACACTAATGGTACTCAGTTTTCCTCTGATTTTTCAGTCGAAGCTTTGAATATAAATTCTGATACTTGTTTCTTAGTCTTTGTCATTGCGAATAAAATTAAGATTTTACAAAATCCTTTTGATACCAACATTGAAACACTAGGCCCAGAACTTCAACTTTGTTAACCGATGAGGGTGTTCAGAGAGTTCCTCTGCATGTTCTTGAAGATTTTTCCTTTAAATGGAACACTGTTATTTAAAGAACACTTGCTGTGAACTTCTTTATTTTCAATAATCAAGTCCCTCTAAAAATTTTTTTAAACTATTGTTGAACGATCCCTTCAACTCTCATTACCACAGACTTTATTAATGATTCAGGCTATTCAGAATTTCGACCAAGTTGAAACATGTAAAGGTAATTGATAAGAAAATCATTAATTGACATCTCTGTAAAGACTGAATTACTAACAAGTAGAGAAATGATATAGAGGTGAACCGTAATTTTGTTGACATTGATACAAAATAATAATTTACTAAACGTAGTTAATAATTCTAGAAACATTACCCTAAACTTCCTGATAGATTCAAATGCAGTTTCTTGTAGTTTTTCGAAGTGGGGAAGATTAGCAGTGTCTGCAGAAAGTGGGCCATGATGAACTTTAATTAATAGAAGCATTGCTTTTACAGCCATTTCACACTGAAGAGGCTCCATTAGCAAAGAAGGAAGAATCGAAAGCATCTGCGTAACCATATGTAATGGTAGTAGCAATAAGGCCTCTCCCAGCTCACTATAAATCAAAATAAAAGAAATTTATAATCTGCAAATAGTAAAAATTTATCAAAAATATTTGAAAACAAAACAAACCTGGATCGGATGTTATCTAGTGTTTTAGAAAGGTATTCTTCAGGAGTTTTAACTTTTAAAGCACCCATTATAGGAGGAATGGATGGTTTAGCTCCAGATTTTTCCTCTTCCTTATATTTAGTTATTATATCAAGGCACTCCATCAGAAGCTCAGCCTTATTTAAAATACACAGGTGACATAAAATACCAAAACATTAAAGAAACTTAAAAAATGAAATAATTATGAATACAAACATTCATGAAATATAAGAAAATTAAAATATACAATTAGGATTGACGAATTAATTGCTATTTCTATTAGAACCATTTTATTTAAAAACTAGTATTCTAATAAAATAATTGCAATAGAAGTAGCAATTAATTCATCAACCCTAATTGTATTGATCCTTCTATACCATCATGAGGTATCATGTACCTCAAGTGATTACAATGTATGTGTATATATATTCTACATCATTTTTTACACCATAAAATTGTGGTTGACCCTTAAGTCCCCGCGCCCGACGCACAAAGTGTATCTGATTTTCCTTCAAGGAACCCTCTCAGTATGCTATTGGAACTGTTTAGAATTGTTTTGGTATAATATTAAAAGCTTCATTACATAAACTATAGCTATTCTTCTACGTCCGTTTGATTTGGTACACTTTGTACCTCATCACGCGGTATTATGACTGAGTAAGTAAATTTTTATGATGATGATTGTATTGTTGACTGTGAGTTTTTACTAAGGAGATGAATTTGTCAGGATGAATAAGCACAGCCAGTTTTTAAATGAAAAACTTATATTTTGGCGTGCCAACGTTTCGATCTGCCTTGCAGGTCTTCATCAGGGCTAAAATAACGAAAAATTGGATGTGACCAAGATGATACAAACATTAAAAAAAAAAAAAAAAAATGAATAAATAATAAAAATAATTTAAAAATGAAAAAATAAATGGACTTACTAAAGTAGGTCTAGATGACTACTTCAGTAAGTCCATTTATTTTAATTTCTCATATTTCCCCAACCTCTTCCTTCGTTTATTGTTATGCCAACTTCATTATTTTGCTTACCTTTCAATCTTACCATTTTCCTCATATCATTTTCCTTATTAGTTTACAAAATTTAAAATTTATATTATTTAATTACTTTATTACAACTGTATTTTTGACTAGACTTTACTACTATTTTGTATTCAATTATCTAATTAACTACAGATTTTTTTCTTGTTTCTTTTTCATTTTAAAATTATTTTTATTATTTATTCATTTTTTTTTTTTTTTTTTTTTTTAATGTTTGTATCATCTTGGTCACATCCAATTTTTTGTTATTTTAGCCCTGATGAAGACCTGCAAGGCAGCTCGAAACATTGGCACGCCAAAATATAAGTTTTTCATTTAAAAACTGGCTTTGCTTATTGATCCTGACTGCACCCCTGACAAATCCTTTTTAATTTTTATTTTTATGTTGAAGTTGATGAGCAAGAATGGGAATAAATTGTTCTTTATTGTTAAAAATATTTTTTTTTCTATCAATTTTCTACTAATTTTAATTAGGAAAGTTTTTATACATCGAATTTTGAGCTTTATTGTGGTAAGCTGCCTGAAGTTCATTTGCTGATATTTTTACGTTGCCAGCCGACATTCGAGGAACGCTCGAAATATTAGGATACACGCTAAAGAAAAGGAGTATAGAAGCGGCAGGACTTACCACGTCGGATGAGCCCCCTGGAAAAAAGGGCAATGTTTGGTATGTGGTAGGGCAAAAAACACTAGAACAACATAGAAGTGCAGTAACTGTTCTAACTTTGTTTGTAAAAATTATTTAAACATCAATAAAATTCATAAAAACAGGTGTGTTTGAAATGTGATGAAAATGATAAATCAGAGGAATCATAGCTTTGTGAATTATTTTTGTTAAAATATTATGATCTGATTGGTTTGTAAAATAAATTGCTTGCAATAAGATTTCGGAGGTTTATTGTTCCTGTAATTGCTGGGTGAAAGGTAAGAAACTGGTAGTAAGGATATTATTGTTGTCCCGAAAAGGTGCGGATTAGCCAGGTGCAAAAACGGGAGTTTAAGAAAAGGAGCCAGGCAAAGAACACGAGACAAAAAGATAAACCCAAGGTTTAACCATAATAGAATAATTTCTGACCTACGTGCATAATTTCTTTCAGAGAAATAAGAAAAAATCTGCACCGTTTTATTTTGTTACTGCACAGTTTAAAATAAATATTAAAGTTTTATTAATACTTATTTAGTTAATATTAAATAATTACCAGAGGATTAAAAAAAAATTAAATATAGTAAGTTTCATCATTTAAAAGATTAATTTTATACTGAAACCCATTTTTGCATTACAAATGTGGAGAAAACCTATATTGGGATAAAGTGCGCCAACGCGCGGCCTTATGTTAATCCACGAGGCGCGCGGACTTAAGGGTTAATTGCATTCATGGAGTTTAAATTAAATCCTAAATATAAATATATATAATTATTTTATACTAGACACTAGAGACTTACACTTAGTAAAACAACAAAAAATTGAATTAGTTAATAAGGTACTGTATATTTTCTTATTGGGAGTAAATGTTATACAAATTTTAATTTCTTGTTTATTTAAGAATCCTATGCCTTTAAATAACCTACATTAATTAATTAATTATGAAACATAAAGCCCATAATATACTATCAATAAGATAGCCAACTAAAAGTTAATTTAATATACATAATGTTATTTCAATTTATCAATAATTTTTTATTTCAAAGAAACTACAGATTTGTAAATGATATTTTTAAAAAAGGGAGCCCAAATAATCTCTACTGACTTTATCCTTGACTTCTAAGCAGAAAAAATAAACATTCAAGGATCTATTAATGCAAAGGTATAAACTGGTTTAATTAAATTTCCACAGCAAATTTTTTTTTTTCTTTTAAATGACATTAATTTTAAAGTAATATAATTTTACCGCTTTTTCAGAAGAAATTGTTTTTGTAGAAGGCAACTTGACAATAGAATCTTGCCCTGTGGCTAATTCCTGCTCCTTCTCTCTTTCTTCTTCCTGTTCATCGCTAAGTACGAGAGGTTCCTCAGTTTTCTCAAAAAGCCTGATAGTTTTATCTTTTCCACAAGTCACAACAAATTCTTTGGTCAGGCTCAAATCCCAACATTCTCCAAAATGAGCCTGTAGCAAACAAATATTAATTTTCAAAGACAGTTATAATTAGTACTTCATGATTTTAAAAACATGTTATTTAAGTACTTCAGTGAACTAGTATTGTATGTTAGGAACCAAGAAGTAGTTATATTTCCCAATTATATTAAATATCTCATTAAATATTAAAATAATAAAGACAAGCCTAAAATAATAAATAATTACTAAAAACCTAGCAATAAAGTGATAAAAACTTACTTCTATAGTAATTATTTTATTGAAAGCAATAAAGTGATAAAAACTTACTTCTATAGTAATTATTTTATTGAACGTATCTGCGTCCCATTCCTTTATTTTACCATCCTTTCCAGCAGTAAAGAAATAATGAGTATCGGGAACGAATGATACTGCAATCACACTGTCATCATGAGCAAACAGTGACTTATGACAATCTCCAAAATCGAGCCCCCATATTTTTACATTCCTGTCAGAGCTTCCAGTAACGATTAATGCAGAATCAGAAGAGATATCCGTACAGGTCACAGGCATTTTATGACCATAGAGATTCACAAAAAACTTAGGAAATCAAAACAATCATAAATAAATTGATAATATAACTAAAAGTTAATTTAATTGATGTACAACATACCTTAAATGTGTCTAAAAAGAATACTTTTACTGTAGAGTCCAGTAATGCAGCAGCTATTAATTTGCCACATGGTGAACATTTAATTGACAGTACTGGATCTTCAAGTTTTAACGTTCTTGTATGAAGAACAGAAAGAACTTTAGCTTTAGAGCCTTCTAAGTTCACAAGTTCGAAATTCCAAAGTTTTACTGTTGTGTCCCCACTGCAGGTGATAGCTCCAGCCTGTAACAATATACTACAAATCGTAAGCGTACCATTGACAATAAAAAATTTGTCTTCATAATAAAAAAATAACTTTCTTAGTTTATTAGTTTGGTATATCGTGAAAGCATAAATCAAAGTTAGCTTCATTTTGAGATGACGATTTCAATGATTTTTAATTTACAATTTCTGAATTGTCATGAATGGCCGGACCCACAGCATTTTGTTTTAGACAGATTTTACTGTATTTATCTTTGATTTAAAAAATTGCAAACTCGATCCAAGAGAATTTAGCAAATAGGAAACTTTAATATTATAGAATATGAAGGCCCTAAATCTAATTATATACTATAATAATAATAAATTAATATTATAAATTTTTTTAAATATTTGGTCTTCGAACATAATTTCTAGACAATGTGAATATAAAATCAAAATTATAACCAGAAATTTAGAGACATCATCTAAGAAAACGAGGCCAAGTATTATAAACATATTTTGAATAAGGGACAATTAACACATGGAATATGAGGACTTTTATCTATTTCCGATCTACCTGATCGGGGGAGATTATGACATTCCATATTTCAGCGGTATGAGCAGGTACTTCCTCCAGAATCTCGCCAGAAGAAAGATCGACGACTAGCAAATGACCATCTCTAAGTCCCACCAGTGCATGTCGGTCACCCGGTACAAAACAAACGCTTACTGCTTGTGAACAATCAATTGTCCTAAGGCACTGAAGAGATGACCTAAAACATAAACAAAATAACATAAATTTATAGGTAATGTATATTACTTACCTAAAAATAAAAAAAGGGTGGCATTATTAATTATTTCAAACAAAAAATAATAAAAGAAACAACAAATTTTTATTGATTTTGAAAGGAATCAGCATAAGTAATAACCAAGTTATTTTTATCTCAATTTTTTAATATTCTGTGGTGATTAGCTACTGTATAAACACTGAAGAAATCCAAAGAAATTCTTCATCTTTGTTCTTGTTTATACTTAATTGGCAATGAATACGTTATTTAACTTTTCGAATGCATTCTACTACTACTACAACACGTCACATTGATTAATCCAGTATTTTTGAATTTTGGTGAGGACTAAAGATAGTAATACAAAAGTATTGTGAAATGCTGCAACTTTGTACCAGTAAAAACAGCTTGTGCCACTATATTTTCCAAATAACCAACTCTCTGATGGCTCAACCAGTAAACTTTAAGCTTTAAAAAAAAAAGCTGGGGTGTAGTAGTAGTATGCAAAAAGTTATTTTGTTTTCAGCCATATTTTTCTGTATAAATAAAAAAATTAATACTAAAAACATGAGTTTTATAGTTTTTTGGTATCTTCAAGGAGTTTCTTAAGTCATATTAGGAGTTGCTATTGGCTACTGCCAAGTTTATATTTATGATTCTTTATTTGATTAACCATGGTTGTATAACCGGATTCATGTTTTCCTACATTATGTATACTTTCATAATCTTTTTATATCATTAGCATTATCATTTTTATCTTTTTTTAATGTTTTGATGATTGAAAAGATCAGTACACCACTTAGTGGCAGAGCATCATTTAAATGTGCAACTAACAGGGTGGGGCAAAGTTGTAGCACTTAGTTCCCCAAATTGCTCTTCTATTCTCTATTTCTCTTAATTTCTATTCTATTCTCATCTAAGATATACTACATAGATGATCATAACTAAGATGATGATAACTCCTTTATGTTGAGGGAATCCTTCTCTCTCAATAAATAAAAAAGAT
This sequence comes from Euschistus heros, assembly GCA_003667255.2. Lineage (NCBI taxonomy): Eukaryota > Metazoa > Arthropoda > Insecta > Hemiptera > Pentatomidae > Euschistus > Euschistus heros. The sequence goes on along the minus strand of RCWM02000811.1, from coordinate 173,036 downwards.
ATGATAAAAATAAGTGGGACAAAGTTGTAGCATTTTATTCCACTTTTTTTTTTAGCCTGTTGAAAGACAACAAAGAAAGAATTTCTTTCATCTCTTTTAATTAATCTGTTATTTATCAATTTAATAATATTAAAATACACCTCATTGAAGGAAAAAGACTTAGTTATAGACACAATTACTTTAAAAATAAAAAATAAAAAAAGTGACCTGTTCCACAATTTTACAGAAGATGAACCAGCTGAAACAATGGCCAACCCATCTGAACTGAATGCAACAGATTTAACTTCTCCTTGATGACCCTGAGTTTTTATAGTTTTAAGAAGAACTGCTTCTTCTTTTTTGCTTTTTAAATTCAAAGTAATAGAATACAGTTCTAATTTATTGTTATTCAATGAAACAGCAACCTGAAACATTAAAGTTATACTAACAGAACATTTAATAAAATAATGTTAAATAATAAAACAAAAGTAAACCTAAACTATTGAACTGACTCTTACATTTAAGTGTTACCAGCTTTTAATTCCCACAGTCAAATGAAAAACCTCTTTTTTATGGAATGAGACATAAATTTCATCTGAATGTGCCATTTAAAAGAGGCACTAATAACTAAACAATTAAATAAATGAGTTTAATAATCATTGTATAGTAGAGAACAAAAGTTCATTTGTTTTACATGGTTATATTAATTTCAATATTTGTTTCCACATATCATGACTATTACATTGTAGCGGGCAACACTGTTTGGAGAAGGTTATCGGCTATCAGCTGGCATGATAACCAAAGAGGTTATGTGAAATGGATTTGCCACTGCCGCAGTTAATATATTTACATTTTATTTGTACCATTGTTTTTATATAGATGTATTTTTAATTTATAATTATTTTTGTTTAGAAATTTACCTAATTTTCATTTTCATATAATGCAGTAGCAAATCCATGAGAAACCTCACTCCAGCTGATACCTATAACCACATATACTACTGTTACCTGTTTTCTAGTGTGTGGATATAAAATATTAATTGTTGTATAAATTTTGAATAAGGCTTGTATAAGGACATCACGATTGGAATTACGATTTGGTTAGGAATAAAGAGGAAAATAAAATAGTGTTTTTTTCTTAATTGCCACGCACCCCACAGTGGTGACCCCGACGTTTTAAGTGAGTACCATTTTCCGTTGTATTACTGTTGTTTATTACATTATTGATATAAGTAATATGGAAAATCTTATTGATTTGTGCCCTATCGAAGAGAAGGCTCCTATTGACCAGGGAGAAATTCAATCTTCCACACACAATGCACTCTCTAGGTTGCATGCAGGTCCAACGTTTTATAAAGATGAACCAGATCTTTGGTTTATACAGGCTGAAGCGGCTTTTGCTACCTGCAAAATAACAAATAGCAAAACTAAATTTCAGCATATAATTGCACAATTGGATCTAGCCACTATAAGGCAAGTAACTCGGCAAGTGGCCGATTTGGCACATAACCCTCCCGTGAATGAACCGTACGAAGAGTTAAAACGCAGGTTGCTATCTAGTTTTGGCCCTTCAGATACAACCAGAATAAAAAAACTTCTAGAGGAGCAGCAACTGGGGGATCAAAGACCATCTCAGTTTCTACGGAAAATGCAGCAACTGGCCACCGACAGCATTACCGAGGAAATGCTCCGAACTCTGTGGCTAAGAGGATTGCCAGAAGGAATGCAGGCTGCTCTAGCCGTTACGGAGCAGACAGACCCCACAAAGCTGGCGTTGATAGCTGACAAAATAGCAGAGATTCAGCAGCCGTCAGTGCAGGCAGTAGTGTCGAATCCACCTAGGCCTACGTCGAGAGAACCAAACATCGAAGAAGCTTTAGAGCGTCTCTCAGCAGAGGTCGCGTCGCTGAAACTTCAGATGAGTTCAAGAGGTGGTCGTAGGGAGCAAAGGTCACCCAGCAGGAGCCGAGGTAGATCAAGAAGTAAGAGCAGAAGGCGCCTTTGCTTTTACCACGAGAATTTCAAGCAGAAGGCTAATAAATGCCGCCAACCCTGCGATTGGAGCCCAACCAGGCCGTTAAACTAATCACAACGACGAATGAGGCGGATTCCGTCGCTGAAATCACCAATCGCCGACTATTTATCGCCGATAAGAAGTCCGGGGTCAGATATCTGGTGGATACAGGAGCTACCCTATCTGTCTACCCGGTGAAGACACACAATGCTCAACCGAGCGAGGATTTCACCCTCTACGCAGCCAACAGGACTCCTATTCCTACATATGGCACTGTAGTTCAGAACCTCGACCTTGGGCTACGTCGGAAACTGTCTTGGCGGTTTATTGTGGCGAAGGTGAGCCATCCCATCATAGGCGCAGATTTGTTGTACCATTATAATATGATGGTAGATCTCGCGGGATGTCAGCTGGTGGACCAGAAGACAGGACTCACGACCAGGGGAACAATAGCGAAGGTACCAGTACCAACGATCTACTCAGTACCATCTGGCGAATGGTACATGAAGATACTGCGCAAGTACCCTGGGGTGACGCAGCAGACATCTTACGTCAAGCAGCCCAGGCACAATGTGGTCCATCATATAGAGACGACGGGAGGCCCAGTTACAGGGAAAGCCCGTCGCTTACCACCGGATCGCTACAATGCCGCCAAGAGAGAATTTCTCCAGATGGTCGAAGAAGGGATCTGCCGACCATCGAACAGCCCATGGGCCAGTCCACTGCACATAGTGCAGAAGAAAGATGGGGGAATACGACCATGTGGCGATTATCGGCAATTAAATTCGAAGACAGTCCCTGACCGCTACGCCGTCCCTAACCTGGCCGACTTTAATGTTAATATGCATGGGAAAAAGGTTTTCACCACTTTGGACCTTAACCGTGCATATTATCAAATTCCAGTAGCAGAAGAGGATGTCCCTAAGACAGCGGTCATCACACCTTTTGGACTGTTTGAATTCTTGCGTATGTGCTTTGGCCTAAGGAACGCATCACAGACCTTCCAGCAATTTCTTGACCGAGTGCTCCGAGGGATAGATTTCACTTGGTGGTTCCTAGATGATATCATCATTGCCTCAGAATCGGAAGAACAGCACCAAGCACATTTGGAGGAGATATTGCAGCAGCTGGAGAAAAATGGACTGACGGTGAACCTGGCGAAGTGTGTCTTCGCCCGTCAAAAAGTAGACTTTTTGGGCCACACAGTCTTCAGGGATTACAGCTCTCCCAGCCAAAGTGGAAGCCATCACAGCATACCCAAAGCCTTCTACAGTACGAGATCTTCGACGTTTTCTGGGTATGTTCAATTTCTATCGGCGTTGCATACCCGGAGCGGCGGATTTACAGGCTCCACTTAATAAATTTCTAGCTGGAGCTAAGAAAAATGACCAAAGGATCATCCCTTGGAATCCAGAAGCCACCGAAGCATTCGAACACTGCAAGACTGCCATCAAGAAAGTTGCAGTGTTAGGACACCCTAAAGAAAAGGTGGAGCTTGTCCTTGTATGCGATGCATCGAATACAGCCATGGGGGCAGTCCTGCAACAGAGAGAAGGTAGTGTTTGGCGGCCACTGGGTTTTTTTTCCAAAGCCTTCTCTCCAGCACAGAAGAAATATGCTACGTACGACCGGGAACTGCTGGCTATCCATTGTGCTATTAAGCATTTCAGATACCACCTGGAAGGAAGAAATTTTACGATATGGACAGACCACAAGCCTTTGGAGTATGCGTTTCTCCAAAAAACCAGAAACAGCGACGCCTATGCGGATTCGGCTGGTAAACTTCATCAGTCAATTCACAACCGACATCCGTCACGTACCCGGGGACAAGAACGTTGTAGCTGACGCACTTTCGAGGGTCGAGAACATCAATTGTACCGAAGACTTTGCTCGAATGGCATCCGAGCAGCGGAAAGATCCAGACTTTCCAGAGCTTCAGGGGAACGAGCGCCTTCGGCTCCGATGGATGAAACCTCCTGATACAGATTCGTCACTTCTCTGCGAAACTTCAACTCCTCAGGCGCGACCCTACGTTCCCAAGTCCATAAGAGAAGAAATATTCCACCGCCTGCATGGACTTAGTCACCCCGGGATTCGAGCTTCGAGACGATTGATTAGTCAACGTTTTTTCTGGCCAAATATGAATGCAGACGTTTCTAAATTAGAACGGACAAGTAGTCCGGCATACTGTTTCTCCTCCAGGTAGATTTTCTCCAACTTCCCGATTCGAGCACCTCCATGTAGATATTGTCGGACCTCTTCCGCCCTCCAACGGAATGCGATATTGCCTCACTATCATAGATAGGTTCACCCGCTGGCCAGAGGCATGCCCTTTAGAGGAAATTACAAGCAATAAAGTGGCGGAAGCAATGGTGGGGTCATGGATCTCTCGGTATGGTTCGCCAGCCAGGATTACTTCGGACCAAGGACGCCAGTTCGAGTCTGACCTATTCATAAACCTTACACGCATCCTTGGCATTGAAAGAAGTAGGACAGCGGCTTACCATCCTCAGTCGAACGGTTACCAGCAGTGGCACCAGATCGAAGGCATCCCTAATGGCAGCGCTGAACACGGAAACAAAAACACTACCAACTGTGCTTCTTGGTCTTAGATCAGCGGTGCGAGAAGACACCGGAGCTAGTGCGGCGGAGATGGTTTTTGGGCAACCCCTACGACTCCCAGGGGAATTCTTTGAGTCTTCTCGACGCCCCGAAGACACTGAGGCGACTCTAAGAACTATTCAGGATGCTATGAAGAATATTCGACCGGCACCCCACCGCAGCAGCACAGCAAAGACATTCGTTCACCGCGACCTAAGATCATGCAGTCACGTGTTCCTGAGAGATGACACCGTGAGGAAACCATTGACTCCTCCTTACTCCGGACCTTACCGGGTTTTAGCAAGGGAGAGAAAAACATTTCGGATCCAGCTGCCTTCAGGACCGAAAACCGTCTCCATGGATCGCCTGAAGGTTGCTCAGTTGCTTCATGAACCAGGAGAGGACAGCGGCAACAGGGATCAACCCACTTCTGCGCCCGCTTCAAGTCCCAAAAATCCTTCAAATGACCTCGACACAGAACAGCATCCAACACCGCAGTACCAAACACGTTCGGGCCGACTAGTGAAGCCTAAAGTGAGGTTCTGTGCCGATGTCATTGGGGGGGAGTGATGTAGCAGGCAACACTGTTTGAAGAAGGTTATCGGCTATCAGCTGGCGTGATAACCAAAGAGGTTATGTGAAATGGATTTGCCACTGCCGCAGTTAATATATTTACATTTTATTTGTACCATTGTTTTTATGTAGATGTATTTTTAATTTATAATTATTTTTGTTTAGAAATTTACCTAATTTTCATTTTCATATAATGCAGTAGCAAATCCATGAGAAACCTCACTCCAGCTGATACCTATAACCACATATACTACTGTTACCTGTTTTCTAGTGTGTGGATATAAAATATTAATTGTTGTATAAATTTTTTACTAAGGCTTGTATAAGGACATCACGATTGGAATTACGATTTGGTTAGGAATAAAGAGGAAAATAAAATAGTGTTTTTTTCTTAATTGCCATGCACCCCACAGTGGTGACCCCGACGTTTTAAGTGAGTACCATTTTCCGTTGTATTACTGTTGTTTATTACATTATTGATAACATAATTAGCTATGAGAGTAATGATGATCTAAATGAACAGAAGCAATTAGCAAAAAAAAAACATAAAATCATTTAACCGTACCCTAAGTTCTGAGGCACCTCTCACTCCAGATATTGATTTCACTTTACTACTAGCTTTTATTGTTGTTAATCTTCTAACGATATCTTTCAATGTTACTTCTGTTGAAACTGTAGCTTCAGGGCTAAAAAAAAAACAAACGTTCTTATTAAAAATTACATAAGCAAGACAGAATCGGCTCTATTTCTAATTTAGACAATGGGCAAGTTTAAAAATATGGGAGGAGCAAGTTTAAATAATAATTTATTAATTGGTTTCAACAGGCTAAAATCCATTACTCCAGTTTCATTTCTAAACATAATAAAAATCTGCTGAGAGTGATAGTGGTGTAAGTAAAATTTCCTTTAGTTTAAGAAAAATCAATGTTTTGTGAAAGTTCATATTATACCCAAAACTGACATAAATTAAAGAAAACAAAATCACGGATGTGCTTGGAGAATTAAACTCAGTTTTTATTATTATTATTTTTTATCCTATTTTTTTAATTTTATTTTTTTCAAGTTGGAAAGCATGTCCAACACAACTCAAAATTATGTTTTTAGTACCTATTTTTGAAGCGGCAAATGCAATAACACTTAACACCATTCTCATAACTGCCAAGGAAAGATAAGGAGTCACCAATAATAAAAATTGTTTTAACTATCTTTGGTTCGACACAAGATAGGTGCAAGCTTCTCCTAAATCCTTATCTTGCTTCAAACCCAAGATACATTACATAATTAGATAATTATTTGCAGTTTGCAGACCAACATCCCTCACTGCCTTCTAAAGTACCAAATTAAACAGGAGGCATGCGAATACATTTTCTTGCTTTAGTCCTTTTTTTGAGGGAAACTCTTCCATCCTTTGACCACCAATCTGCACAGATGTAGAACTGCACATTACATCTCACATCCCTCATGGTCATCTTTACCAGACATATAAATTTATCTGGGGTGTTGCACTCCTCCAGTGCCCTGTTAAGTTCTTCCCAGATAATGCTATAATAAGCCGCCCTGAAGTCCACAAAAATATGATAGGTTTTGATTTGAAATTCATGTCCTCTCTCTAGGATTGTTCTGAGGCAAAATATTTTATCAATTGTAGTCTTCCCATCTAAATCCACATTGGTAAGGTCCTAGCATTTGCTCTGCAAAGAGCTATAAACGAGCGAAAATAGTGAATAATCCCAATTTTGAAATTTTTTGACTTACACCACTTTCATTCTCACCGGTTCATATATTAGAGGATGTGAGCCAAATAAAACCATGATCATTTCAACTGTTGAAAAGATTTTATTCACAGATAGTATAAATAATTAAAAATATAACATGCTTCATGAGACATTATAAAAACAAATATACTGCTTTACTAACATTGTATATCAGTGAAAAAAGCTTATGAAGAGACTAGATACCATAATGTGAAAGAGGAACTTGATTCTTCACTTTCATGTATTCTTCTGAAACAATTTGGTCAGTGTATACCAAAATCACCTCACAAATTATCTGGCTAACGCGATGTTCTGATTTTTAAAAGTTGAGAATGAAAAAATATTTTTTAAACAAAGTTTATCAAACGAGGCTCACTCATCTCACTTCTTACAAGAGAAAATCAGCATGACAAGATCAAATATAGTTTTTAACTATCCAGTCATATATCCACTAAACTTCTTTCTCCAAAATAAAGAAAATAATAAAAAGTAGAAATAATTTACCTAATTTTTTTTTTCTCTTTTGTGGCTCTCTTTTTTGCTTTGGCTTTAGCTTCTTCTTCAGGTAAAAAGAAAAAAGATTCAATTGTTGAATCTATACCATGAATTAACAATAGTCTTCCAGAATTATCAGCAGTCATACTCACTACTCTACCTTTACCTTCCCGTAAAATTGAACCAGCTTTTGTCACTTTCAGATTATTCTAAAACAAAATTATTTCTTAAAAAGAGAAAATTCATGTATGTTCATAAATATAAATAAATAAATATTCCTATATAAACACATTAGATGGAGCACCTAGTCGATACAGATACCATTACTTTAATTAGCCTAACAGAATATTGACTTATGGATGCAAAAAAAAAAAAACATAAATAAATAAAAAATAAATTTTCTTCAAATTAACAAGTTTAAGATTATTGATGTGGCGGTCATATCATGACACCACAAAGAATCAGAAGAAAAAGATAGAAGTGATGTAAGCTTCCTATATATATATTTTAATTTATACTCAGAATAAATTGGTTAATATTCATAAACTCATATATATATATATATATATATATATATATATATATATATATATATATATATATATATATATATATATATATATATATATATATATATGAGTTTATGAATATTAACCAATTCATTCTGAGTTTTATTGCATTTGTTTATTAAATATAATCAGTCTCTCACAATTACATTGTAGTTATTCTGAGTACCCCTAAATTGTAAAAAAAATCGTTAAATTCAACATACATGAAACTTTGTTTCAGTTGCGTCACTCATTTGTTGCTGCTGGTCTTCAGTATTGATAGACCAAATCATCACTTCACTGTCATTACTTCCTGCAGCAATGTATTCGTCTTCTCCAATTAATACTAGACCCCAAACCTAAAAAGGAGATTAGATAATTTAAAATAATTATCTTTTAATTTTTTTAATTATTTAATAAAAGCAAATAATCAGAATAAGTAAAAACTTTATTGTCAAAATGACTAAAAATGTTAAAATATTCATAATCAGTAACTTAAATTAATTTAATCATTAAACAAACCAACTTTCAAACAAAAATCACTGTTTCCTGGTCCTTGCAAGCAAATTTAGTACAATAATTCATATTCTACAAATTTCCTCAATAAGATTGATACTTGAATTATAATTTAATATGATTCAACAGGTAACTTTGTTGCAAAAGTCATTTATTAAAATAATAATAACACAATTTTTAGGAAGTAGCAGTCCTTTCTCACCTCAGTTACATGAGCTGCAATAGTGTGAAAACAAAATGCTGTATCCAAGTCCCAAAATTTAATAAAGGTGTCTTTACTAGAAGAAATAAGAACATTATGTTTTTTCATGAACACAATAGATGTAATTACTCCTTTGTGGCCACTAAGCCTTTCAATACCATTTTCAGCTATTAAATCCCATGTGACTATTTCAGTATCCTAAACATCAAAATATAAATTTAACACACAAATATCTCACATTTAAATATATTATAGCCAACAATATATTCCTACTAGGAATGTTTTTATTGGGTTTAAATACACAAATTAATTGAAAAAATTATAGTAACTAAACCTTAACTTTAAAAGGCATTAGTTAATACAAAGATAAATAAAACAACATACTTTAGATCCAGATGCAAGTCTATGACCATCTTCATCAAAAGATAATGATGTTATAGCAGAACGATGACCAGAAAAAATTGTTTTGAGTTCTCCAGTAATGATATTTGTAATGCCCACTTTGCCATCAGAATATCCAATAGCTATGTGAATACGGTCAGGACTGGCAGCTATGTAAGTAACTTCAACATGATTATCATTGGGTATAACAAGTGCCTGAAATAAAACTAAAATAACATCTAAACTATAATTTTAATAATTATCAGAAAATATAAATTACCTTTTCTCCAAGGCGGAGGTCCCATACAAAAACACTTTCACATCCTCCCACAGCTACATACCTACCTTCTTGACCTTGGTAAACTATGAAGGAAATATTGGAATTGGCACTAGTAATAATATTAAATGTATCTAAAGGTGCATAGCGTAAATATTGCTTCGTGATACCCATTATTTTTTCTTTAGACTACATAAATAAAATCAAATATCAAAAAGTACTTCACAAACCAAACGTTATCATGAATTACGGTTAAATTATAATTAATAATGGTTAAATAAAAATTAATAACAACGAACAAAAATTCACTAAATGAAATAAATTAATTCTTTAAAAAATGATTATTATTGAACACCTCTATTGATGTTGTCTAGAAAAGGTTATAATAGGTTACAAATTGTAAACGCACGTGGTTTATTCAGTGTTGATAAAAACATTAGAATATATTATTCATGACACTAACTGAGTATTGGAAAAAGTAAACGATTTAGATCACTAATTTATTTATTTAAAAAAATATTTTTATGTAAAATATTAAATTATCCAGTCAACGCTTTAATATCCTAAAAATATTTAGTATGGTTTTAAATATTAAAAAAATATATATTTATTTAGTAGATTTATTTTGAGGAATCGGCCAAAGGAAAAAAAATAAGAATTGTTAAAAATTACAAAATGTTTTATTATGCCGACGCTTCTGCCATACCACTGATGAACATCGTCAAAGTATATTGAGAAATTAAAATAAAACAGAATAGTACAAGTTGCTGTTAAGAAGGGAACTCAGGTCTTTTTTTTTTTTTTTTTCTTCTCCCTTATTTTACTGACCCCTCAAAATACATCTACAAGATATATATTCATCCCATAAACAAATGCATCTCATCAATTAAATATTTACAATCCACAAACGTGCACTCCCCAGAAACTTGTAGTAATATGATATAAAATTATGACAAATTCTTTCTTCTCCACTCTGTTTATCATTACTTAATCCTATCCAACCATTAGAATATCTCTCAAGAAGTTAAATGTTCATACTATGTAGGTTCACGCAAACTGATTCACTTACCCTAGATTCTCACATTTAATGTCCTTTTAACCATATAAAATCGGTTTAGTTCCCTGACTTGTAAAAAACTTCAATACATTATAATTTTTTAGTTTATATTTATCAAGATTCACTTTTTGAAGAAGTAGATTTGTTGATCTATGTTTCATGTTGGGAAGATGATTCTTTTAATTTAATTGATCCCTATTACATCAACAAGACAGAAAAACTTTTTTTTTTTTTTTTTCAGACTTCAGTCTGAAATTGTTTCTGTCATAAATTTTTGACTGTTAGAGATTTACCCTTCAAAGGAGGCAATAAAAATGTTGATCATTTTCAAACGGTTAGTACCTCGGGTGTCAAGTTGATGACTGAATATGACTCCTTCCTCACCCAGCATATAGGAAACTACGGTAAAAAGGGTTCAGAGCACACCTCATACTCCTCTTCTCAAATATGTGCCGATTTCATTGAAATTATGGGTAACGATGGAAACACGCTCACTACTACTCTCCTATAGTGGATTCGATACCTGATTGCTTTTTCAATGACCAGCTGGCTATTGTGTTACGTTATGTACCTCAAATCAGAAGTTAAACCAGTGGAAAGGCTAATCCTACTACTGTCTAGAATATCACATGCATCTGCTGTCATAAAATAAGCTGTAATCAACTGTCCAGATCGTTTTGATATAAAAACCTGTAGAGGACTACGTTATGACAATGCTTCCAATATTTCCAGACCTTACTCGAGTCTTCAGACCAGAATAAAACTGTTCCTTTGCTGTATATATGTATGCCGTCTGGGGCCCATTCGTTAAATTTAGTTGGATCTGCTTCTGCAGAGTGCTTTACTGCCATTGTAATATTCTTTGGTTTCGTCCAGTAATTGTATAAATACTTCTCCGGATCGACATACAGGTGGGGTATTTTGACAGAACACTTAAAAAATCGTCTGCCTTTGGTTAAATCAAACTAAATTTGACTCTACCAAAACAAGCAAGAAACTTTCTATATTTATTTTATTTTGAATGGGCCTTCATGGCTTTGTTCCCGTGTGGAAGAATTCCAATCAATCCTATATTTTTTGGAGTAGGGGAAGGAGAGGGGAGGCGGAAAAAAATACCTGCCTATGGTGGTGGAGAACGTAAATCCGGGCCTGAGTGTGATGTTATGATTCCTGAAGAAAAAAATCGTTCCAGAATAATTTTAAAAACTATTGTTGCTATCATAGAACTACAAAGCAGATTCGAAATAAATGTAGTTGAAAAAGATATATAATGAATGAGGAAAAAATATATCTCAAATGATTATGATTCTGATAAGTAGATTCACTGAATAACGTGTGGTACTGTAGTGTTTGTTAACAATTTTAAGCAAATTTAAGTTATGAGCCAATGATTTTTTTTTTCATTTATTGCGTGTTAAAATTTTTTGAATCGATAAAAGTGAAAACATAGTATTTAGGATTTGACATATATATTTTTTTTTTTTTTAACATAATAACTTTATTCACAACTGTACACAATGGACAACCAGTGAATGTGAAGTTACATTGAAAAAAAGACACATGATCAGGCAGGCATGAGGGAGTCAGCACCCAGTGGTACGATCTCCAGGCGTGAAACTAAGTTATTAAGGGTTAGACTATGAGATCCCTCATCCACCTCCTTTTTAGCCTCCGTTGAGTTATGTCAGGAATTTGTACTGTTGCCATATTATGTATCTGTTTGTTAGTGTGTCCACGTAGTTATTCATGAAATTGTCGATAAAGTTTGTGGATATGGGTCTTAACTGTCGGAATACGAAAGTCTGTATGTAGCGTCTCGTTTGACACATAAAGAGGGGAGTCTGTTATCAGTCTTAGGAATTTCGATTGAAATGTTTAGGACTTGACATCAATATAAAATATAGGATTGTCCTTCCGTTCTCCGTTCCTTCTAGAGGTGGGCAAAGTAGTTTCTTTTAGGAAATAGTTCCTTTTGAGGTAGTTCATTCTAATGAACTAGTTCAAATGAACTACATACTTCATTTTTCAAAAGAACTATGGAAATGTACTGAACTAAGAGAGCATTTGAACTATGGAAAAGAGGGAGGGAACTGAGATGTCAAATGAACTATACTGAAATAAAAAACACTTCTATCTTATTTCTGCATTTATTTAATAAAATATCCAAAATGAAACTTATTTTGATAAGAGGGAAATGTTTGGGGGGGGGGTCAAAAAACCCAAACTTTTACAGATTTTTGAAATAACATAGAAAAATGCTTTCATCGTAAATGTTATATTTACCAAACTTATAAGAGTCTAAAACACAGAAATGGCTAATCCAATCAATAAATGTATACTAAAAGTTGTAGATCATTACATTTTGTGCAAGATAGGGTTTTTAAAGAAAACATTTGCCCATTCATACTCTGAGATATTTTAAAAAAAACAAAAATTGTTGGTTGAATCTGGATAAACTGTGTTAAAATTGCAAACAAATCACTATTACTACAGGGAAATTAGCTTCGAACCTTGAAATCTAAAAATTAAAAGGTCTGACTGCTGTAAATTGTTTACCACACTTAGCTTTTTAGTTAGGTTTGCTATAAAAGCGTGTTTTTCTAGTTTTTTAAAACTGTAATTTTTATTCTGGATTAATTTCAAATATAAAACTTTTCAACTTTATGAATACGAATTTTAACAAAAAGTGTTAGGAACTTAGGTTCATTAGGGAAAAATAAATAAAACAAACATGGTATTTATTTAGTCAATAGGTTGAGAATTAAAGGTAAATATCAAGTCCTTGGCAATGATATCTAAAGGAAAACTTAACTGAAAAGAACTTAAGGAATAAGAATTTCGATGAGTTTTTAAAAACGGTAAAACAGAGAAATAGAAAGTAGACACTATTCCTAGTAGGAGCAAATTGGAGGTTACTTGTTGTTCAAGCTTGTTTACGTGCCTCGGATGAGGACACGACAAAACACGATTAAACCCGAAATGAGGAACTCAGTGGCGACGAACTACCTAGTTCACTTCGTTTAATTCATTTAGCTACCTAGTTCATTTAGTTCATTTAGCTACCTAGTTCATTTAGTTCATTTAGCTACCTGGTTCATTTAGCTCCCTAGTTCATTTAGCTACCTAGTTCATTTAGTTCAGTAGTTCCGTGGGTCCGACGGTTCCCTGTCCGAGTGGTGGGTCAAATGAACTATAGTTCACCAAAACAGAGAGCGCTCTTTATAGTTCATTTTCATGAACTACTTCGTTCACGTACTACTCATCTCTAGTTCCTTCTTCAAGAGCCAGCGGACGGACCCATAGCTGATGACAAAATGATGCGTTTTCAGTTCATTTGGATAAATATAATTATAGCAATTTTACAACTAATTTCCAGGAATCGGTCACCTAATTTAACAATGATTAAATCTTTTAGTAAAATAATCATTAGTTCACTAAAAAATGACTGAAAGGTTTATAAAGTTTGATTAAATTTTAGCTATAATTAAATTTTTCCCAACTATGGTTTTCAGGTATCTACCTCTATGAAATAAACAACTACAGCTTTATAGTAACCTTCAATGCTGATAACAAGTTTCAAAAGTATTGATAATGGTACCTGGTGTGAAAAATATAGTTTTCGTTTTGTCTGGAAAGGGGGGTGTTGGTAAATCTACTCTCAGCGTTCAGCTAGCTTTAGAAATAAAAGAAAAAGGCTTTAAGGTCAATACAATGTGTTATTAATCTACATACATGTATGTTTACATTCCTTGGTTTCAAGTTGCATTTCCATAATTTATCTCATTATTTATATTCTCTTGCATAGGTTGGATTGTTAGACATTGATCTTTGTGGACCAAGTATTCCATATATTTTGGGACTTGAAAATAGTTCCATACATCAATCTCCTGAAGGATGGGTACCGGTGTTCACTGACAGTGATCAAAAATTAGCTGTTATGTCAATTGGTTTCCTATTAAAAGATAGAAATTCTAGTGTCATTTGGAGAGGACCTAAAAAGACTGGTTGGTTATATTATTATTTATTAAATTTTAAATTTAAATTTTATTGCTTTTAAATTAATCAATTATGGTGGACTTGGAAAATGTACATTTTATTTCTGTTAAGCTTCAAATCTCCTTTGCTACATCTATTATTGTTTTACTTGTATGTATTCAGATCATTCACTGGTTGTTGTCAGTCTTAATACAGGTGTGAATTGATTTAAAAATGAAATAATTTAAAAAGTTAAAAAAATCAGCTGCTTTAATTGTTTTATATATTTGTTAATGAATCTTTTTATTTTGTTCCTTTTACTCAAATAAGTCATTACGTTAGTAGTTACTCTTATTAATATTTTAATTTACATAAGGTTATACTGGTTGCCTTGGGTTATGTAATAACCAAGTTGAGAGTTATTATTTGCTTTTGGTTGGATTGGAGGAATGGGATTGGACACTGAACTCCTAATTCCTGGGCCTGAGTTTGTCTGGCTTGAGGCAGAAAATTATTTTCTATTAATTACAATGGCACTCTCAGCCTGTATGAATTTGATTTAAATGAGGAAGATTAAATTGTTTACCAAGTATTAATCCCTAGATCCTTCATTCGTTGTAGCTGTAAAGGCTTATTTAATAAATTGTACATGTTTTTTTTTTTCAATTTTCTTGCTTACTTTTAAGAAGAACCGCTAAATGCTATTGAAAGGTGTTAATCGTTATAAATTGGATATGGTTTAAATAAACAAAATTTAATCCTGGTATTGGTATGAAGAAATGTTAGCTTAAACCAAGAAAATATAAATAGACCATGCCAAAGTTTTTATTAAGTATTAAAAATGCTTTAGGAAATTAGGACACACTGACCAGGGACGGAACTTTGAGTCTGCAGTCTTTTCCAGGATGTGTAAGGCGCTAGGAATACGCAAGACCAGGACAACACGTCTTCATCTGCAATCTGATGTCATAGTAGAGCGCATGAACAGGACAATTGGTTGATATTTGTCAAAGGTTGTCTCCAACCATCAGCGGGACTGGGACCTGTACCTTCGCTTATTCCTGCTTACCTACTGCAGTTCAGTCAATGAAATGACAGGGCAGACCCCGGCAATGTGGTGTTTGGCAGAGAACTTCACTTGCCCTGTGATCTGAAATTGGCTTCAAACCTGATGAGGAAGTCGCCGGAGAAGACTATGTCATGAAACTAAGGGGGCAACTGTTTTCAGGAGGAAGTTCGCCAGACGACAAGGACTTAGTGTTGGAAAGGCACTCCACCACATGCACAAGGCACACAGGCCACCATCTATTTTATTTAGTTACCAAGTGGTCCTCCCATCTGAAGTCTACGTATGGCATACTGCAGTGAGGCCTTGACGACCTGCAGAATAAGCTTCTAATACTGCCTGTCACCAAGCTCCCTGTCCCTAAGTTAAGCTGTGGATATGACGGTCTGAAATGGAAGATCGTGAGAAGCATACTTGAAGAGACATTCGCCAACTCTGGAATAGCTGTATTTGTGTGCACGTTCAACCCCTGAAGAGCAAAATATGACCACATCGGAAAAGCTCATTGCCGCTAATTTCTGCAAACTGTGCTCTGGGGCAGAGCAGTTTTAACGGGTTATAACAGGTAAGCAGTGTTGAGAACAGTTCGGGTGGGCAGACAACCCTAGGCCAGGTAGCCGTAAAAGGTCTAGGTCTGCACATTATACTTACCCTCTGACCGAATTTGAAAAACTATTAAGTTTTATTTATTTATTGATAGAAATCTTGTATGGATATCTGCAATTGTGCATTATTTCTTCAGTGATATTTCCATAGCAGTAATTTTTAACCTGGTTCCAATGCACAAATTTGGTGGTTGAATTTCACTTAAAAACATAATTGGAAATCAAATTTTTAATTTTAATGTATAAGTTGGTAACCGACATATCGGTCGATTTTCAAATATCACGAATATCACTAGAATCCACACGTCACACCACATATTTATAGTTTCTTTATAATAACAATTTAATTGAATTAAGCAAATTTTATTATCAATTTTTAGCTCTTTATAACACTTTATCTTTGTAAACTCTCTTGAATGAAGCTCACCACCTATCAGTCAATTTTCAAACTTTACTGGATTAAGAATCCAGTTGTATTTATTAAGTTGTAAATAAATTAGTTTTTAATGTTTAAGTTAGCCATACCCCTAGTGGTCCGTAACAATACTAAGTAATTGCCAGTTTTACTGACCACATCTCATTAAAGCAGTTAGTAATATCTTGAAGTAAAGTTTATTTATGTTTTTGTCATTATATTAAATATAATTTTATGTAAGAATAATTATAGTTATGCCCGACTCATTTTTGCATTGTATAATGTCAATGTATTTTTTTTTAGCTATGATAAAGCAGTTTTTGAATGATGTTTATTGGCAAGATATAGATTTCCTTATAGTTGATACTCCACCCGGAACTTCAGATGAGCACATAACCATAGTCGAAAGTGTCAAGTAAGGTTTAATAAAAATTAATAATGTTAGAATATACAATATAATACTTCTATTAATTATCTTTTGAACTATGAAATTGTTTAATTGTAATAAATGCGTTTTAAACTTTTTATCAGATTTATCTGCTGTTATAAAAAAAAAAAAATCAATGAAATTTGTTACTACCATGAAGTGATTTTCAAGTCTAAAACTTTGAATCCTGAGATTTGTATTACTTTTATTAGTGCTATTTTACTGTGTGATAATGCTTATTCCATAGTAACTATTTCCTCACTTATATGCCTTAACAATTTTTTTTTTTTTTTTTTTTTTTTTTTTTAGAGGATTAAAATCAGGAGCTATTATTGTGACGACACCTCAATCTGTTGCTATTGAAGATGTAAGAAAAGAAGTGACATTTTGTAAAAAAACTAAAATTCCGATCATTGGCATTGTAGAAAATATGAGTGGTTATGTTTGCCCTAATTGCTCTGTAAGTATTGACACAACATTAGTTAAAAAATTAAAAAACTGTTATTTAATCATTAATAGAATTTAAGATGGTCTTTTTTTTTTTTTCTGGTTAGAAAACTCCTAGCAACTATGTCCTATTAACCATTTAGGACCAATTTTTTGTATCAAATATTGTTGGTAATTTTTTGTATAGTTCTAATTTATGAGATTATTTAATGATACTAACAAGGAAAATTTATTATGCATACAGCCCCCCCCCCCCCCAAATGGCATGTTCCACTAGTGGAACGATGGTCTCTACAGGGCCCATATAAATTCACATTTACCATATATGTTAGTATAAACAATGAAATGATAATTTTTTTAACAATACAATATAGGGAATAATAAATTTTATTAAAAAAAAAAAAATTTATTTTCCATGGAATTCAATAAAATAATACGAGTGCAACTGCCAATGGTCTATCACACTAATCATCATTATTACATTTCTAATGTCGAATCAGATTTTGTTAGTTACCCTTTAGTCACTACTCCAATAGTGACTTCCTGTGAGTCTATGTTGATAGAGCGATAAATAACTGAGGGTGGTTTGTCAGGAGAAACTTTATGTTTTGACAACAAATGGCAGAATCTTCAAATAAATATAGTATTTTAACAACCACTAGTGAATAACAGCATTTTAAATTAAAATAAAACAATATTTACTTAAATTTTATAAGACATCTCCAAACTTATAAGTTATAATAAGGGGATTATTTTATTACTTCAGTGATCTATAAGAAATGAATATTTCATCGTATGACATTCCCTTCTGATTT
Organism: Euschistus heros; assembly: GCA_003667255.2. Classification (NCBI taxonomy): domain Eukaryota; kingdom Metazoa; phylum Arthropoda; class Insecta; order Hemiptera; family Pentatomidae; genus Euschistus; species Euschistus heros. Next base: position 154,890 of record RCWM02000811.1, on the reverse strand, counting down.
TATGCCGTATTTTTACTTCTTTGACTTATATACTTGTTTTTTTATTTTAATTTTGGTTAGCCATTATTTTGAACAGTTTTTAAGGAAAGACATTATTTAAGATTTATATCTTGAAACTTCCAAAATTACTTAAAGTAGCAATAGGAGTCATGAATAATGCTCTATAGCACGTAGGCTCCATTCTCGTGCAATCCTATATTCCTTGTCTCTTCTCTATTATCTGCCATAGTTATTGATTTTAAACAAACTTATTTATTTTAAGTGTTATTTCGCCTTACATTAACATAAATATTTTATTTATGTGTTAATATCTTACTTCTTTAGTATGATGTAATTGGAGCAAAATAATTGCAGATACATATTATTCAGAATTGGGTGATGTGACATAAATATCACATTAGGTATTTGACTTATTATAATTTCACGTGGAAACCAAACCATCCAATAATTTGCTATGTCATTTACTATTTCACTTGGATTGATTGTTTTAAGTCATGTAATTAAAATGACCTTTTAATTATATTTCAATAATTATAAAGCAACTTTAAGTTATCTATAGCTAAAAAGTATTACTCATCTGTAATTTTGTTGTTAGAGGAATGTACAAATATTTTCTTGTTTCAGGAATGCACAAACATTTTCTCTAAAGGAGGAGGTGAACTTCTTTCTAAGCACGCTCAGGTCCCATTTTTAGGGACTATTCCAATTGACCCACTTTTCAGAGATCGAAAACAGACAAGTGACAATTCCCCATCTTCATTAGCTTTGCAGTCCATCGTGTCACTAATTATATCTTCTAACTCTTGATTAGTAACTTTTTTACCTCAATTCCTTTTCATAGTTCTCTTGGAAATCAACTATTGTGATATAATTAGAATGAAATATTTTTATTAATATTTGTTTTTAAAAATATATTTTATAATTAACATTAGTTTTATATTTATTCCCTTTGTTATATTGTCATATTATCTTATGGATATGTAAAGAAAATTCATCTATTCTGCAAGTTTAGAGCAACCTGATTTATAGTTTTATTATACCAAGCCATCTTTATTGCAATGTGATGCGAATACTACTGAGTGGTTTCCAAAATTATTTACAGTTTGGAGTTCTTAGACTTAGGTTAGTAAAGTTGAATTTATTTTTTAATGAGCACGTACTATAAGTATATGTGTGTGTATGCATATATAGAAGTCGGTGTCATTTGTTTTTGTTTTTGTTTTCGTTCAAAGACATTGTTTATTAATGTAAATAAAACTTTTCGCGGATTCAAAGAAGGGTCATTCATTAGCATAGGCAGCCTAGAAGTTACTAGCTCTATCCAATAAATAGATCTGATATAGTTTATGAAAAACTGCTTAGAGGCTCGTTTGGTAGAAAGCTAGCTGCAAAATGAGAAGGATTATATTATGGTAAATAGGAACTTGGAACCTTATCTATCTGGAAGCCTAAGAGATGCCTTGAATGCAGACTGAGAAGGGTTATATTATGATAAATAGGAACTTGGAACCTTATCTATCTGAAAGCCTAAGAGATGCCTTGAATGCAGACTGAGAAGGGTTATACTATGGTAAATAGGAACTTGGAACCTTATCTATCAACTACAGATTATTATTTTAGCAACGATCGTAACATAGAGTTTAATTTCTGCTAACGCTCTGCCCAGGTGGATATACACACCCGAGTACGAATTTGAAGATGCCATTGGCCTTTACGTTTAATAGACAGACATCACCAGGTTTTGCATCTTTCATTTCCAATTTCCGAAATGTCAATATTAACTCTATTACAATCAGTGAAGCTATCGAAGTTGCGCTATATGGCGACTCCACCGGCTTTGCGATTTGATGATGATACCGCTACCGATGATGTAGTTGCAATAAGTCTGTTCTTAGCGGTAATACAACATGATCTCAGCTAAAAGCTAGGCACATTCACTGCCATGGAATTTTCCATTGGCTCGGTCATATGGTGTTTTGTTATTACCATTCGATTGTTCTTGAGAAGCCCTTTCCAACCGTATATGATCTCTGTATTTGGTTTTGACTTTTGGACGCGTATAGGCCGACTTTATACATTTTTGATAATATTTTTTTATTTTAACATCTTATTATATTCTCATCTTCCCTCACTTTGATTATGGCTGTGTGGTGTATGGTGGTCTCTCTGTGGGTCTCCGAGACAGGTTAAAACGAATTACGAATTGCTTCGTTCGATTTGTTTTCGGAACCCCGAGACGTTCCCATGCAGCGAGGAGATATGCAATAGAGCAGGGATTCGTTCCCCCTCCACTATACTACCCTAACATCAAAAGTTACAAGTGTTTGCTTTTAATTTCTTATTTTTTACGTAAACCTATTCTCGTTGAGTTTTTATTTTGTTTATAAATTCATTCCACATTAAGTATGCCTTTTTGTGCTGCAATTGGATGTAAGAACAACAAGACTGGGACTAAAAATGATAAGCAGCTTAGCTTTCATAGGTAAGTAACTAACGCAAAATTCTTTCGTTGTACCTAGTCAAATAGTTCGCGATGGTGTTAAATGCAATTACTTTTTTATAATAAACTCCACGTCAAAAGGATCACAATACTCTGAAATATTTAAATTTTTATTAGTAATTATAACTTTTATATTTAATAAAAATCCTTTTTACTAACAAAGTTTAAGTAAAAAAAGATACACTGTGTTTGAAGAATTTTTATCACCTATACCTGCATCAGCAGGAGTCTAAAATAATGTTGGTGAGTTGGGAACTGGGCTAACCCTGGGTAGCGTAGTGGTGGGGGAATACTGCTCCCACCTCCCTGTAGCCCCGCCCTATCTCAATAGCAGCTCTATTTGTATATTTCCTCGCTGTTCCTATATCTCACACCTGTACATAGACTTGAAGTGGCTCTACCCATCAACACGCAAATCATACTTCCTAGATTCATTCCTTTATGAAGTCATTTATCACCATCGCCCATCCTACATTTATAATCTGTTGAAATTTAAGTCTTCCTTCTACTCCCGATTCACAGCAAGATCACGTTCCTCTGTCCTATACTTGCCTTTCCATCGAACAACATTATACCAGCCTTCCTTCCTAGCCCGATCCACTACCCTCTGGAACACTCTCCCTCCTGAAATAAGCTCATTTAAAACACTCCTTTTCCACTATCTCCTCTCATTCCAGTCTGATGCCAGTCAATATTAACAATAATTATCATTAAATTTTGTCATATCAAATAAATTTGATGCCGGTGAATTGATTCATAAATTTTCTTTTATATAATTATAATCTTTTATTTGTTCCATTATGGTAAATAATCATGTTATTTGTTTTATAAAAATTCAACTTTTTTTTTACTTTAAATGTTTTTCTTAAACAAAGAAATTTTATCTATTGACAATTCATATGTGTATGGTTGTGTGTAAAGGTATATCAGTGAATAAGTGCGGTGTATATAAGTTTATTTCGTGGTATCTGTAAATATTTTCTTCATCCAATGTACATATAGACATAGTTCATTCTCTGTATATATCTTTTCTTATTTTCTCAGGGTTATTTATTTATTATTATTATTATTATTTTTATTATTATTTCATTTCTCCTTCTTATGTTATCTTATTTACTAAAGTTCTTTATACAATTATTTACATTTAACTGTATTTGAATGTCTCATGTTCCTCATATATAAATACCTTTGTATGAAAATATATATGCCAGACCATTGTACTATTTTATGATACAATTTTGTTATTATTAGGGGACAATACGTCCCAGAATAAAGATTATTTTTTCATTCATTCATTTATTCATTATATTCACTGTCACTACTTTAAACTAATATTTTATATACAATCGATAAATTTTGACCACAGCTGACGATTATTTTATACTAATTTCTTATCTCGATACACAGCAAAATAACCTCAAAATTGCGGCGCTTCCCCCTCTACCGCACGCGATGCGTCACTGTTCTGAATTCTTTGATCCTTTTGCTATCCAGTGGTATAATTTAATTCTAGATGTAGAGGATAGATTCGAAACTACGTCAAACTGTATCCCCCGATTTTGTTATCATTAGGTTTTGACGTAAATACGTCTTTAAATTTGCTACTCTATGGGGGCAATCCAAATAACCTAATGATAACAAAATCGGGGTGATAAAAAACATCGCTAAAATCATACCCGATTACGAGTATGATCTTACTACACCAGTTATGATAGTTGGAGACTTTAATTTTGGTTCACTGCTGATATTCCTACCACTCCCGACACATTCCTTGCAACCTTCGCTGACGATACAGCAATACTATCATCCCATAATGATCCCAAAACAGCATCTTCTAACCTACAGCATCACCTCTCAAAAATTGAACTATGGTGCAACAAATGGAGAATAAAAGTTAATGAATCTAAATGCACCCTGCACAACTGTCCTATTCAATAAGATCCCGTTACCCAGATCTGATACAGTGCGATATCTTGGTTTCATCTTAGACAAAAGACTCAATTGGAACCCACATACTAGGCTTAAAAGACAAGAACTTAACAGAAGATACGGCCAACTATACTCCATACTATGCAAGACTTCAAATCTTTCAATAGACAACAAGCTTTTAATTTACAAGACTATCCTAAAGCCTATCTTGACCTACGGACTAGAAATTTGGGGATCAGCAAAACACTCGAACATCAAACGTATCCAATCCTTCCAATCCAAATTCCTGAGAACCATAACCAATGCCCCCTACTATGTCTCCAACAAAACCTTACATAACGATCTTAATATACCTTTTGTCCTTCAATTCATACCTGTCAAATTTTCAAAATTTCATCAAAACCTTTCACATCATCGTAATCCACTAGCACAATCCCTATCTAGCTCCACTCACCCCTATAATCCTCCTCGCAGGTTAAAAAGGTAGTGGCCTCGAGATCTATTGAAAAATTCGACATGGAGTCCTAGCAATGGCCAGCTTCTCTACTCATACTTTGAGTGACTGTGCTATAGCGCTCTCACTCAGCCTACATTGGTATTATCTACACCAGTGACGCAGCTTAAGAACCGCTGAGAAGCGCTGGGGTCTCTCAGGACCTGGCTTGTCCCTCCATAAGTGGTGGGACAAGTCAGGTCGGGGGGATCCCTCAGATATGTATATATTGTAAATAAAGTATGAATGTATTTTTAAGATTAAAATTTTTTTTTTTATTTATTTATTTTAATTTTATTGTATTATATATTATAAGGAGATTCTTTACTTATTTTATTTTATTTTGTATCTCTTCTTTGTATTTATTTCTTATTGTACATATTGTATGAATGGATCATAAGCCATCCATATTACTTATTGTCCACATCGAGGCAGATTGTAATACTTTCTTTAAATAAATGTTTTACAAAAAAAAAAAAAAATTTTTTTGGTTCCTCACAAAACCGCTCATTGCCTGACTTCATGCTTAGCGCGTTCAATTTGTCTTATTATATATTGAAACTTCTCCAACAACGTTAGGTAATCCCTGTATTGATTTAACGTTTACCAGAAATCTGGATGTATGTTGTATGCCATTTGTGTCGTACTTTTATCACAGACCTATAATTAATAAAGTTATATTGTAACAAAATAATTATTTGTTTTTTTTTGCTTTTATCCTAAATAAATAAATAAAAATATTTGATCTAAATAATATAACCCGTTACATAAACGTATTCACGTGCAACATACGTCCGTGTCCATAACACAGTCACACCCCTCTTTTTTTACTTTAAAAGTTTAGAGTTGGCATGAGGGAGGCCCATCCAGTGCTGCATACTCCTGACCTTCAACTAATTTACTGTTACTTCAGGAAATTTCTCATCCTTCTCCTCTTTGGCCGACACCATGCCACATTAGTGATTTCTGTTTTTGCCTTATTTTTAACCAGTCTCTTTACTTTTCCATTTAATTTGTTATAAAATTGTTTATAGTTCTTGGAAATGTTATTCATGACAGTAAGACATGATATGTAATTATACAAGTAGTTCTTTGTTAGAAACGTAGGTGGGGAAGTCCGTTAGTAGTCTTAACAATTTTGATCATGAGATGGAGTGTCCCGAAACTGTCACATTGTGGGAGGATTGATTGTTTATAGAGGAGTTATTGCTAAAATAAAGTGGATTAGATATATTATCATTTATGTATATGCACCCTCAGAAGATAAAGAAACAAAATAAAGGAAAATTTCTACTAGAAACAAGAAAGAGTACATATATAACTGCTATCTTCAATTGTGTATTAGGTTTACAGCAGAGGATTTTGATGGCAACATCAAAGAGGTTACAGGTCCACAATAGGTTACCAAAATCTAAACAATGCCAGAAATAATTACAAGATAAGTTGCTCCAGTTCAAAGAATTGAAAACGTCTTTTGTACTGAGCACACTAAGAATTACGTAATAATATTCATAAACAGACGACATATACCTCAGTGGAAGATCAAATTGACCGCTTTTTCATTGATGCAAGGCATTTTAATGAATGTAAGAAGCTGCAGAGGTCTTGTTTTTGAATCAGATCTAGTTGATGGAATTCAATCAGAGGATAAGGGTAGTCACGATATCATCCTATGCATCCAAGAGAAAGTGGAATGCTGAAAAACTCAAAATGGAAGTAAACAACATTACTTTTTAAAGAAACGATGGTACCAATCCGTTATTGTCACCCGAATAAATGACTTACGATATCGATTTCCTCGCCAGGTAATCCTTCATCCTATACTCAATTATTAGTGAAGATTAAAAATTGCTGTAAACTTATCTAAAATAGCAGATCTTTGTGCGGATCGTCATCCGCAATACCCTCATGAGGTTGGCTACTGTAACCCAGGCCTCTTTCTCGTTGGTGCTCCATTATTATTTCACCGTTAACTAACAAGATTTAATAATTAACAATAATTAATCGATGGATGTTATTTCCCAACTGGCTGAATTTGTTTAGTCTAGCCTTTCAAGCATTCTTGTCGGCAAAGCAATGGCGCAGTTCTGATTTTTTGGTATGTTGTTGGAATGCATATAAATAGTGTAAATCCAACTTCGCAACATCGAGTCTTGAGCTCACTGCGTGGTAGTCAATCAAATAACCTCTCTTTTTTTTACTTATTTCAGTTTTTCTAAAAGAAATATATAACAATGAGTCAGAAATAAATTATCTTGATTTTTTAAAGAAACATAAAATATGCTAATATTTTAGACCAATTACAAATCTTTAGCTAAAATAAATCTCAGTATACAACTCTTCAAAGATTGGATGTTTTCCCCCAAAATATCAAAACTCCGGTGTTAACTGTCTTTTGTGCTAAGACTCGGCTATAGTACTCATTTTAGAAAGAAAGACCTGAAAAATAAAGTTTTAATGAATTTATGTAGCTACGATGTTAGCAATTTACTAAAAAGGCTATTCTCTGAAGTGCTCATAGAGCACTCCATTTATCTATAAGCTGTAATTGACATAAAATTTTAGCATATATTACATTTACTAAAAAAGGAAAATGTTTATGGATTTTTTCATAGCGTTCAGTAGAAATTTCCTAAGAGGAGGGGACTATAATGTGAAACAATTTTTCTCTGCACTCCAAGAGATAGAGGTGCAAACCTCACAACTCCTGTTCATTAGCTATTATAAAAGGTATTTTTTCCTGACAAACTAAACTTATTTGCCGAATTCCAGACATAAAATGCCTAACATGCTAAATATTTTCATTTCCAAAAGACCTAAGAATCTGCCCTGTATTGTAACTACCGATAACGAACTTAACTCTGACCATTCACCTGTTAATCAGATGTTGGGTGGAGAATTATTAATTGATAAAAATCCATGGTTTCAAGGAAATGTAATCAATTCAGTAAACTTCTTGATGCAAAGCTGGGTATTCCCAAAGCACTGAAAACTAAGAATTGAGTTCTTGACATGAACAGTTCAAGTCTTCACAATCTGTTAAGATGAAACAAGAAGTATGCTTACCTTGTTACCCACAGTATTCTTTAGTCTGCAACATTTCATCACAAACCTTACACGAAGGTAAGATTCTTTTCATTTTATTTTATGTTCCTTCAAATATTTATTTTATGTACTTAGGTATAATGTATGCTCTTAATAAAATACTGAAGTTCCTAGCATTATCACGAGCTGCAAAAGTTATCATGTATAAAACAGCCATAAGGTCTGTGGTAGTGTATGGAAGTGAGTGCTGGACACTAAAAAAAAGGTAAGGAGACAATACTTAAAATTTGGGAAAGGAAAGTTCTCAGAAGAATTTTCGGCCCAGTAAACGACCATGCAAACTGGAGAATAAGGAGGAACAAAGAATTGGAAGAGCTATTCGGGGAACCGGATATCAAGGAAGAAAGGTTACGGTGGCTGGGACATGTCCAACGGATGGCGGACGAGAGTCTGCCGAAGAGGATGATGAATGACAGACCGGATGGTACCAGATTAAGAGGAAGACCTAGAATAAGGAGGCAGGATAACGTGGAGGCGGACCTGAAAAATCTAAGAATAAGAGGATGGCGAAGAAAAGCTATGGATAAACTCCAATGGTCATCTCTTCTGCGTGAGGCCAAGGCCCATCTGGGGCTGTAGAGCCAAGCAATAAATAAAAAATACTTTTTCTCTCACCAAATTTAAATTTCACCGTCTCTTCATTTTTCGTGATTTATAGATTAAAAGAACTAATAATTATTATTTCTAATTATTCAAAAGGGTGAAAATATTTAGGGAAATTCGTATATTAATTCAATAAAACATTAACGATATACGAATTTACTTCTTAGACATCACTCACAAATTGTATAGATCGCCAATAGTAGCGCTAGCTATCAATACCTCAATTATCGATTAAACTTTTATCAGAAGTTTTAAACACAGGCATTAGCTCTTTGGCAAAAAAAGTGCTTATCTTAAAAATTTGAATGGGACAAAAATAAATTTTAACTTGTTGCAGGAGACTATATTGTTTTTGTAATATCTAAATCGAGAAAATTATCAATATGTATTTGGAATTTGGTAATTACTTAAAATTTGTTAAAAAATGACCTTGTAATAAATATTATTTAAGTTTTATCTACTTTAACCCTTAATTAGAGAAATCTATTTGTGTTAATCCACTTATATATTAACCACTTATTTGAAATAAAATATATTTTATTGATTCAATGTTGTATTAATTACTTTGCTTTCTGTTTGATGCTATTCGAAAATGATATTTTTTTAAAAATATTAAATTGCAAAAATAATTGTGATTTAATATAGTAATTCAATTATTGTAATGATCAATTTATGATGATAAATTCTGTTATAATTTATGAATGGTTTAATCGTAATGTTGATCTATTTATTTTGAATTAGGATCCTAAATTTATTAATATAAATTATATCTTTAATTGTTTAATTTTCAGAACATCAATTCTTGAAATTTAACTGATTTTTTTTCAGCTCAGTATCATATTTTATTTTTAAACCAACAAACATTTAAATTAATTTTGCTTATTGGTTGGATAAATTCATTTTCCAGGTTCATAATTATGTAAATATTGTTTGCTGATTCACCGTGCAGTATATTCCAAAAAATTATGTTTATTTGATTATATTACATCTAAATCAGTTAAATGAGATGTATCCTTTATCTATCCTTATTACGCCAAAAATGTTTGTATACATTAACAGTTCCTAAATAAACCTTGGTCTTAGATTATAGCTTCATGTTTTAGTCTTTCCAAGGATTGAAAATTCACTAATACGTTTAATTTGTATGTCAATGTGGAGGCCTAACAATTTTTACTCTTTTGTGTCGCTCTTAACTTGATTGATTTATGTTTAGCTGCTTGTATAAGAAAAAAGAATATATGATTACTCATATTAATAGAATAAACATTTTGAATGGAAATTAAAAGATAATCTTTATTCTGGGATTAATTGTATGTCCTACCTTATGTAATACATTTTACCTAAACAATTTGTTCTGTTTCGCTTTCTAACAAGCTGGAAAGTATTTATTTGAAAGTGTCTTAAAAAAATGGAAGGTTCTATTAGCTTTTATAATAATTTTATATAAATGTCTATGAACGGTTGTGAATATTTACATGTTTAAAATAATAATAAATTCACATTTGAACAACCGAATGTGAATCCAATTGATTTAGTTATTGATTTTATTTTTATCAGTAAATTTGTAAATTTTTAAAATAAGTCATAATAAACCTTATGATAGAGGAATTTGAAAAAAAAAAAAAAAAAAAAAAAAAAAAAAAAAAATGTAATTATGAAAATTATTATAATATCTATTGAGTAGTAAATTATATCTAAATATTGGATAAACTGATAATTTAGAGGGATGATTCAATATTAATAAAAGAATTGCTAATATAATTATTATCTATATTTTCATGCGAACATTTAACTGTGATGACCATTTTCAGGACAGAAAAATTAATAATGAGAATGTATAAAACTAAAACTATTTGGGCTAAGGGAATTTTAGATGAGTTTGATATGATTTTAACTCACCTCGGCTTCCCTTTGAGAAAATAATAATTCTTTTATTTTACAAGTTAATTATTTTTTTATGCCATGATGATGGCTATCACTGTTATGACCGAAATAAAGCCTTGCTATATTAACAATTTTTTATATTGAATAATTTCTCTGAGATATGGGTAAATAAAATCTCCCCTATTCATAATTTGTCTACTGTCGAAAATTCATGTCTCCTAAATCTAAATATTTGTTTATGTTTTTTATTTTTTTCTTGATATGACATAACATTTCATTTTCTTTTATAGCTTACCAAACTCTCAATAGACATTCTCTAAGTTAGTCTCTTGTCTAGTTATTTAAATACAATTTATGAGAGTTAATTGATGTTTATATTTTTAAATAATTATGTTTACATTTTTTAATTATTATTATTATTTAGAAAAATTGCCCTAATTTTCACTCCACATTTTTTTTTTTTATGTTTTCAGATCCAACTTTTTGTAATGGTAACATTCATGTAAATGAACCATCACTACAGAAAAGTGTTACCTCCTTTTGCCTGCCTATTCTCCATAAAAATTATGAAGCAGCTTGGCTATTGAAAACAGTTTCTTTTATTGATCTAACGACTTTGGCCGGTGATGACACTTTTTCCAACGTTTCTAGGCTTTGCATGAAAGTAAGTTACCTGTTTAATCCAATTTTGGTAGTTGCTCTATCATTGTGGTAGCTGACTAAGATGGTCAGCCAATTATTAATAGCCAATTAAGTTCTAATAACATTTGTGATCTACTTAAAATTGTAATCAAGTTTAATCTTTTTTATAATATCAATTTTAGCTGTATAAAAATCACAGCTGCTGATATCAAAAAGGCAAAAAAAAAATCTAAAGGGACATGGCTATATTTTAGTAGGATTTGGCTAGGCCAGGCAACTATTGGCTTCCTTAAGCAATATTCATACTATAATTATAGAACGAATTGTTGAATAAAGTTGAAATTTACAGTTATTTTTCTTTAATTACTATACTTTAAGCTAAACAAGACAGTTCATACCAAACATTATTACTGGAATATATTTCAAAAGATAGTGACAATAAATGCTGTAAAATCAGTTATTGACTCCCGAAGGATATCTTTTAAAATACGGACATAAATGATGGTATTTTAACACAGTTGAGTTGTAGGACTTAAAAGGAACTTAATTAATTAATTAACTTTTTTTTTTTTAATTTATATGTTAGGGTGCCTGTAACTTTCTGATTTACCCTACTTTGATATTATTTTTGATTAAACAATATGTTTCTTAATGAATTCAACTATAGCTAGCATTCACTTCTCAATAAACCTTTCTTATTTATTTGTCTTAATTATTACATGTTCCGGGATCACTTTCCCATCAGGCTGCAACTTTTTTCATTACAGAGTATACAAAGATTCAAATCATTTATGATTTGTTTGTTGTTGTTGTTTTTTGGGGCTTAACATCCTTATGTACTCCGACTAGGGCAGGAAAGAAACCCTTCTTATCCTACTGGTTACAAACCTATTATTTTTTTTATTAAAGAATTACGGAGTGTCGATAGATTATTTAAAGATCAATATTATTACCTGTATTTGAAAAGTAATAGAATATTTTAAACCCATTGCCAAAGTAAAAGGTATACCATTAAGCTTGTTTATAACCTTAACAAGAGTCTTTAATTATTTCAATCATTTTTTGAAATTCATACTGAAATTTATGTCATAAAAAATATTGTATGTTTGTTTTTATATATATTTTTCAAAATGATATCAGTATAATATGACTTAGATATTTCTTTTGATATATGTGGGTTTTATTGTATTCAAAATTTGATCATGGTCTTTTCAATCTCTCCATGCTTTGATATTATTGTTCATTGTTTTTTTAAAAAAAGAAAATTTTTATTTTTGAGAAGTTTGGCTGTGAAGTATATTTAAGAAAAAATAAGCGCTTAGAAACTATACTGATTACTTTACGAAACCCATATTTATTACACAAATATTACAAATTCTGGGAAATAAATAAATAAAAAAATTCTTTTATCAGACATTTAAAAACAATTTTAATCCAATGTAACCATATCCATATTTGAATGTCATATATAAGATTATCTAATAAGATTAACTAAAATTTGTTAAATTTTGGTGTACCTTAATGTTATGTGGAAAACCATATGAATATTAGAGATATGGAATATCAAGGAAAACCCTTTGATGACTGGATATATTGAACCGTACCTATGCATTTTTTAAAGTGACTAGGTATTTTGGTATTAATACCTATAAGTGAAAACTACCCTAATAATTTTTATTTTAGCACACAGTATTTTATTTTAATTTTTGATGAATAGAATTATCTCCAATTTTTAATTTTCATTAATATGCAATAGAATCATAATGATGGGTATGGCGGCTCAGGGATAATCTAATTATAACTCTATTCATTTAATGTGATAGATAAGAAGGTAAATAATAATTTTTTTAAAAAAATCACTTTTATCAACAAATAAATGTTTTATATACATATATTAAAATTGTAATATACAAAATTTTTTAAGACTGAATGAATGTTTTTACATATGAGTATACCAGGTATGCAAGTTTAAAATGTCGTTTTAATTCCAATAGAATGCGCTCTTAGCCTATTGAAGGATTTGCTTATCTCTAAACGCTATTTTGTTTGTTAGTCATTTGTTTACAAAAGTCAGTTGTTTTTAAGTCGTTTACGTGGACGTATCATACCTTTCTTTGGTGTTAAAAATGTCTAATTTTAAGCCAAATAAAGAGCATTTGCGGCATGTCATGATTTTCTTATTTAATCAAAAGAAAAAGGCATCTGAATGTCATCGAATTCTTGTTGAGACTTATGGCGATGTTGCTCCAACCGTCAGGACATGTGAACGTTGGTTTCAAAGTTTCAAACGTGGTGATTTTGATGTTACTGATCAAAAACGAGAAAAAAAATCGACCAAAAAAGTTTGAGGACTTCGAATTGCAATCTTTATTAGACGAAGACAATACCCAAACCCAACAAAATGATGGCAGAACAGTTGAATGTCACTAGGCAAGCCATTTCCGATCGCCTGAGAGCTATGGGAAAGATTCAAAAGGTTGGAAAATGGGTTCCACATGAATTGGACGAACGACAGATGGAAAAAACGAAAAACTGTGTGCGAAATGCTGCTTTTACGCCACGAAAGAAAGGGTTTTTTGCATCGAGTTGTAACTGGCGATGAAAAATGGATTTATTTTCAGAATCCCAAACGAAAAAAATCATGGGTAACGCCAGGACAACCATCCACATCGAGTGCAAGACCGGATCGTTTTGGGAAGAAGACAATGCTGTGTGTGTGGTGGGATCAGAAGGGAGTAGTCTACTACGAGCTTCTCAAACCCGGCGAACAGTCAATACCGAGCGCTACCGACAACAAATGATCAATTTGAGTCACGCATTGATCGAAAAAAACGCCCAGAATGGGCTCACAGGCACGCCAAAGTCATTCTTCAGCATGATAACGCTCCTGCACATTCAGCCAGATTGACTAAGGAAACGATTTCTTCGCTTGGTTGGGAACTCCTACCCCACCCGCCGTATTCACCTGACCTGGCGCCTTCTGATTATCACCTCTTCTCATCGATGGGACACTCATTGGCGGAGCAACACTTCAACAATTTCGAAAACGTACGAAAATGGCTCGATGAATGGATTTCAAATAAAGATGAAGCATTCTTTTGGAATGGTATCCATATATTGCCCGAGAGATGGACAAAATGTGTAGAAAGCGAGGGTCAGTACTTTGAATAAAATATATTATACTTTTTTTTAAATTACTGTGTATATATTTTAAGAAATAAACGACATTTTAAACTTGCATACCTGGTATACAAATTATGAAAGCCAAACTTTGCTAGTTTTGTGACCAGGGAGATATGTTTTGGATTGAGCTGCTAAAGCTTTTGAAAGAAGTGTTTTCCATACCAATTCCAATTCATTATAAATTTGATTGGGAGTTAAATTAAATTTGTTGACCAAACATTTAAAATTTTAAATAAATAATTTTGTATTAAATAATCTTATGTTTTCATTTTTTGAAGAAATACTATATACCTAAAATAAATGGTGTGAAAAAATTCAAAACATCTTTAAAAGTAATCTAAAATTAGTTTTTAAGTTTTTGACAATAAGATTTAGGTGAGCCGCCCCATCACCTAAATATAACCTTTCTAAAACCCACACCTCAAGAGTTCACAAACTTTCTGTTGGCCTTACAGTGTACTCAGTACAGAAAAAGGCCAAACATCCTTAGAAATTTGCAAAATTCAAGAAACATCCAATAGGGGCTTGGAAAAAAAAAAAAAAAAAAAAAAAAAAAAAAAAAAAAAAAAAAAAAAAAAAAAAAAAAAAAAAAAAAAAAAAAAACAGATAATGGGGTTCCTGCTGTATTTATCAAAAGTGCTTTATTGCTAATCCTCAGTTTATAAAATAGTTTTGCATTGGATTTTTTTATAACATGTTATATTTTTTTATATAATGGTTCATAATATGTATAAAATTTGTATAAACCAGTTTTATAACATTACAAACCAGTTTTCTTCGTGCAATCTTTGTTTTGTGCATTGTTTGTTTGTTAAGAACAAAATTGTTAAATGTTTTTATTTTTGGTTTTAGGCTGTACATCCTATTAATAATCCAATCCTGTGCTCCTTTGCTGAAAACAGGGAAGAATTTGAATTCCTCAAGAAAATAACAGTTGCTGCTGTTTGTGTTTATCCATCAAGAGTTAGAGATGCTGTAAAGTCATTGAAACTTCTTGACTCACCTTTACCAGTTGCTTCTGGTATTTCATGGTTTTAATTTTACTCGTATTTGTGATGTTTTAATAGTTTTGATATAATGTACTTTTACTTTTAATTCTAATTTAATCTCTAGTGGCTACTGGTTTTCCAAGCGGTCAGTATCCTCTAACAACCAGAGTCGATGAAGTTTCCTTTTGTGTGCAAAATGGTGCTTCTGAAGTAGATATTGTTATTGACCGAAGTCTTGTTTTATCTGGGAGATGGAGTGAACTTCATGAAGAGGTAATCACCTATACCTATGTTATATAAAAATAATGGTTTGAGTTTAATAATAATAATAATGGTTAATAGTATAGCTTTATTACTTAGATTTTGAACTTATTTTTATTAAATTACTAATATGTAATTATTTATTGTTATAAATAAACTATCGTTACAACTTATGGAAATAAGGTACTTGTGAAAAGTAGGAACTAAGACCTGACAAAATAGGATCTGAAATGCCTCTTTACACACTTATTTCATCCTTTAACCAGTCGAGGCTATCCTAGAGAAGCACAACCCACGATGATTTAGACTCCTTTTTAAAATGGGTGTAAAGAGAACCTTGAGGAAGACTTTCAAGACACTAGTGGTCGGAAGAGATGTTAAGACCCGTCATCTCTTGAAAGGACAGGATCAGAGGATCAGAGGGAAGTCTTCTGGAATAATATCACTAATTGAAGCAAAAGAAGAGAGTTGTTCCAGGAATGACGCATTTGGTCCTCTGTTGATGGAACTATCACACTGTATTAGTGTAATAGATGAGACGATTATGAATATAAAGAATCATCTGAATAAAATTATCTTGAATTAAATATTATGTTAATGGATTTAGATTATGTACGAATATTTAAATAAAAATATTATTCTATTAATATTGGAGATCCAGAATGAAAGAGGTGTTTAAAACTCAAAAAGTGTGTTGTAGTTAATTGTCCAATATTAGAGGTTCTATATTTTTATTCATATTCATATTTAAAAATATTCTGCATTTTTATTCCTTTATAGTTGTTACCGCTGGATAACTAGACATATTTATTATTTTAGCCCAATATTTGTCTCAATAAAGGGGTTCCAAAGAAAAAGAAATTTGGAGTTGTGTCTCTTTTCATTCTGGATATAAAATATTTATATTTGAGTATTGTTAAATAATCTAAATAATAATATTTAGGTTCGTAAAATGAAAGAAGCATGTGGTAAAGCGCATTTGAAAGCAATATTGGCCGTAGGAGAATGTGGATCTCCTGATAATATTTATAAAGCCTCAATGGCTTGTATGATGGCTGGTGCTGACTTTATTAAGACATCTACAGGTTTGTGTATTTGGAATCTATTTTTATATGTATTATCTTTCTTATTATTTTTATTATATCTGTTTAGTTAGTATATTTTCAGTTAATTTTCTATGTCCGTAAAATTTCAACTTTTTCTTTTCCTAAGGTCCAATTCAATGTTTCAGTCAGTTTCAACTACTCGATTATGTTGAAGCCAGTAGCTGTCTTTTGTTTTTTATGATCCCCAATCTTAAGTATAATTTTTCTTTCTTCTTTATTTATGTTCTATAAATTGCTTTTTTTATCGAGTGATAAAGTTTTGTTGGTGTATTAAATTGCAGGTTTAACTACTGTGTAGTAATGTCATATTTTTGTGTTTCATAAATATTTTACTATTAACTCTTATTTGGTGTTTTTTTTGCTAATATATCCAATGTTAGTAGAGAAAAAAGTTACATAAAATCGGTTTAATCATACAACACTCAAAATACTCGGTTTTTGTCTATGTAAATTAATGAAATATTTGTTTCTGATTATAGTTTTGTTGCAAAGTTTATTTCTAACAGATATAAAATAATAAATATACAGATATAAAAAATAATTAATGCGTCATAATTTGTTCTAAATAGTGGTACCTTCTAAAGCCACCTTGACCTTGATATACGAGTTGTGATGATGATGATCCGTGGCGCTACAGCCCAGCATCGACCTTGGCGTCCTCCTATATATGAATTGTATGCAGTGAAAATTGTTATTCAAATTTGATGATCGCTATAATTTTGAATTAATTTTTTTTTCTTTATAATATGATTGATCTAGTTGTTGAAACTATAATTATTACCTAAAGGTACAGACTCTGCACCTTGAGGCCACTATCTATGTTATCAATACTATCATTATTAACAGTATCAAATATCAGCTAGTTTCATTGATTTTTGTGCATTAATGCATCTTTATATCAAAGTTTTAGCTGCCCCCTTTTACTTAACTTTAGAATTATATTTTTTCTCTTGGTGTATCTAAATGATGTATCCCAAACTTGTAGTCCTTGGTTTATATACACAAATTTATTTATTTATTTTTTTCATATATTTCCTCTATTCTTGTCCAATTCAAATTTTATCTTGAATGGTACTCAAAATTTTAGTTTATGAATATGGGAAAGTGGCTAATTACTTCATTTAACAAAAGGTTATATGAAGTAATTAGCCACTTCTTCATAGTCAGTTTTGTTTTCCCCGAACTACATCATTTTCCACTGCCTCGCCGAGCCTTACGCCCGTAGAGTAACTATTGTTGTATTTGATCATCTTATTTTTAAACAAAATGAGGAGAATGATAGTCTTCTGTTTTGCTGTAGTTCTATCAATCCATTTTTCCTAATTCTCTCATGGAACACACAATTTTTGATAGATATATAAGTTTTTTAAAAATCTAATTTATGTTATTTATCTGGAAAAACTGAAGAATACAGAGACCCAGCGTAACTATGCTGAAGTTCTTGACTCAAAGATACGCCAAGGAAATTATGGTGTTGAGGATATCCAGAAGTGCTGGTCAAGTTGCCATAGGGCAATAATGGAGGCAGCTGAAGAAGTTCTGGGACCACAGGAGAAAGAACCTAGGTCGACCTGGTTTGATGAAGAATGTAGAGCAGCCACAGAAACGAAGAACCTCTCATATGAGGCCATGATTAAAAAAAGCACCAGGAGGTCAGTTGAGGAATATCGACAGAAAAGGAAGGATGAGAAACGGATACACCGCAACAAGAAGCGACAGAGGGAGAGAGAGAGAGAGATGGAGAAGGTTGAGCTGCTGCGCTGTAATCAGGAAAGCAGGAATTTTTTCAGACGGGTCAACAAACAAAGGAAGCCCTTTACAAATGAACTAAAATCATGCAGGGATAAAGAGGGTAACTTGATCACCGACAAGGACAAAGTTCTTTCAGAGTGGAGGAACCACTTCCATGATCTTCTCAACAGTGGAGGAATCGAAGAACAAGAACTGGGAATGGAAGACCAAGACGTGGAGGAGGAGGAGGAGGAGGGGAAAGACAGGATAGGCCAGACTGAGGAAGTGGAACTCGAGCCCCCGGATGAGGATGAGATAGAGGACGCCATCAGCAAGCTCAGAAATAATAAAGCCCCTGGAGCCGATGCACTGCCAGCGGAACTCTTAAAAGGTGGTGGAAGTGAACTCACTAAGGTACTCCAAGACCTTCTCCTTATGATTTGGACGGATGAGGTGATGCCCAGCGACTGGAACAGGTCAATAATATGCCCTATTCACAAAAAGGGCGATAGATATGCATGTGATAACTACCGGGGAATCTCGTTGCTCTCATGTGCATATAAGATACTATCCCAAATTTTATTTAAACGCCTATTGCCATATGCTGAAAGGGAACTTGGTCCGTACCAATGCGGTTTCAGAAAAGGAAAATCTACATCGGACCAAATCTTCTGTCTGCGGACCATCTTAGAAAAGGGCCGAGAATACAAGATAAAAACGCACCATCTCTTCGTAGACTTCAAAGCGGCGTATGACAGCATACAGCATGAAAAACTGTACAGTGGCCTCAGGGGTCTTAATATACCTGAGAAGCTTATACACATGATTAAAGTCACTATGAAGGATATGAGGTGTGTAGTTAGGATAAACGGTGAACTGACAGAAGAGTTTCATGCAAGGAAGGGATTACGGCAAGGTGATGCACTGGCCTGTTTATTGTTTAATCTTGCTCTTGAGAAGGCGATAAGAGATGCGGGCTTGCGCCGAGATGAGCGATGCGGAAACATCTTTAACAGCCTCGTGCAATTGTTGGCATACGCAGATGATGTAGATATCGTGGGGCGCTCCTTCCAGTCCATGAGTGAGGCATTTCTGGCTCTGGCGAGTTCGGCCAGTAAACTTGGGCTTGAGGTAAACGAGTCCAAAACCAAATACATGGCATCAGAAGAGGTTCCGAGGCCAGGTGAGACAGTGGCAATAGGACAACACAGGTTCGAGAAGGTCTCTGAATTTAAGTACCTGGGTTCAATAGTCACTCAAGACAGCACCCCCGATGATTAGGAAAAGGATAGCCGCCGCTAATAGATGCTACTTTGGTCTAGCAAGGCAGTTCAGAGGGAGAATACTCTCAAGAAAGACCAAGCTCTACCTCTATAAAACCTTAGTGCGCCCCGTGCTCCTGTATGGATCGGAATGTTGGACAGCATCAAAGGCAGCCGAAAAAGAACTGATGATCTTTGAAAGAAAAGTTCTCCGACGAATCTTTGGTGGGGTAAAAATCGGAGAGGAATGGAAACGCCGCACAAACCAGGAGTTGTATACGATTTTTGAAGAGGCAGACATCGTTACAACCTACAAGTTAAGGCGCTTAAGGTACGCTGGGCATATTGCCAGAATGGCTGATGGAGATATGCCAAAGGGGTTGCTGACCCAACTGATCCATGGGACAAGGAGAAAAGGAAGACCAAAGCTTAGGTGGTCGGATGGGGTCGCTGCAGATGCCAGAAGCATGTTGGGGGTGCGAAACTGGACGGCGTCAGCGCGGGACCGTGACGATTGGAGGAAACGGTTGGAGGAGGCCAAGACCTGTCACCGGGTTGTAGAGCCGTTATAAAAAAAAAAAAAAAAAAAAAAAAATTTATGTTATTTAATAGCAGTTACTTGTTTTGTGAAGAAGCTTAAATATTGTATATAAGTAAACTTGAATATTGTTTAACCATAAGTAGGGATCTATCAGTAGATATCGGTTGTTATCTTGAAGAAGTGGATAAGTCAAATTGCCTTTAAAATAAGCTATTAACCTACAAAGCTGAGTTTTTAATATCTGCGTTATGAAAAATTGGTTAAGTTGTGCTTCTTAGTGAGATCTAAAAGCATCTATTTTGGCAAAAATGGTATTTGTATGGTACAAATATCAAAAATACCGTACTGACTGAAAAATGCACAGTTCTGAGTTTTCAACTTCTTCATGACTGCTAGGGATATAATGTAATATTGTTGGTAAATAATTATTTTTTTTTTCTATTTTAAGATTAAATGCTAAATACATTACTCAAATGTATAATTTAATATTGTTTGTAAGTAAATAAGGTTTTTTTTTTTTTTTTTTTTTTTTTTTTTTTTTTTTTTTAAGATAAGTTTTACTCAACTATACAAATATTTTAGAATGAATCTTTCCAATTTTAGGTAAAGAGGTTATTAATGCTAACTTACCTGCTGGGCTTGTTATGTGCCGTGCAATAAGAGACTTCTATAGGAAAACTAATGCTAAGGTCAGTTACTTTTACTTATTTTCCCATTTTTTTTTTTGTTTTAAATAAAAATTTTTTTTTAAAAACTGTTGTCATAGGATGAAATTATAGTGTGGAAAACCAACTTTTTGATTTGATTTGATTTGAAAACCTTGTGATCTAAACTAATATTCTCAATTTGTTATTTCATTAGAAGTAGTTTGATATGTTCATAGCAATTAAGTAATAATTATTATGTTGTTTATTTATTGCTAAATTATTTTGAATATAACAAATTAAGGTTTTTTATTTTGTTTGTCAGGATATGAAGGGTTTGGGTGGATGAGGAGTTATGTAAAAAACACAATTTTGAGTAATTTATGTTTAAAGCTTTTGTTTTTTTATTTTTCCTTTAGCAGACAAATGTTACATAGCCCCTTCATCTTCTTCATATATCTTTTTCTATTTGTTTTGAAATGTTCATACTTTGCCATACTTTGCTACCTTACACTTCTCCACATAAATGTTCATACTTTGCTACCTTACACATAAATCCTTCATCCAATGAACTAGATTGTATTTAAAAAAAAAAAAAATTGATGTAACCCCTTCATCCACCAAATCTTTCATATTTAATGTTTTTGTTTATATCGTTATATATATTTACTTTTAAATTTTATGAAAAATACAAAACTATTTTTTAATCCTTGCCTTTATTATCTTTTATCCTTAAAATAATTACCATGGATATGCAATTTTATACAAACTACTAATAACTCAATTTTACTAAAAAGAATGATACAAAATGAAAGTAATGAAAGAATTAGAAATTCCCTCTTCACTAGTTATATAGATAGAGGTTATCGGTTGATACATCTTTTCTTATCATGTGATGTTGTATCGCATAAAAATTAAATTGACCCTTATTCTGGCAAAGTGTCACACATGAAAACTGGACGATATTGTTTTTAAATCTGGCTGACTTACTACAAGTGTTTCATCCTTTCTTCCTCTCTCAGGAAAATATGAGTAAACGGTTAGTAGCATTTGGAATTGTGTGGCAGTTGGAATGTGATCAACAGTTGTTATCAGTTAATTTAATTTAAAAAAATTACAAAAAATTGGCTTCTTGCCAGAAAAAGGTTTAAAGAAATGAAGAGGTAACAAAGATATATTTCCTTATTTTAGAAATTTAAGTGTAAGGTTGGAAACAAAAATATAGCCCATACTCATTTATTTCATTTATTAAACTTCCATCATAGTTAATATTGCTTTTTCACCATATATACCTAACTTCTATTACCTAAATTTGTACTTTGCTCCGAAGGTGATCAATCAATTAAACAACTAATATTGTATTTTAGATGGAACAAAATTATGACAAATATTTGTTTACAAATATAGGCATTCAGGATTAACAGATAAGACAAATTAATTTTGCTTTTTGCTTTTAATGTGATCATTTATAACAGTGGGCGTGCGGTGAGCCAAATCTTTTTCTTTCAGTGAAAGAATTATCATGCTGCCAATGAGAAATGAAAACTTTCCTGTTTCTGATATTTCAAGAAATACAGGAAGGAGTAGAAAAGTTATTTTCAACTTTTTAAATTCTCCAGATAATTACAAAAGGAAGAAATCTGGAAGGCTCCCAACAAGACAAAAATGAAGAATTTTAAGGATTGTTTCTAGTGCAACACAAACCTCTTGTCAAATTGCGTAGCATGCTGGGCTGGGGTACAACCAAATATAAAAAAATGTTGGAAAGGTTCTTCTGGCTGCACCTCAAATAAAGAGAGAAAAAATGTAACGTATTCCTTATTAACACCTCATTAAGGCCCATAAGGATTACGTAAAAAGTTTGCCCATGACCATGTTCAGTGGAAAGAGGGGGCGAGGAATGTCTTATTTACAGATGAAAAAAAAAATAATTTGGATGCTCCTGGTGGCTGGAATTTTTATTATAATGAGCTACAGAAAGAAGAAATGGTATTTATAAAAGGCAAATGGGAGGAGATAGTGTGATGCTATGGGGTGGCATGATAGTGGTGATTTTTGGCTTTATGCACAGCTAAAATTATCTGACATTATTAGTAGAAAAACAGTTTAAAAAGTATTTTGAAACAGAATGCAAAGATAATGATATTTTGCAACAAGATAACGCCTCAGTACGCATATTGAAATTAGTAAAAGAGTTTTTAAACACGAGAACATACTGGTCATGGATTGGCCTCAAAGATCCCGAGACTTTAATATTATTGAAAACATATGGAAAAACCTTGCCAAAAATGTATACATGGTAGCCAACAGTTTTAAGGCATCGAGGAATCAAAGTATATAATTAGGAAGGAATTGGCCAAAGTTCCTCAAAATGTAATTCGCCATCATTTCGATTTACTTCCCAATCGGATAAAAAACAAGCTGGTGCATTCACAGGACACTAATTGTATTATAATTATTTTTACCAAAGCTATTATTGTATTATAACTTAATATTTATAACATTATGCTATCATAATGTCTGACCTAAAATACACTATTATTTGTTTATTTCTAGAAATTATTTTTATTGTTCACCTTTTGGGCAAAGTTCAATTAAATTTAACAAAAAGAAGCTTACATATACTTTCCAATGTTTAAAGTTTAATAAACAAAAAAATCCTAGTGGGCTATCTTTTTGTGTACTGAACCTTAATTAAAAAATAAATAAATAAACAAGATACCCAAAGTAAAATATTCTATTATTATTAGATAAAGGCAGAGGAATATTGCTGGCGAGTAAAGAACTGATAAAATTGATTTGGTTTATTCTTGGTATTTACTGTTAAATAAAATATTGAATGTGCTTGATATAAATATTTTTTTACTATTTATTTTATCTAGTTTTTGAATAGGATGATGGAATAATTTGGAACATAATGTGATAATTTGGTTTAAAGGTTGGTTTGAAACCTGCTGGGGGTGTTAGGACTTGGAGTGATGCATTTCCATGGCTGGATCTTGTGAGGAAGGAGTTGGGAAAGGAATGGTTGGATCCTCAACTCTTCAGGATCGGGGCCTCTGGTTTATTGCAGGATCTTGAAAGGAGGCTGTATCGTTTAGCAAATGGCATTTCACCTCCCACTACATTTTATAAGCAAATATAATTGATTAAATGTTTCAAACTTTGTAATCTAGTCAGCTATTTTTGTCAATTAATGGTATGTATATGAATAAGTTAAGGGTACAGATTAATATTTTGAAATACTGCCAAATAGATAGATCAATTTTTTCAAAGATTTATTATATTGTTGTGTGCTTAAAATACAATTCCTGTCTCCAAACTTTCTATTCTTTCAAGCAATCAATGTAAAAGTTTGAATGAAATGAAAAATTGAATTAAACCTTAGTAAAGGTTGTTGATGATGATGATGATGATGATGATGAAGATGACGATTGGCTTAGAGCCAGTATTATAAACTATTCCATTATTATGAAAAATGCTGTTTTATTTATTGCCTCTTTTAGACACGTTATCTTCTTGATTTATTTTACAGTCGACTCATCATTTATTTATTAGTTACATGGTCTGTGGAATTTTCCATTACAAAGTTCCATTCAGTTCTAATGTTATCCTTTGGACCGAAGTTGTTATTTTTTTATCTTTTAGTGCTTGTGAAATAGCTGGTAGATTCCTTAAACATTGATTGTATGGTATTTTATGGGAAGTTCTTGAAAATATAGCTGAACGATGTAACATTTAATTGGTTTGTGCCTTGGCAGGCAAAACAAAAGAGTTTGCAAATAAGATTACCATCTGGCTTTCCTATTTAAATATTTTTCTGTGAATCATTCATTGAGCTTTTCTGTTCGAATTCACTCTATATTTTTGTACATTAAGGAAAACAAATTTTTTATGGCTCAGAAATAATCATTATTACCAGGAAAAAAATCTGCAAGTGCAAATAGGATGATGAAAACGAAGACTCCCAAATAATAGGCGATGAAGAAGCAAAAAAGCTGCAAAACAATTTTGAAAGTTGAGCAGCAACAAGATTCAAGAGCATTGGATGTGATGAATATTCAAATTTGGAGAGTTTTGGCTATCAACAATTCTTCGAAATATAAAAAATAAATAAGAACAACGTACTTTTTTTTTTTTTTTTTATTTATTTTTATTACATTCCGCATCTACTCACATGAGTCATTAGCGGCTCAATAATACATATTAGATTTTGTCGAACAGTTTACAAAATTTTAGAAATTCAAAAATGTTTTTGATTTTTTCCTCTGTGTCTTCCAGTGCTTTATCTATATCTGAGGGTATATTGTACTTTGTTCTGGCGTCAGAGTATAGTGTACATGTTGTTACAATGTGTTTCAATGTCAGTGTTGTCATGCATGTTGTACAAATCGGTGGTTCTAGGCTTCTCATCAGGTAACCGTGGGTGAAAGCCGAATGTCCTATTCTTAGTCTTGTCAAGATTATTTCCTCTATTCTTGATTTTCTACAAGATGTTGTCCAGGGTCGGGTGTCTTGTTTAATTTCTTGAAGTTTGCTGCGGATTTGGTTCCATTTTGTTTTCCAGTGATGGAGCAATTTTTTTCTGCAGGATGTTTTTAAGTCAGAAGTTGTTGTAATGTCTGTAATAATGGTTCCTGTTTGGTTCAGTCTCGTACTTTTTTAAAATCATGAATTGTGTGTACATGAATTAGGTATGATGGGACATTTAATAGGTTTGCGCTGTGGCAAGCAAAACAAAATAGTTTGCAAATCCTTCTGGCTTTTGAGCTGATTTACACTTAGAGTATTTCTAGATGGTCACTAAGAATTATACCAATTTTTTTTTTTTGTTATAACATATGAAGATAATTTATTTTATTTCCTATTTATAAACATATTCTACAATTAAATAGAATAGCGTTGGTATCTGTTAAGAAGTAGTTATATCTAAAATTGCTTTGTTTTAGTGAAGTGGTTCCAATTCTTAATGTACTTAATAAAAATGAGAATTAAATTGCTAATCGTAACTTTAAAATATCTTCCTCCTCATTCATTTATTTTTTTCCCTAATCTTTTTCTTGATTACTTCACTAACGATTTAATGAAAACATGAAGTTGACAATATAACAGTTAACTTACTAGCCACTGATGGGCTCAACAATTTTATAGATAAGTTAACAACTTAATCAACTTTTTTTCTAGTTCATTATTTTCAATTAGTTTTGTTTTTATTGTTAGTAGAATTTATCTTAATTTAATATATTTAGCCCATTAGTCCATGTTTCAATATAACAATTGTTTCCCTTAATTTTTTGCCATTTATCTACATTACTAAAATGAGAATGATGAAGAATGAGAAAGAGAGAAACACATAATAGCTGCAAATTATTTATTGTTTACCAACGTTTCTAGCTATAATTTTATATTATAAATTATTTATTATTGGTTATATATAATTATAAATTGTGAGGAGGTAAATAAAAACATGTTGGTTGCTTAGGCCTGCCAAGTTGTTGAAGGTTAGCTATTGTGCTTTCATTTGACTGCCTCTTTCTCTCTTCACCCTATCTCTACCTCCTCTCTCTTGCTATACCCATTTTTTCCAAGAGACATAGCCATAGTTAGCTATCTTCAACATTATATAATTATTCTAATTACTGTATATATATATATATATATATATATATATATATATATATATATATATATATATATATATATATATATATATATATTCATAAAAATCACACAAAATAAAATGGCATTCAAGAATTCTGAGAATTTGTTTAGTAATAGCTTTATTATATTAGTATTATTAGAAGGGGATTGGGTTATTATAATTTTAAGTTTTAATTAATTGTTTCTTTAGTTTATGGTAAGTTAAAACTTTATCCTCTTGTTTGAAAATAATCTGAAAACTTTATTTTTCGTTCATTATTATCTTGATCACTGCTTCTGCGATAATTATTTGTTGAACTCTCATATTTCATTTTAGACCCATCTCTTTCATTTCTATCATTTCTGGTAAAGCAACCATTCATTTTGTCTTTGCTATTATTATTAGTTTCATATTGATGTCTGTTATTTCCTCTTTCTCCTCTTCTAGATTGTGATTCATCTGGTACATCATAATTGATCGTGGAAAAATTATTGCTGTTATCTGTTGTACGATTACTGTTAGTGTCCCAGTCCTCGCAATTCTAGAGAGGAAAAAAATAAAGTAAATGGTTTATTTGGCATACAAAATTATTTTATTGTTGTTGTCAAACCAATATCTGCTTTGTGAACTTTTTGGAGATTCTGACATTTTGATTATTATGACTAGTTTAACTAACCAAATTTTCATATAAAAAGACTGCTATGTGACCCTAAGCATTATATGGTGATCTGTGGTCGCTAAAAAAAATATGCTATGTGCATTAGCCAGAAAATTTTGTATGTTTTTATTCAATATCTCACAATTATACTTTTTGCACTTATCAGATATTGGTTTTATATTATGATGATATACATAATATTCATTGGAAAAAACTTTGTGATTCTTGAATAAATTACATTGTGAAAGTGTGAAAGTGGTACCCCCATGCCCCATTAATGTAAAGTGGCCTCCGGTCTGGTGGTCAGCCTCGTTTATTTGAGCGAATTAATTATCTGAGAACCTTTTATAGAATGATTATTCTGAGGTTTATAGTTCTTGTTAAGATTAACTATCTATTTTCCAATATAGTTGGAGTACATCCTCCTGGGTCTGACACCAGGACGCCTGCCTTGCGGTCTAGCTTTAAGGGACCACTTATCCTTTTGGGTATTGACCATTCTGCAAATGTGCCAATACCATTTCAATTGCCACTCTTCCAGGATGCAGCGTACTGATTCCACCACAAATCGCTACAAATTCTGTCATTTCTGATGAAGTCTCTTGGTATTGGTATATGATCTTATTAATATGTTTATCATCGGTTGCTCAGCTTTCCAATCCATAAAGGAGCACTAGAAGGAACACCGATTTTGAGAGTCTAAATTTGGCCTCTCTTCTTACTTCCTACTTGCCTTTGATTACTTTACGTAATTCCGACTTACTATCGGCCTCCATTAGCTGATTTATAAACCCCTGATCTATTCTACCATCCTTACTTACGATTGCTCCACATTGTCCCTTCCAACATACATTACTTTGCTTTTTCTTGATTTCCCAAGGTGAGCATATTTCAAGTTACGAATCATCATATTAATTTTGATATGTTGAGTTTTCAACTAATATTAACCCATCTCTTAAACTACTGACTATATGAAATTTTTTTTTTTTTTTTCTATCAGAAATTTAGCATACCTTAATTTAATATACAAAGTACATGTTTTATAAAATACTAAACATGTTAGTTACATGTAGTATGCTAAACGCATGGAGCATGTACAAATATTTAAATACACACCCCTCATACAGGGCTACTGTAAGAGGAAAAACAAGAAAAAAAAAACTTTATTACAACTTATTACTTACTTCATTATGAAATATTTTTATTTTTTCTGTTAATAGATATTATTAACTACTTATATCTTTATTAAAATAATTGATTTTGACTTACATTTTTCCCTTTCTCTTCTAGGCACAATGCAAATTTTTTTGAATCTTCACATTTTCCTTCACTTTTTTCTGTAATAAAATTATGCATTAAGTTGAAGAAAAAAAAAATGTACCTGACAATGGCCAAAACTCTGGACATACTGATTTTGAATTCATGACTTATAACAATAGCTACAGTAGTAATACTGTTAGTCAAAAAAATCATAACCATATATACTATCTAGACCATATACATCAGTGACATTTACCATTATCTAATTTGTCAAAGCATTCATTTATTGAATCTTCCACAAATTCTTTTAGTTCAGAATTTCTGATTTTCTGTGTCAAGACATGCATTGAGTTTGTTTTATCAATTTTGTTATTTTGATTTAGCTGAAAAAAAATATATATATCACTACACGAGTTTTGAATCATTGTTCATATATAGATAAAATAATCATAACAAACCATTTTTTTTTGCTTGAATATGCAGTGTATGATGCACTGTAAAAAAAGAAAAATAAATAAATAAAAAGGATTACTTCACTAGGCATGGATTAATTCTGGTGTATCAATATGTTTTAATGAGCAAGGTCCACGATTTCTCAAATTTTGTTTCTATATTAGTCTTATTTACTGTCCGAGTTGTTTCTGTATTAGTGTTATTTACTGCTGGAGTTGCTGATACAAAACATATTTTTCTCGTTATTGTTCAATGATACATATTAATAATTAAAATACGCTTTCTTTATTATACATTTTATTTAGATTTTGTTTTGTAATCTATTCATTAAATTTACAACTGTACACAAAACATACATCTAGTAAATGTGAAGATAATGATTATAATAACAAAGCTACTACACAGTAGCACTTCAAGAAAAGTTCTGTTGATCCTGAGGCCATCATCTTTTCTGATGACTTGGAGAGTTATCAAGAATTAGCTTGGGAAACGAGTTGAGAGGCTAGTGGGTTTGAATGATTTATGAGCTTACTATGAAAAGATCTGTCAAAGATGTGAAAGTTCTGGTTTGGGCCTAATTATCTAGATTTAGATTTAGGAACATTAAGATCTTTATGGATATGTTTATTTTTGATATAGGGAGCTTTTGGCATGGGAAGGTGAATATGTTGAGTTTTGTTGCTCATGTAACAGATCTAGAGAAAGTAATTTATTTAACAGGGATATCAAAGAAATAAGTACCCAAATAAATATATTGCAAATTTCATAAATATATTGCAAAAATGCATCATCAGTTTTGCAAAATCTAAAAAATTAATTAATTGCACATTAGGCTTCAAACAATTGAACAATGATAGGTAATTGCTATTCCTAAAGGTTTGATGAATGTTAAAAAGCCGAAAATTGATTAAGCAAGTTGTTATAATTTTGGCTGTTTCTGCTTTAAATGTATTGCAAAAATGCGTCATCAATTTATTCTTTTATAAGTTTCGATTATAGATAGTTGATTATTCTCTAAAATGTTTTGATTATAATATTTTTTGTTAATGATAATGTATTTAATCTTAACTGGTTCTATAGATTCTAAAGGAGAGCCTATGCCTATGTTACTAGGCCCATGATTCCTTCTGGTTGTGGGATCTTTTGTTCCTGGATACTGGTTACCTTGGGATCTTTGTGAATATCTTATTTTGTCTGTATTCTTATCTCTCTTGTTTGAGCTTTCATTATCATAGTCATTATAGTCATATTCCTCTCCATCTTTTCCATAGCTATCTAAAACAATATAGTAAAAATATTATAATTTTTTTAAAATTCAAATATAATTCAACAATATTTGAAACAAGAACCAAATATCTTTAATAAGAACTTTATTGCAGTTTTTAATGGGGATTTTCAACCATTACTTTCATTTGTTGGATGGTAGAACATTTGAATTTTCATGGATCAGAAAAAAACAAGACTAAGCTATTGGTGGCTCCACATTACTATAAAAAAAAAAACAATGCCTGCCTGCCTGATCTTTTAGCACAATGATGAAAGATGTTTAGATAACAAAGTTAGGCAGCCATTTTAAGTTCCTTGTTCCCTTTGGCCTACCACCATGGGTGCCTATCCTAATATAGTCTTCTGTCTATTCTCTCTTCCATTTTTTTTACCTGCCCCAGTCACCCTTTTCATCATTCTCTTAAAAATTAGAAGAGACTCATGTTATAATAAAATGTGGACAGCTCTAGATTTTTTCGAGAGAAAACATGTCATTATCCTCTATAGGTTCTATGTTATTGAAATTTACAACATAAAAAACTGCATCAAGCCAGTTTGAAATATGATTTATATAATTGATTTATAAACTATCCATCGCTAGTATTCAATATCAGAAGTTGTTGAGACCATCTTCTTTTCAGATGCACCTGAATATTAACGGGGACCAAGCGAGAAGGTTAAAAAACTGCTTCGACTGGTTTGAGTGGCTAAGGGATTTATTACAAGCTGGCTGGTTTGAGCCAAAGTAGCATTATAAGGATCATTAAGATTACTTTATTAGTGACTTACTAACTAGCCATGAGTAGTTCTCTATAACATCTTTTTATATATTATTTTATTGGCATTCACAACTGTCTGCAATATATACAAAAAGTATTACACGGGAAGCAAGTTGGGAGACTTGTGGATTAGAGTGCGTATGGAGCTTATCATGGAAGGATTGGAATATGGTTTGGTTCAAATCTGCAGCATATCGGATATTGAGGTCATCATGGATAAGTTTATTGTTGATATAAGAATGAGAATTAAGGATTTTGGATTGCAAGGATTGTTCTATTCGAGAAAAATTTGAAGGTTAAGTGGAGCCCAAAGCTCAACTCCCTATGCCCAACTAGGCCTAATTACTGCCATGTAAATAAGTCTTTTGTAATTTACTAGGAGCTTAAAACATTTGTTTAGTAAATGTTAAAGCGGTCTACAACGACTAGTATTTTCTTGACGTCCTCTAAATACTTGATTTAGTTTTTCATTTGGCTGCTTCTTTTTTATCCGGGAGGAGGGTGTAGATTTTCTTCCAGACCGTAAAGTCTTCAAAGTCTTGGAATGAACTTATGGACAAGGGACTTGAAATATCCATGTTGATATACATTGTTGTTGCCGTCTATATCCATTGGTGATTTATTTGTTAATCCTGATTACCTGCCAGCAGCTGCAATGGTTTGCCTTCTAATATCTTAGAAAAGTGAATATATTGCAAACAGAAAATATTCAATAACTTTTTTACAATTGTTTAAATCGTAGTGGAAGTAAACGAGAATAGATTACTGTATTCAATAATTATTAGAATGTACCAATGTTGAACCGCTTGGATAATTTTGTATATTCCTAGAGACTAGTGAGGATAAACAAAACATCATTAAATCAATTCATTTAAGGTATCAAATGATAGAAATCGTACTTTTAGTTTCAGGGCTTATCAATAAAGTTTATAATAATAATAATAGCAACATTCCCGAATTCGTAGGGGGTATCGTGTATTATTATTTTTTTCTTTTTATGTTTCATAATTATTTATTAAATATCTCTAGATGTTATTTGCAATTCATCTTTAAGCATCTGCTTTCTTAATAATATAATTTGAATTGAGTATAAACTAAACTTTTTGATACGTTTATAGCTTTTTAATATTATAGAGGATCAGCTATTTTTTATTTTAATGATTACATTTTTATTTGAAAGTTTGTAGGGTTAAAAATTGTCATTTGTTTTGTTATAATTATTTTATTTTTATTTATTATGAATGTTATGGAGAACTTGCCTTGCCTTGGAGTTATAAATGAACGAATCAGATGGATTCAAGTTCAAACTTATTGAAGTAACCTTTCGCCTGTGGGGAAATCAGCTAAGTCTAGGAGTGTACCATTCTCCATTCTCCACAAAATCTTAAGTTTTGAAATATTATGTCTTCCAAAAATGTTTAAATGAGTTAAAGCACTATGGGTTATCAGATTATTATTATTTTTTTTTAAGATAAATAAAAATAAATCTATTTTTACTTTTAAATATGAGAGTAAAAATGTTGAAAGTAATTGATGCCACTAGATTTAATAAAATTTCGCAGTTTTATTGAAAATATCTTAAATATAGCAGATAAAAATCCCAAGGAAGTTATCAAGGAAAGTTAGCATTCTTGGGGTCTAGTTTTTGCGTTAAAAAAAAAAAAAAATTAAAGGAAAAAAATGTTTACTTTAATTTTAATGTTTAATCAAATTTCCTTGAAAAAGAGTTAACTAATAACTCTTTAATTTTTAATATCTTTGTTATAAAATATTTGTCAAGTTGTGTTTCTTTATAAGTACAGGATTTAGGAAAATTATAAGTGTACAATTTTGACTTCTCAATTTCTTCACGACAGCCAGAAAAATATACCAGAATTCCTTTAATTTTTTCTTTTCTTCTATACCCTAAAAAAAAAAAAATTTTTTTTTTTGCATTATGCTACTACAAGGGTACCTTCTTGCTTGTTGATTGTATCTGTAGTGATCCTATTTATGAGTTCATAGTTTCTGTAATATGCAGCCCGTCATCGCATTACAGACAATACATGCATTTATTTTAAATTTAAATAGTATTTATTGTTTTATTTTTTTTTTTTTTTTTTTTTTTTTTTTACCATCTTTTCCACGTTTTCCTCCAGATGAATTAAATTTTTCTTGTTGATTATTTCTGGTGAATCCCTTGTTCTTGCTATCTCGGTTTTCTGAAACAAAAAATCATTCTCCATATTAGGAATACAGAAATGCCTTCAAGGTAGATAGTTACCTCTAAGAGTGTTCATCAAGTTCTGAAGGGAAGGCTAATGTATTATCCGCCTCTATTTCAAAATATCTTAATTATTTTCTAATCGACATTTGTTCTAAAAAGTGGTTACTAGCCCAAGACTATCTTAACCAGCCTCAACTCAATACCCTGTCTAATCAACCAATGGTTTGGACAGCTATCACCTCTCCGTTTTCTATGATGTTTGGTATAGAACTTGTTCCTACCAAGACAAGTTAAAATGTAAATTATTACATTTTTCTAACTTTTGGTTTTTGAGTTATAAGCTATTAAAAATCCCCCCCCCCAACAAAAAAAAAAAAAAAAAACTTTTTGGTCCTCACCTAATATATTCAAAATTACGCCATAAAAAAATATTGCACCTAGAGAGCTCAAATTTGTGGCATTCTTTTTCATTTAAAATGCCCTTTAATTTGATATATCACTCGATATATTTTCGAAACGTATAAAATCAGTTTTTGAAAATCCCAAAATACGACCCCTTCGATTTTTTCGAAAAACATGTATGCGATTCATACATCACCTAAGGCAGAAAGCGAACCGGCAGTCGGAGAATCGTAATTGTTTTGATATAGGCGAGGTTAAATTATGAACGCGGAAATTTTTATTGTTATCGATTTCGGAAAGTTTGTTAGGCCAATTTTTAAATTTTTTTATTATTGATGTAATTCTTTTTCGAAGAGTTAATTCTAGTTTTGGTATGAGTGAGATAGCTGATACATAAGCGAGGTGGAGTTAAATTTTTTTGGGTTCTCTTGCCCTGAGATGGATGTCCTGGGATGTGGATGGGATGTGGATGGGATGGGATGTGGATGGTCATGCTCTATTTTGGAGTTGCTTTAAATCACGACATTTTCTTCTCCCCAAATTTAAATTAAAGAAATATAAGAATTCAATAGTAGATATAAGAAAGTAATAGGTGTTATATTTGTATCCCGGCTAACAGAAACCACGGAATGATGTAAGGGATGGATGTTTGTCGCCTACGGCTGTGTAGTTAGCCCACCGTAATGGGTCGTTACGGAGCTCTAGGTGTTGGTTACACGCTTCAATTGACAGAATTTTTTCATGTTATTGTTACTCATTGTGATTTGAGAGGCGGTAAAATATATTCCTTCTAGGAACTTGTGTTCAATGGAATTAGTTACGTAGCTAGTATATTTCCTTTACTATTAAAACTTCATTTACCCTAAACTAGATTTTATCTTATTAAAAAAAAGTTTTGTGTTCCAAGTTGCGCTTTATTTATGAGTACCATTAAGCCTATAAATTGGAGAATATTTGATAAATTAGTTTTTAATAATTAATGATGGAACATTAAACTATTTTATTGAGAAAGTATTACAATCTACCTCAAAGAGGGCAATCAGTAATGTGGATAGCTTTATAGATCCATACTATAGGTACACAATATGTACGATTAGAAATAAATGAAAAAACAAAAAAGGTCATTACGCCTGGCATTGCATGGAGTATAGGTCACATCTGATTTGCAATAAATTCTTGAGGGCTATGCCAAATATAATCCAAAACTGTAATAAAGCAAATTACAGCTCATTTTTTTGTTTAAACTATAATAGTTTAATATTCCCTGATTAAAGAACATAAATACCGCAAGAGAAATGAATGAGATGCATTTCGTATTCCCTTCTTTCTCCCTCACTGGGAATCATGGATATGCCATGCCAGCCTAATGCTTTTCCCAATTTACATTTAAAATTAACAATTATTGATTATTAGAAATAAACTACGTTGAGAGAAAAAGGGGTGTCAAACTTGACTTTTTTCGTTCAAACCAATATAGTTCCTGAATGGTATCGTGTTTGCTATAAATGTTATATATATATATATATATATATATATATATATATATATATATATATATATATATATATACACCAACAGAGCTAGATTGTGTCAATTTGTTACATTTTTGAGGGTGAAAAAAGTTACACCAAAAAGTATTAAGAATTGAGTCCCAGCCATAAGACATGTCCTCCATGTCAAAAACATTGGGTGGAATATTTTGTCTATCAGTTTTATATATATGTGTATATATATATATATATATATATACGAGTATTATCAATAGATCCATTTAAAAGTAATGTTCAAATTGAACATTCATCGCAATTGTACATCGCAATTGCGAGTGCCCGGGGGTATGGATCAAGTGAAGAGAGAGGATTTCCCTGGTTTGGATACGAGCTCGGTGGCCTAGTGGATAAGGTACCACGCTAGAGAGGTGGAGACTTGGGTTCGAATCCCAACCGGTGTCAAATCTTTTCTCTTCAAAAATAAAAAAAAATATATTTCAAATAAATAATTATCAACCAAGAATTATTTCATAATTATATATATATATATATATATATATATATATATATATATATATATATATATATCTTTGTAATTTATAAATATATATATAAATTACAAGAATACTACTAATCAGTAAATAACGTTGTTAAAGGCGAAAGAGCCAGGAATAGATCACACTAATAGTATCACTTATTCTTCTTCACACTTTGCGCCTTCCTTGTACTTCAGTACTCTTTCATCCTCTTGGCCTATTCTTCCCGCTCTTCCTTAGTACATTTTCTCCCTCGCCTCTTCCTCTCCCCATAAGAACCCCAACTTCATTTAGTTTTTTCCCCAAAAGATCTCTATCCAAGCAGTCTTTATCCGTAATTTTTAGCCTGCCCAGTTCCTCTTTTATTTGTTTTACATATCCCCCCTACACTTTTATAGCTGCAGACTGCAGCCGAATATTTTTTTATTTTTTTTGTTAGTCTTGTCTTGTTCATTCTGATCATGTGGCCATAGATCCTTAGTCTCTTGATCCTGATGACTGTTAAGTAATGTTTTATTGCATTAAAAAATGAACCTAGGATCATGTAAATTACTTGTTCATTAACCCTTTTATTCGATTTTATGTTCGTTACGAATTAAATTTCTGGTTGCTTGAACAGAAATCTATAATGGCACTTCTTTTCCGGTTGTGGTTTCGATGAATAATTCCGTTTTGCATTTAAATTGACTGAAACCAAGCGACAATTAGAAACTGAGCCAAGGTGGAGAAGTGGAGAATCAAGGGATCCCACTGTAGTAAATGGATTTACTAAATACTCGTCGTCATAGTCAATTAGAGAGGACCCAATTCTTCATCGATTTGAGCCGCTATTTTACGCTATCCAATGCTATCCAATATTATCGAAATACTACAAAGAGGGCTATCGGATCCTGTGGGTTTACCTTTCTGGGTCAAGGCTTCTTTCTTTAGTTAATTGAACGACCATGTTTGGGAAATGGGAAAATACCGGTGCTTTCTTCTCTAATTAGCACTCTCTCTTGTTCCTTGTGATGTAACAGGAATTTGAAGATCTGAGGGAAGACGCTTTGTATGATTTGTTTTTAACTTCGAAGGGACTTGGTGCTTTACTACAAATAAAAAAGTAATTTAAACATACCGCTAAATAAAATAATAAAACATTATTACGAAATTATAGACTATACCATATACAATACAATAACGGATTCATTACAATCACAATCGACAATATTAAAAAAAAAAAAAAAAAAAACCTATACGAATATATAGTTAAGTTAAGTATAGGTATGATAAATATATACTTAACATCTTCAGAGGACAAAGCTACCCCGAAGAAATACATTTTGATTTGATCCCATATTACAGCCCAATATCCATCGGAGGACTTAGGAAAGTCGGAAAGGACTTAAGTTAAAATCCTGTATTAAAAATTTAAATTCTTTTCAGACTAACTTGCCATACCATATTCGCGACTTAATATTAGAAAAACGTAGAGCATGAGCAAAGTGGCACAGGTCTAGATATCCATCAGATAGTAATAATTACTGCAAATTAGCAAACCATCTAAAGAAAGAAATTAAAAAATATAAGAAACTACTCAACTACCGTAACTGTAACCATCCTCTGCTAACCAAAACCAAACCGAAACCAAAGCCTGGTCAAAATCTGACGAAGAAAAATCACTCACTTTTGACCAGTACCTTTTCCAAACGTTTAATCCACATCCTGATATCCTTACTCCTATTCACTTAAAATGTATTGAAGGAGAACTAAAGATCTCATTGTAATCTTTAATGTCTCCGCCCACATTGCATCCTTTAGAAATATCAAACATCAGACCTTCAAACAAAGCCCCTGAACACGGCCAAATTACATTCCATATCCTTAAATTCCTTCCTGCCATAAAGACCTTAATGTTCCATATGTTGCTGATTTAGCCCAAACTAGATACCTATCCTTTCATAGTAAGCTCCATAACCACTGAAATCCACTAATCTCTCAACTTGCTTTCCACTCCATTCCCGATAATCCTACGAGACATCCGAAAAGAATATGGTCCAGAGAATTAAATACTTAAAAATTGTGAATATTAGTGACAATAGAGAAATAATATATAATATAGAGTTCTTATACAAACACGATATAAAGTAGCCTATACGGATAGATAATGATAAGACTAACAATAACACAAGTTGAACATTGCTCAGTAGTATGGCTGGAGGACAGTGAGGATTGGCATTGTGACATGAAGGCAATCACTAATTGTAAGGTAAATGTTATTATATAATTGTAAACAAATATTAATATAATGTTATAAATTAATATATTTTAAAAAATGTTAGAAGCCTGAAGATGGAGCAATGACTCCGGAACATGTAGTTTCAAATATTAATATATCGGAGTTATACACAAGAAATTATATTATATTAAATGGATTAAAAAAAACAAAAAAAAACTTTCATTTGAATAGATGAATTACTTCAATTTAATTTATCTTCACCTAAAAACAAAATAGACCCTTTCCAAAAAAGCGGTGTACAAGTACATGAACTAAAATGTAAATACTATCAAGCTAAATACCCGGCAAAAACTGGACCATCTATAAATCTAAGATTAAAATAATTTATAAGAGCCAGGATTAAGAGGAGCTTTCAATAAAGACCATGTTTTTGTTAGTTTAATCTGTATTTTAATTATATCAAATGTTATATTATAACATTTTGAAAAATAAAGGAAGTAGAAACCTAATTAAATTATATCACTAATATAATAATATGTTTGCGTAGATATGTTTTAGCCAGCTATTTACTTAGCGAAGCATAAAAATAACTCACCTTTAGAACCGTCCATAATGAAGTAAGCTCTACACGCCATTTTAGGAACGTATATCGCAAAACCTCAAAATCACTATTTCCCCCACTTTTTGAGGGAATTCCCAAAATTTGAAAGCTTGTTTCTTTGTCTCCGTTTAAACTACTGAAATTACTTACTGCTCAAATTGCAAAACATTTAGTTTAATTTTGAATATAAAAAGGTGATCTGAAAGAAACTATTAGAGAATCTGAATGGATAATAAGTATGATGTAGGGTGGATTCGATGCGTAATAAGTTTGTATGATAATCCATTATGCCATATTACATCAAAAGCTAAAGCTTTTAAATATTTCTTTGAAGGTAAATAGTTAACTCGTTTTCAAGGTATTTGACTTATCCACTTCTTGACGACAACCGCCGAAATAGTATCGATGTATACACTAGGTATATGTATATATACATATATATATATATATATATATATATATATATATATATATATATATATATATATATATATCTTCACATCCACCGTCCTCTTGAGCATGAAAGGCGGGCTACATAACGAACATTTTATTTAAATTCACGTAACGTTATCGCTTTTGTTTTTTGTTTAAGCCCCAAGGTTAAAGTTGCTTTGGAAATCGCAAAGCGCAATATCCTAGAACAAGCTTGTATACGTCCTCGAGTGGTTGAATTTATACTTTTTGTAATTTTTTTTTTTTTTTTTTTTTTTTTTTTTTTTTTTTAATGATGTAGTATTTCACTAGCAATATGAATGAAATACCTTAGTAATTCATGAGAGAAATTCGTAGGTCTGATACCTTAATTCATTTAAAGGAATATAACTAACGATAAAAAAAAAAAAATAATAATAAAATAAATTATTAAAATACAAATTATATTGGATCACGGGACGGTGCTGATCTGAGACCTGCCTACGGTTGGGGCATGAAGAAAAGAGAAAACTGTGAACATTCTCACGAATTAAATACACTCGTATCAAACTATAGACGATATCAATCTATATCAGGAATACACTCGTATCAAACTATTTGCCTCATCATGGATATCATTTTCACCTCCTGCTGATCTGACAAGACGATTTGCTGTAAGGGCAGCTTCAATTTTATTTCAGATAAAATTTAACTTGAGCCGAGTTTAGCCTTCGGACAAACCTCTAGGCTATTCATTTAATAATAATAATAATAATAATTTAATAATATAATATACAAATATAAAGATCCGAAAATATTGTGAGAGTTCCTTGTAGTTGTAACATGGCTTAGAAATTAAATGTTCCACGCCTCAATGAAGGCAGGAAATTATGAATAGGTTGCGTGTTAACTCAATAAACTCTAGGATATGAGATAGGCTATGCTTTTATTTTCTACCATAGAAATAAAGAAAATGAAAAGCACAACAGTGAAAGAAGGAAGTGAAATGTACATCGATTCAAAATCCTACCAAAATGTTTAAATAATATCAACAATTTTTTTATTTATTTACAACTTTACAATAAGTCAGCGCAACTGTGAAGTAATGACACGTCACTTTGTTGTAAAGCAATCAATGTAAACCTATTAATAGCACTTCAATTCAAGTTCTGAATTAGGAGGTGTCTAGAGACCATCTTCTTTTCAGGTGCCTTGGGGGGGGGGGGGGTTATAAAGAAGTGGGAGTGCGAGTGAATTCGAGGGGATACGGACCTTATCATGGAAGGATGTGTATGTTTGTGCCTAATAAGGAACATGTGGGCCATTATCATCATCAACAAGTTTATTTGTGAAATAATGAGGAGGATTGAGATTGTTCAAAAGATTTTCAATCAAGATTTTGGATGTTTGTTCGCGTTGCAAAAGTATTTCAGAAGTAAAGCCCTGTACCGTATCAGAAAAATCAGCCAAGAAAGGATCATTATTTATTGAAAATAATAATACTTGTGTTATCAGTGTACATGATGAGGTAGATGCTATGATGCATCAGGGTGTCACTTGTATTCACCTTGTAAAAGATAGGCTTTTTTTTTTTTCCAATTGTCTTCAGTGGACTACTTTATGAAGAAATAAGTACAGTCTTTATTGCATTAATTACATTACATCAATGTTTCTACTATGAATGTTATTTAATGCTAATAATATGCACACACATACACACACAAATTATATACATAAAATAAATAAATAAAAATATAATTTTCACTCTATATACGTTTGCTTAAAGATGATGTTGAAGTTTCCTCCCTGAGGCAGTTGCGAACGATATCTTCAAACTCGTCTTGGGAATCCTCATCCTGCTCCATCCTACACCTCAGGCCCTGGTTAATAAATTAATTCTTTAGATCATTTTAAAATATTAAAAGAAAATCACTTAAATATAATGCTTCAGGCTTATTTATTGGAGGGGTAGGAGGGGCGGAATGGGGAGTTCATCCCTTCTTCTTTCGAGGGGGCTTGTTCAGAGATTGATATAATATACCTATCTATATAATAAATATAACTAGATCGATATAATAACTATATAATAAATATAACTAGATTGATATAATATCTATATAATGAATAAAACTAGATTGATATAATATCTATATACATAATGAATATAACTCTTCATCTAAGCAGAAATAAAGGTTAATTAGATTTAAAAAACAATTATTTTTAATTTTTTTTTATATGGATATTTCTTTTAGCTGGAGGTCTATACTTTTTTGGTCTAACTTTTTTTCACAATCAAAAAAGTAACAATTTGGCAAGCTCTAGCTCTGTTAGTGCTGCTGGAATTGAAACTTTGCCGACAGTTTTCATTTCATATCATACGTACAATACATTTAATGCAAAATATTTTTTGTTCTATAACATTCCCCGCTGGGACCTACCTTTTAAAATCTAAATTGGTTTCAATGCAAAAAGTGACGTTTCTCTCAAATTTGTTTATTCGAATAATCATTGATTGTTAATTTAATTATTAATTCATGTATTTTGATCCTTTTAATTATAAAATTTAAATTTGGAAAAACAGTAGATTCTATTTATTTATTTATTTTAAGCTGCCGTGTACTGCAACATGGCCAGAGGCACCAAATTCTGGATTAAAGTTTATCTAAATTGATCCTGCAATCCCTGAGGAACTTTAGAACACCTGGTTTTTGAGGATAGTGCCTAGGTCTTTGTTGAAGAGGGGTGTTCCAGCTGTGGAGTGTACACCGCAGTTACTTAATATGTGCTCCACTGATAGAGGGACATGGCACCTTGAACACATGGGCTGTGACGTACCTTGAAGTAGGTGCTGGTGGTGTTTAGTAAGTTTATGGTGGTGAATCTTGTGTGTGTGCTGTCCGCAGCCTAGTCATCACCACTTGTCTCCTTGAGCCGTTTAGCAGTGGCCATGGTTGAGCATTAGGGCAGATCATTTTTAGTTTATTAGTATCCGAAACCCTGCTCCAATAATAAACCCACGCAGCCTTGCACTTCTGTTTAATATATATTTGGTGGTCGCTGAGGACAATCGGTAAGTTGGGCACAGGAAACATATTTCTCGCCTCTTTAGCAGCGGCATCAGCCAATTCATTCCCAGGTATTCCAACATGACTGGGTACCCAGAGAAAGTGTATAAGTTTATTTATTGTATGTAGCTGTTTTATTATTGTGTTGGAACTTGGATTATTAGAATTGTGTGAGTTTTGTAAGTATTTTAAAGCCGAGAAAGAGTATACAAATTACGAATTTGTTGCTATCTAAACATTTAACTATATCAAGTGCTAATATGGTAGCAAATAATTCACTTGAGAAAACTGAGTGAACTGATGAGAACTTCACTGATCGAACTGTCGTTACGGAAAATGTTACAGCGCAACCTGTGTCTTTGTTTTCCTTGGAGGCATCGGTATAAACAAAAAGGAAATCTTTATATTTTGATTTGGACTCAAGAAAAAGTTTTTCTATAAAATCTTGCGGATAAGTAATTTTGTTGTACGAGAAAAATGAGAAGTCGAAGGAGGCATTGATTGTTTTCCTTGGGGGCATAGAATAGGGATGAGCTAAGTAGGTATTTGGAATCTGGAATAGGTCTGATAGGAGTGGATAAGTAGAAATTCGGGGATAGATGGAGGAATAGGAGGAACAGGGAGCTTTATTGTCTGTATAAGGATATAGATGTGATCAGGTTCTTAAAGCTGGGGAGACTCTGTTGGGCTGGCCACTTAATAAGAATGAGAGATGATGAGATCCCGAAGAGAGTCATGGACACCGTCTTGCACAGGACACGACGTGCGACGTGCTTGTAGGGCAAGGTTAAGATGGATCGATGGCTTGGCAGCGGATACACGAAGCCTGTTAGGAGTCAGGTGCTGGAGAACGGCTGCATAAGATGGAGCCGATTGGCGGCGGCTCATTGAGGAGTTGAGCACCTACCAAAGGTTCTAGCGCCACGGAGAAGAAGAAGAAGAAGATTTTATTTTTTTAATATTTCAAGGTTTAAAGTTACGTTTTTCTCTAATTATAATGTGCATTTAATTGATCTATGGATTTAGTTTTATCATTAAAAAACCTATTGTTGATTGATTTGCCTGTTCGCCCCCGACCATATTATGACCTACCGAAATCAGTATATGATATGATATGACCTACCGAAATCAGTATATGATATGATATGACCTACCGAAATCAGTATATGATATGATATGACCTACCGAAATCAGTATATGATATGATATGACCTACCGAAATCAGTATATGATATGATATGACCTACCGAAATCAGTATATGATATGATATGACCTACC
The DNA here is from genome assembly GCA_003667255.2 of Euschistus heros. Classification (NCBI taxonomy): domain Eukaryota; kingdom Metazoa; phylum Arthropoda; class Insecta; order Hemiptera; family Pentatomidae; genus Euschistus; species Euschistus heros. The sequence goes on along the minus strand of RCWM02000811.1, from coordinate 111,752 downwards.
GAAATCAGTATATGATATGACGTGACCTACCAGTAAATCATGTGATAAATGATATGGATATGATATGACCTACCGAAATCAGTATATGATATGATATGGTATGATATACTATATATTTTAGAGTGGAGGGTGTTTGTTATAATTTGTCTATAACAACGTCTGCCAGAAAGGGTCAAATAGGGAATCCAATATGGAAAATTAAAATGAAGTCCAATTGAATTGTCAAATTATTCATCAATTCTGATTGTATTGACTCTTCTTTACCATCATGGCCTACCTCAAACAATCCTTGTCTGTTACAATTTGTTTTAAATCGTTATAAGAATTAAACAAGAAACATAAATCTTTTATGCCTGTTAGTTCAAGACTCACATAAACACAGAACCCAAATATATTTTTATTTAATATACATAAATTTATTAAGATGTAAACATATGCATGGCTAAAGGATTTACAGTGAGACAACCGTGAAACTGATTCAATCCGCGGTAAAAGAAAACAAATCTAAAGACCCGACCTTCTTCTGCATAACTAAAAGGAACAATGTAACAATGTACAAGGCTAACACAATTTTACACTATTTACACTACTATATTGAATTAAGAAAAGAAAGTTGTCAGTCACACAACTAGGGCGTCACCATCAACATTTTACAGTAAGGGAGAAGTATTTTTATAGTTAGAGGAAGGTTACCATCCAAGAACAACTAATAATATAATATGAACTAATAAATGTAACATTAATTTGAATGTTGCACGATCTTTGCACGAAATTTGCAACTTTAAATCCATCAACAAACTAAAACATACTTTGAAAGAAAAAAAACGTAAAAAACCACCTTATTCAGGAAATCGGTAACTGCAACAAAAAAATCCTTGAAAAGATATGGTTACAAAAGAACAAAACATTTACTCCTGATTTAATTTAGTTAATTTGTCACATTATGGACTTTGTATGCATAGATATTAGCGCTCGATATAGAATGCCGTGGGTTCGAATCCCACCTTGGTGGGTTAAAATTTATTTCGTGGACCCAAGAAAGTAATGATGGCCTTCCCAACCAGGCTAGAATAGATAAAACAACCTGTAGACTAAGCCGTCCTTGTTGAGTCTAGTTGGAGTTGATAATAAAGTTAATGTCCCAAAAAACAACTAATATTTTCATCAATATATTCCACAACAGAATATCTAACTTTGTGATGTGATTTGTCATTGTGGCTGGAAAGAGATATATACCTTTCAACAATTGACCAGTGGGAGGGGGATAAAGTGTAAATTTTCACAATTTTCTTGATTGCTCTATTTATCGAGAAAATTCCCAAATCCTACATTAAAAAATATTGGAATCGGTTTTAAATTTTAGGAAAATGTTTTAGCACAAGATAGATTTTCAAATATCTAATTTTGCTACTATTTGGATATGGGAGGGGTGAAGGAGTGATCCCGATTGGATAGTTCCAACTTCCTGAGTAGGTAGTGATGGTTCCTCCTGATTGGAAGTGATGGCAATGTAAACCAATATTGAAGGTTGATATGGTGATATGGATAGGTGAGATGGTATAGGTAGGTTTCCATGAAGGACTTCTAACGGAAGGAGCTTTCTAAATAAAGTGGTTTCTTATTGACCATATTCAAGAATAAATGAAATGGTTAGAATGCTTGTTTCGTTCTTCCCACAAGATATTAATTATTTTGAATAAAAATAAGCGACACCTAACAATTTTCTTGATTTCTCAACAAAATATTTTTTTTTTTTTTTATGTAATACTATTATTTATTAATATTTACAACTGCATACAATATGTACAAAAACGGAATGTGAAGAAAATTATTACAATGACATGTCAATTACTTTTAAAGAATCAACCGTAACCGGGGGCTACTTTGAATAGTTTTGCACATTTTGCACTGCAGCGCCATTATATTGGTGGATATTTTAAGTTTTTTTGGACCAAAAGATATCTACACAACTTAGCTTCAAACTCCCGTATCAGAGATTTCGCTAACTTCAATAGAAGAGAGGGGGAAGTCGTTTATCTCTTGTTCGAAGTACACGAGTAGCCTTGGTCATCTTCGTTTAAGGCACGTTGAAAGTAATAAACGAAAGTAAATTATATTTGTTTACAGGTTTATTCAATATTAGAGCAATAAAAAAGAAAAAAACAACAATAAATTTACATATCTTTGAATATCTATGAACAGCCTGCCCTGAAAAAGGTTAATTGTTCATTTAAGTAACATGATAATATAAATTTAATTCTAAAATATAAATTGATTTGACGATAGATAGTCAAATCGATACTCTATTGTTTCCCCCAATCTGTCAGGGGGGGGGGATTACATTTATGACGAGATTATGGCCTTTTGTTTGCATGTAGCTCTGCTGACGTGGCTCGGATTAGGAATTTTACGACAGTTTCATCATCAGAAATTTACTAGAGAATATTCTTGAAGCGATAACATATTTTGGCCCGTTCGGCAGTTTTGGGATGGAGTAAAAAAAGCAAAAGATTTAGATCTATTTTCTTTTTAAATGATATATACAATGATTAACTGATGTTTGATGTTGAGTACGTTTCTGACTCATTACTGAACCTTCGCGTTACTTTCGAGGTTCGCTATTCCGCCGTGGTGTTGAAGGCCAAGCACTTAGCGAGGTAGCTTCCAGTATGGCAGTGCTTCCAGTATGGTATAGTTAGCTCGTGTACACGGATCCCCTCTCAAGCTCCTCTAACGACGCCACCTAATATTTATGCAAATTGACCGCAGCCTTGGTTTCTTCTCCCCGAGGCATCCGAGGGATAATTAATGGTTATCGGATTGCAGTTTTCTGGGTCAGAGGTCACATCAAGGTCAGGGGTCACATCAGGGCTGGAGGATGGGATCAAGCGAGCCATTAACAGCATCTAGCAAATAAGGACGCAAGATAAACCGGTGACCTGTCTTAAAGATCTGTTAATGATTTGCTCATTTGAGAATTACGTGAACATAACATTATCGTATTTTACGTTTAATAATATTCTATTGCAATTATTTGAATTTTATTATTTTTGTAGTATTAATTAAAGAAACTATCTTTGTCATAGAGGATCAGCACTGAGCCAAAAGTTTACAATCCCAACGTTGTTTAGATATTGGGGCGTTTCATGTAAAATGACCGTTGTTATTATTTCAGAAATGATGATTGGTATTATTGGGGATCTGTTGTTTTCTACTTTTTATGTTGACAGATTACACAAACAGAGGACTGCCTCATCATCTCGAGGTCAGGTTGAGGAGACTGATGACTATTTCATTAGATTTATCTTCAGGATCTTCAGGCGGTCAAACGTTACTTGCAAAGTGACAATACTTTCTGTGTACTTTCCTATTCCAATCTCTAAAAATCGTAAAACCTTCCTCTATTTATAACGAGCGGTACATTCCCAGGTGGTTTGGAAAATGTTTGGCTGGTGACCTAGAAAATTAAATAATTATCTGAAATAATTCATTTCTTATTTTTGGCCAGAGTTGGAACTGTAATATTCACACCGTACGTCAGTGATATTGTCATAATGCGTCCAACAGTTATAAAAAAAATAGCCTGCTTTGTTAATCGGAAGGGACTTTTTTCCCTTGGATATTTTAGGACAGGCAGTTCTAAGCGAGCTGTGATATGAAATTCTTCCACAGCCATTATTATTCCCCAGATTTCCATTTTATTTATGTTAAAGGATCTTCCTATGATAGTGTGGCCAGTATCACACTAATAAAGCCATTATAATCATGAAAAAATGAGTGGCCTAGTGTTCCTTTTGATGGTCTTAGCGGAGCAAAGATGGCGTCCCTGATTGCTAAGTAGATAACAAAGCGGATCGGCCAAGTTTCTTGATATTGCAACTGCCATCACTAACCGGATCAAATAGCTCTTTGTTTACTTCTTTTTTTAAAAAAGTAAATACACCCACCGCCTATAAACCGTTAAAGCTCATTTTCTGATACTTAGCAATTATTTATTTTATTTTTTCTATCTCTCCTATTGTAAACTCTTTAAAAACGACTATCGATGGCTATCCTAAGAAAAATATCGATATTCCATATCGGTAATATTTTTAGCTCTGATATACCGTTAACCAAACATATCGATATATCGCTATATAGTAATATTTTTTTTATTAAATCCAATTTAAATAATTCAATAAGGTTACAATGATATTCCTCTATATTTATTTGTTTTATGTAATTTAGGTAACGATATCGAATCACTGCTCCACCAAATGAGCTTTGTGTTTTATTTATTGATTTCTTGTTATTTACAACTCCCTAATGTGAGAAATTTTCATTGTATATGATTTCAAATGTTTAAAGATTAAAAATAGTATATATATAGATATATATATTAAGCAATAGGCAATAGGTACATATATTTAGATATCAATATTATGAGGTCAACAATTTGATTCCCAAACTGTCATCAGTGAATAATAAGAAAAGTAACGATAACAAATTTTTTCAATTTAATTTATTCCTTGTAGGCGATGATTTGTCCTGCTCTAGAAAATAATTGCTCTGTTGGCACTCAACTGGAAACAGTTTCAACATATTTGTTTGACAATTTACATAAAATTGGAAAAGTGGCATTAAAAACATTGAACATTGAAAACCTTATTTAAACCAACTTTATAATATTTTGTTACTTTTTTTGTAAATATATGTAGTTTAGTTGTATGTAATATTTTGAGCGAGAAAAGAAAGGTTTTTGAGGGAGACTTTAGCCCTTTTTTCAGCTGAACCATCCAATCAAATAGCTTGCGAGAGAATTCTAGATTTGGAGAGTTATAAAAGTTGTGAACCATCAGATGATTAAGTAAGAAGTGTATGGTAATTTTATTGACAAGCTAAGGGTTAAAAACTATATAGAAACTTATATCAGTGTACCCACCCCCCCAAAGGTTTTAGCTGAATTAGGATTGATCCTTCTATACCATCATGCGTACCTCAAGTGTTTTAGCTGAACATTGTAACATTCACGCTCCCTTAAGTAACCAATCAAATCGTTATTTACTTTTATAAATAATAGTCAATATTATCAATTATTTTTTGTACATTGTGTACATTGAACTGCAATTAACTTATATCTTTATTGTATTTTGTGAATAAGAAATTCTATTTGCTAGTTACTAATTTATTTCTTGTGCTGTTATTGTAATTATTTTTTTTTTAATATGATTTGGTTCGCTTTTATAGACCTCATATCGATTTTTTACCGTAAAGCAATTTATTTTCAACTCAGGTGCCACAACTGAGAATCTTGAATAACTTTTTTGGTAGCGGCACCTCATTGGTTGAAATATTTATGTTATTTTTACACAACTATCTCATAACCATATTGTTGTTCCTTTTGTTTGTTTAATCTCTTTGAGAAAAAAAAGAAGAAAAAAACTATTTTCCTTTTTATTTCTGTAGCTACTATAAGGTTCTGCATGCCTGGCTTTGGGTAAACTGAATCGTTAGAAAATACAAATTGCCTGTAAAATGTGTCTGTATTCTGTAACTGGAAGTGGTTTAGTCACGTTTCGGAAATAACTGTAAGTGCTTTAACTGCAGTCTTTTAAAATGAAATGAAGCGAAGGGTTTGCCTCTGGCAGGAGGACTAACAAGTAGCATTATCTTGTCCAGATCAAATATCTCTCAAAGAATCTCTTGTCATATTAAAAATAAAATTGTTCAGATCCATATAAAGTCACAGTATATTGGTTATTAGCCATATAAATTATTTTTTAAATGTTTGATGTTTTTACTGGGGGTAACTTGGTTTCAAGCAGAGTTGGGCAAAATTTAATCATAGCTAAAATATAATCAAAATTTAATGATAGGTTAGGATAGATGAATTAATTGCTACTTCTATTGAGATTATTTTTAAAAAATTATTTTATATATATTGATTATATTTTATATAAATATCAGATTATTTATTTTAGAGAGAGTTATAATTAAATGTGTGCAGATGGTCAGGTCCAAATCAAGAATGAGTGAAGAAGGAGCTTCAACAAGCTGAGCAGCACTAAGCAGTTAACTACAGAGGCAGCTAGTAATTTTAGTTGTTGCAACTACAAATGCTTTTAGTAGTCGCTAGTTGGCAGCACCCGACTATTATTGCTCAATTGCTAGTTATGTTGCTGCAGGTCAAAACTGCAATAGTAGGAAGAAGTTTTTCTGGCGGCGAATAGCAACTAGTTAGGGAGCTACGACTACAATTACTCAACAAACGAATAATTTGAGTCGAATAATGTCTAATGTAGTGTCCAATCATTCTAAACTACATGTTTCTTTCAAAATTTTAGTTTATCTTTGTGAATTGTTATATAATATCAATTACGTACATATTTAAATTTTGTCGCAACCATTGTTCCACCAAAGAAGTTAAAAAAAAAATTTATAATAATATATTTTTAAAAATAATCATAACAATAAATTAATATAAATGAATAACGAAATAGTATCCCTGAGAGGAATGATGATGCTAAGTATTGGATTAGCAGTGTTGACAATTCTGAACAAGTGGCTCAAAGAGACTTTCTCTGGAGTAAATGTGGAAGTTGTAGAGTTATGGACTCTCGCTGAAGAAGTCTAATATTACAAGAAGTTGGAGCAAATAGTCTATTTATAGTTTAATTATTCATTATTTAATATTTATTGCTAATTCTTTTTTTCTCTCCAGTAGGTACACAAATTCTAGTTTCATTTCAACTCAATTTTCGAATAATTTTTTTTTCATAAGTTCAAATTTAATAATTCCGCTGGCATGGATCATGTATCAAAATAAATTACGGGGATGATAACAATAGTTGGATCTCAATGGGCCACCTGGTCACCTGCCAAGTTTACGTTACTTACTGTATAGGGTCGGTGGCCGCGGTCAGCATTTTTCATTTTTTACCGAAGTGGAAAATTATTAATTCAACATTGTACTGCCAAGAATTGACAGATTGCATCAAAATTCGATTAAACAACAGCCTGCCGCCGTGAACATAAAACGATCTACCCAGCTCCACGATGACGCCTAAGCTCTCCGATACAGGCGATAAATAAATTAAAGGATTTGGGCTAAGAAGTCCTAGCTCATCCATATTCCATATCCTCCTCACCTATCCGCAACAGACTACCACTTTTTTTTCGGAGTTAACTTAATGGGAAGACAATTGAGGCATGTAAATGGAAGAGGCTGCAAGTCCAACAATAAAATATAAACGATTAATAATTGGGAAATGAATAATTCCACCGCCAATATAATGGAAACAGCGGTAGGTAGCTATCATAAAGGGCTTGGTACCAAGAAAGGTACCTACCACTGCTTCCATTTCATTGACGATGAACTTATGAAACTTATTAAACTTATTGATTTACTAATTAAAAATTTTTAAAATTTATTTTTGGCACTTACAACCTTTTCCATTTACATGCCTCAATTGTTTACTAATGGTTTAGACATTAAAAATTGCTTTTCTGACTATTCATCACGTGACTCAAGCTTTTTTCAAACCTGGCATTGAAGACTGGTTTATTCGTGAGAAGTGTGTTGAAAAATATGACGACTATTTTGAATAAAAGATATTTGATATGTTCAATATTTTTTTAATTTATCCCTTGTTTCCAAAAACCGGCATTTCATTTGGAGCAATCCAATATAATAATTTTTTTTGAGCACCCGATGTTTAAAAAAAAAAGTCTATAATAAGAAACAAATAATATGTTCTCAATTATTTTTTTTCTTTTTAATTCGCCAGCTAACGTGTGAATATATGTTTATAATAGCTATATTTCTATTGTTTATAAGCTCTCGATACAAGAAGAAAAGTCTATCTCGATATTGACACCATCGATATCTCACCGAGCGGTGTGTGACTTGAAAAAAGCCGGCTGATAGATAATTAGTAACTCGATGCAAAAAAAAGTAGGCTACTATATAGATATAATACCTCCTCGGAGGTGGCAACTGAACGCAAAGTTAATGACCGGAGTATTAATTAACATTATTACTAATAATTATATAATAATAATATTATTGTTATTTATGTTATCCTGTGAGTCTAATAAAGAAAATTGCAATTCAAGACGTAGTGGTTCTTTTATTCATTTGCTGTTTGCAGGTAATATCAACCACACCAGTAAGAACTAAGTTAACTACTTTAATTATCATAAACCTAGGTTGGTTGGTATTGTTTAAGAGCGTAAAACCATGGGTGGTCATTAACGCCCGCTAATATATATGTATATGTTATTATGTGATATATCTATATATATATAGATAATATAATAGAGATCTATATAGATATTATATATAATATCTTTATAAAGTGGTTCTATAATTTTGGTATATATGTATATATACGTATATGTATATATATATATGATATATATATATATATATATATATATATATATATATATATATATATATATATATATATATATATATATATCGCTTGATCATTTGTTCATCATCCCCTAATGCTTGGGCCAAGTATGTCGGGCAGTGGCGCACCCATTATTAATATTAGGGGGGCTGGGTTTATATATATGTATATATGTACTAAAAAAAATAGTCGTTTCGGTCGTCTGTGGGGGGCTTCAGCCCCTAAGCTCCCCCCTTGGCTGCGCCAGTGCTGTGGGGACATTGTTGCGACGGAGGATGTTTCCGTAAACAGGACAGTCTTCAAAGATATGCCTGATTGACAAATCTCCGTTGCATCCTGGACATCTAGGTGGTGGTTTTCTGTCGGGCAGTGGCGCACCCATTATTAATATTAGGGGGCTGGGTAATTAGATATATGTGTTGTGGGGGGGTGAGTTAGTCTTTTGTGACCGATCCGCAGGCGTGTCAGGATCACCTCCTCGCGGCGGTTGCCTTGGCTGGAAGATCGAAACGGTTGGAAACTTTTTTTAATGTCATAAATCTATAGCTATCTATAAAAAGATAATGCATGTAACATGACAACACAAATCACAGGCAACAATATTTTATTTTTTTAATTCTTCTTCAAATATAGTGTCAAAAGATCAAACTGGAACTTATGATTTGAAGAAAAAAAACTAATGTTCTTTTTTAATTTATTAATTTCTTGATTAATCATAACCTAGCAGCTAATTATAGGTTGTTATAGATAATTATTGTGATCGCAATATGAAAAGAAAAAAATATTTGCTTGGTGGTCTTGTTGACTAGCAAGTATTATTTCTTAGATATCTTTGCATTTATTTTATAATAATATTACAATAACTAATAATATTACAATAACTAATAATATTACCTGAGCAGAGAAAAAGACAGATAGAAGTAAGAGGAAGACCACATATGACATTTCTCGTAGCTATGATTGACCAGGATATTGTAGCCTATATATAAAGCTAGCGAGTCAGGAAGTATGAGTCCAATAAAACGTAAAATAGGCCATTTTGTCCGAGAGGACTGTTCTCTTTTAATGTCATGATACAGAATTGACAATAGTTTTGTTTTCAATGCGATCATGTTTGAAGATTGAGAGGATACAACCGTCAAGTTTCAATGGGTTAGTTCAGTTTTCAATGCCATGGATATCTGTTGTCACTATATTTCCAGGTTCGAGGTTATGTTTCCGTTGAAGCGGTTCATACTTCACATTTAGACATAAATCTTTTATTTTTATTGTAAAATACAATCCATTCGAGTACTATTATAGGGACTGTATTTAAGAAGAAAATTAAAAATATATAAATGAATAATCAAAAAAATTATAAAATAGTAGAGAAATATACTTACTATTGAAAAGTCCACCAAAAGAATCTTAATGCCGAAAAATTAAAAAGACCATTTGGCTAGAATTGTTGGCCTATAATGGTGTAGATGGTGTAGGTCGGCCTATGAATAGTGAATCAGATAGTTGAGGGTGTTCTCAATAGAAAATCTCAAGTATCATACTTTTACTCTGTCAACGTTTTGGCTTACTTTCTAAGTCTTGGACAGAACTAACAAACAAAAAGATATGACTGAAAAATAATGGACATGAAAAATATTTAAAGAATAAATAAGGTGAGTAGGTATGATATCTTGTGGATGAGCTACACAACAAAATGATGAATGAAATGATGACAAAATATCATAGTATTAAGAATAATAATATTAAACAAGGAACAAGGTGTCAACGGTCCATTCAACAAATTAGTTCAACAACAGAATATTGCAATGTGCCAAATTTATCTTTAGAAATTAAAGAAGAAACTTCTTTTGTTTTCTATTTAAAAATCCAATAACTACATGTTTCGGGACAAAGATTAACTGTTCAAGCTATTTATATAATTTTTTTCACGATCACAAAATATTAAATTGCTTTAAAATGAATATAAAATATATTCTTTTATATATATATATATATATATCTATATATATATATATATATATATATATATATATATATATATATATATATAATGTTTATTACCTTATTTTAGAATTTATTTTTTAGCTTTTTTTTTCAATTAAATCTTTTTAAGTTTTCTTTTAAAATATTTCAACTATTGGGCCTTTTAATTTGGAATGTCCATTTTCTCAGAGAGGGTATTAATTAAAACAACTATTTGTAATTAAAATATATTTATTCAAAATATTGACCCAAATTTTCTATGCGTTTGTCCCAACGTTTTATTAACTATTCAATCGGAGAACTTAAAAAATCAGTATTTTGTGAAAAAATGAAGTCACAAAATGCGTTTTTGAAGAATACTTTTCCAAAAAATTACTTTTAAGGAGGTTATCGACAGATGGATATCTGATGGAGGTAATTCTGACTAACTAAGGTGGCTGTGGCTGTAGAAGGACTAAGGCAGCTCATTTCGTTTCTTCACTGCCTGTCCTCAAATATCAGTTCTGTTCTTCCGGTTCACCAATCCAGTTTGTGATGCATTCATTATGTCAATAAGACTTGAATATCGCCAGGATGTCTCGGTTCTTAATCTTCTCACTTCTTCGGATTCCCGCTATACTCCTTAATTAAGAACCGAGATATTCTATCTCGTGTTAAAGTTAAAAGTCTAAGCTAGAAGCCCAAAAACTGAAATGGAGGTGGGTTGGACTCCTAGCGAGAGTCAAGGACGAAAGATGGTCGAAAAGCAGCACCAAGTGGACACCGATCAGCCGAGTGAGAAGTGAGGAGCAGGGGAAGGCAGTACATGAGGAGCAGGGGAAGGCAGTACATGAGGAGCAGGGGAAGGCAGTACATGAGGTGGGAGGATGAAATTATAGTCCAAGAGTAGGTACCAACTGGATCAAAGTGTTCAGGGACAGAGACCGTTGGTTCAAAATTGTAAATAATCTATGGAAAGAAAAGAAAGAAAAAAAAGTTTTGTTTTTGTTTTTGTGGTTTACAAAGAATATTGTCTATTTTATTTTATATTGTGACATGTTACAACTCAGTTTCTATTCTGTAGAATTATTTTGGAGGTGAACTCCATTTTAGCTCCTAAGGGATAGGCTTTTGTCATAAAAATATGATGCCAATAAAGCTTTATTATTATTATTATTATTATTATTATTATGGTCTGGATGTGATGGTTTTACCGAGAGGCACAAAGGAGAAATCAATTATTCCTGCCTTATGCCACAAAAAAAGAAACCAATAGTTTCTTTGGATCCAAATTTTTCCAATACATCTTTTGGGACACAGATTCCATCTTTTTTTTTCCAGACTTTTTTCTCGTATGGTAACTACATTATTTCTACTAAGTCTATCAACCAAATAAATGATATAAGATTATAAAATATTTTACTTTGTTATTTTGCAATTGTAAAAACCAAATAAGCTAGAAAAAAAGCCTGTAGGGGATGTGTTTATCGAAAAGAATAAATTAAAAAAACATATAGTTATTTATATAATTAAAATACTTTATCCTTAACCAATGATGTAAAAAATTTAACTTTTTGTTGAAAATAAGTCAATATTATTTCCAAGAGGCAATAAATAAATGAAATGAACGGTTTGCTCACCGCTGGTCACTATCTTTCCGTCAACTTTGGCGCCTCGCTGTGCGGAATATTTAAGCAATAGCCGCTAGGTTCACTTCTCGAAATCTGGAACTTGTTAACTGGAGCCTGAAGTGGCAAAGTGAATACTGCCCGGGGGAGAGCTCTCAAATCTGGGGATCACAAGAATCTATTAGGAAGTCAATAGGTGAAACTGGCGTATCCTAAAGGTGTGAACTGTGACGGTAGTGTCTGTTCCAGCCGAGCTAGCCACATCCTCCTCGCTAATGTGTGAAATCGAACTATCGAATTATCGAACTATCGAATTATCGTACTATCGAATTATCGTACTATCGCCGGATCGGAGGCAGCGGTCGAGGCTTTGAAGGTTTAAGCGGTCTTCTTGATCTAAGCCTAAGAGAAATCATCGGTCATCAATGACCCATTGGAATATGGTCAACATGATGAAGAGGAACTAAATAAGAAATATTTCATATATTCAGTGACAGTTATTAGATTGTTATTTTTATTTATACTTTATTGATATTTACAACTGTATATATTACATACAATGAGCAAGTTTGCGGTACAATGATCAGAATGACATGCTGAATAACTTATGAATCACTTCTCATCAGTACTTCGTCAGTAACTGTACATTACTTAGTCCCTAGGCCATCTTCTTTTCTGACACCTCTTCGAGGGGAGGGGGGTTACCGGGAACCGAGTGAGAGGCAATTTGGGAGACTAGTGGATTCACGTGGGTATGTAGTTTATCATGGAAGGATAGTTTATAGTGGAAGATCTTGTTTGGGCCAAATCTGCTACATATAGCACATTAAGATCTTTATGGATAAGTTTATTTATGGCATAGTAAAGAGCATTTAGGATTTTAAGAATGATTTCTGGATTGGATATGAGGGGATTTTGAAGGTTTAGGGGAGCCCAAAGCACCACTGCGTATGTCCATACGGGTCTAATTACTGTTAATTAAATAAGTATTTTGTTATTAATTGGGAGCTTTAAACGATTGTTGAGCTTGCACACTTCCCTTTAACTACAAATTAAATACAGTTTTAGATTACGTATTTATTTGTATATTCTGTAAATTGTATCCAGTCGGAAACAAATTATAAAAATTAGAATCAAATCATTCACTGGCTTAGGATGCAGCCGAAATATTCTTTTTACCAGATAAACCTAGTTTGTTAACTTTACTTTGATGAATTAAAATTGAAAAATTAGTCTGTAGTTGAACATTGATGCAGAACTTGCTCAGTTAAATGTTTTTGTTTCTATCTACTGCCCTGTTTTGATTGGGAAAAAACATTAATTAATTTCAAGAAATCAGTAGAAGGGTTTAGGAAATTGTCAATAGCCATCCCAAAGAAGAATAAAATAGGCTATCCGAACTCCCGAACTCCCTTCCCTAGTTGCCAGGAAGCGAGCATCTAAAAATAAATATAAATATATTCATTAAGGATTAAAATTTCGAAACTAGCCCTTCACCTACCATTTTCTGAGAAAGGAGGAAAAATAAGCAACAATATAAAATAATTAAATCCTGATAAGGAATTGACATCTAACTTAGAAATGATTACACTACAACACCCAATTCATAATACGTAACCAAGTAGCATTTGAAACATGAACACAAAGGGTTTTTCTTTATTCCTTTACATTTCACAATAAATTAGATCACACTATACTCACGAAATTTTAGCGATTGTATGTCATACAAACCGTGAAATTTCTGAGTAAACTGCATTATGAATTGAATAGAATTATATTTGTAAGGGCAGAATTCTGTTGAATCGGATGACAATACTGTATTGCTCTATATCAATCCCTCTCCATTCTTTCCACCGTATTGTCGAGTTGGCGCCCTAAAAGTGTCTCAACGCATGCGCATTATATAATTCAATGACCTCAGCACATTTTATTACAGAGCTCTTTACCTCAGCATCCTATTGTAGTGTGTTTTCTGGGGAGGTTACAAAGGTCCGATGCGTAACAGAAACCCAGTAACCTATAAGTATGAAGATAAAAAAAACCATGAAAATCCTTCACCTTCCTTAGTTCATATATAATTAATAATATAATAACGATATATTGAATTACCTAACAATCTAAATATCTTTCACTTCTCTGGATGAATTTCTTTGAAAGTCTTTGAATTTCCCTGCATATATTTGTTTATGATAACCTGAGACGTTCCGAAGCCTCACCCCTATTAAATTGTTGATATATATGTATGTAACTCCAATATCAAATTTTATCAAAGTTGTTTTTATATCCGATTCACCCTCGCCCCCCGAAAAAGAAAAAAAAATTAAATGTGATGATTCACCCCTATTAAATTGTTGATATATATGTATGTAACTCCAATATCAAATTTTATCAAAGTTGTTTTTATATCCGAAGAGACAAAAGCGCCACGTCCGTTCTGTGTGAATTGGGCCTTATGATACAATGTTTGTTTAACTAGTTCATTTGTTTGCCATATTACCTACCATATTTTATTTTATAACACTAGTTTGCGTTTATAGCGATATAAAAAATATAATTTAATTTTAATTATCCATAAAATTAACATTACATTTACAAATATAATAATACAATTTAATATAAACGTACTTGCATTTTTAAGTTTTATTTGATAAGTTTTCGATTATTGCCACGAGGGGTATTACAGAGTAACAACTATTATAGTTTGTTTGTTGATGCAAGTTTTTTAGTAAGTGAAAGGTGAATTAAATAATCATAGAAAGCTCCAATATGGTTTCCTAGATTGCCTTTGTTACAACTATCAGAGCTCGTGGGAGAGGCTCTCTTCCAATTCAGCTTTCACTTGTACTCTACTGGTTTAAATAATCATTGAATGATCAGAAAAATGAGGGAGCATGAATGATGAATGGTGGTCAAAGTACGTGCTTTAAGGAACCAACTAGCGGATCGCTCTTTATATGGCTGCGTTGGCACAAATGAGGCGGCAGTGCATACAAAATCAAAATCAAACCTAATCTCAACTCATCTATACAACTGCATTATCCTATTTATATTAACAGTAGCAATACCTCTATCAAATAACAAATAACTGAGCTGGGATTACATTTGGTTCGTTCATTGCCCACAAAGACTCACTACAGAGGAATATACGTCTATATTAATATACAAGTAGCCAGAATACTTTAATTCATTAATAACGAGTGATATCGGTATCGAAATATTTTCTGCTTCTACTAAACTTTAATGAATATAATTATGATAATAAATTATTCAAATTGTCAGAAGTTTAAACCGGCCACACCATCATTCTTCTTTATAATATTACTTACGATTAGTAAAAATTAATTTATCAATTAATTTCTTTTTTATTTCATTTAAGTTTTTGACAAAGGTTTAGCTCTCAAATTCGCAATAAACATCTTTTTGAGGGCATTAATGATATCTTAATTGAGTAAGCCCTGACATTGTTGACATTGTTGGTATTGTTGAACTCTCGGGGAGGGAACTTATGCCGAAAAGTTCAAAGCATTGAAAAGAAAAAAAATGTGAATGTAATTATAACAAATGTGTAATATCTGAACATTGATATAAAAAATGGACAATTTGTTTAGAGAAATTGAATATTTTTACGATTTAAAAAAAAACAATTATTAAATAAAGATAGGAATAGTAAGCACACGTTTTGGAAACTATTATATTTTATTGAGGCTGAGAGATGTCACGTAGGCCTGGACCTTGCTCGGCATTGACCCTCGCGGCTTTTCTTTGAAGAATTCGTCACCCTCTTGGAGTGAAAAATTATGTCAAGATCAAATGAAAAATATTTGCATTCAAAATTGCATAAAATAACAACAAATTGAAAATAAAACAGGTCATGGTGACGTAAAATTAAAAGTTGACCTATTTTTTATAAGTTCAAATAAGTAAAGAAATAATAACAGACTCTTGTAAGGAATTATTCCGCTCATAACTTTCTTCAGGAGGGAATACATATTTTAATTATTATTTTACATGAGCTTAATGCTTAATTTAGTACTTAAGTATTATACTTGTTACAAGAAATAAACTTATACAGAAACTAATTTTTGTTTAAAAGAAACTTTTATCATATGCCGTCGCCAAATATAATTTTCCTCCAACCTCCCTCACACCATTCTTCATTCATTATTCCTTCCATGACGCTCTGAACCAGCGCCTCCTCCTGCGGTCTTTCTTCCGTTTGCTTCTTTTGGGCTATCGTTCCTTTCCCATTCTTATTACATCCCCCAACCATTGCAATTTTAATAGTGTAGATAATGTTTTTCATTGTTCAAAATTTCAACATTTGGAACCATGATGCAGCACATGAACGCCTTCAATAATTCCCCGGGCTAGAAGTTATTTTGCTTAGCCCTCCTTAACTGTTCATAATGTGAAACTCTTTCAGAAAACGATTTATTTATAATATTTTTGATTTTTAAAGAAACTGATTTTCCTCATAAATGGAGTTAAAAATTCCAATTATAACCCTACCGATGTTTATGCTTCTTTCAACGTCCAATGTTGTTCCTAAATCACTCACTCCTTTACGAGTGAGTTATCCTAATACACTCACTGATATAACGTCGTTCCTATATCTGCTTCCAAGATATTTAAACCGCGCATGCGGTCTCCGATGAACTCTCTAATACTATATTTACCACATTTTTTCTTAGAATGAATGTGTCCTAAAAATTTTACTTAGGACTTGCGAAAATCATATGATACTGTGAAAGAAGAGAAAGAAAGAAAGAAGAGGAGGGATGCACAGAAGGATTTCAATATATGTCACTATTTTATAACAGCAATAAAAATAACATACGATGATGCAAGAGCTTATGTTCAAATCAGAGCCAATGGTAGCAATAACTTCTCCATGGCGAAAGGTTTCAAATAGGATTGAGGATTCTTTCTATCACCGCTTCATTTTAGCATTTATGTGAAGCGGCTTCTAAGAGAATGGAATAAAAAATGCCATGGTATAGGAATCATGATGTCATAGAATAGGAATAATAATGCTGTGGTATAGGAGTAATAATCAGGAATGATTGTTTATTTGATCTCGAGCTTCAGATGCAGAGGATGCAGAATACATGAGGAGACAACTTCTGGAGGAGTACTCAAGCTGAGGACGAGAAGTCAACAAGGGAAAAATTGTATATGTATAAGAACTTTAATAACTAAGGCGAATACGAGTATGTTTCTATAGATTCTGGATCTTAAAACCTGAGGTGAACTGATGTTAACAAACGCAATATTTTCGATAAACAAATCATATACTTATAACAAAAACTTCTTTACATGCTAATAACAAGTGATGACATAGAGGTGAGGCATACATACAATAAAAGATAGTTAAATATTACAATGTCTCACTGCAAATATTTTATTCACATATTACAAGGCCGTAGCAACCTTTAGATATTTCGCTGAGGCAAACAATGATTAACTCCAAATAATGTTAATGTTTTTTCTTAATTGTTACTTTTTGCTTCTAAACCTCACTTTTAGTTTTGTCACCTTGAAAAAATGACTCGTTACTCTAAAAAATAAAATTTAAAAAATGCAAAATACCAAAAATTCATTTATTTTATTTTTCGAATGATTTTTTTTTTTTTAATTTTATTTTATGCCTTTTTACCTCGAAACTTAAGTTTTTTCGTGGGGGCGATATTGTATTTCGGATTCAGCACCTCCAAAACCATACGTTTTATAAAACAAAATTAGTTTTGTTTTTCCTTATTCGATTACTGGAATGTTAAAGTAAGTCAAATCCAAACGGTTACAGGTGATGTACTACGTCCCGACGTTTTTTGATTACAATTTGACAATATAATCTGCCAATTATTAATTAAATTAATTAATATTAACGTTAATTTCAAGAACGTGGGTTCAGTTTGTTAGGGATTTTGTTTGCCTTAAATCAGTAACATTTGAAATGTAAAGATCTTTATTGATGTGTTTATTTGTGCCATAACGAGTAGCCTTGAAGATTTTACGAAGAATTTTGGATTGTAAGTATTGGATACGAGAAGAATTGGAAGGTTTAGTGGAGCCCAAAAGCTCAACTCAGTATGTCTAAATGGGTCTAAGTACTGTCATATAGAAGAGTCACTGGACATGCAAGCTCAGACGAGGTTCGTTAGTTCAACTTTAGAGCCCAAAAGTTGAATAGGATAGAATATACCATGTTTCTATAGAAAATATAGGACATTGAAAGTTGGCAATCTATATAGGACGTTGGCTACCTAAAATGTGAAAATATGGCTAAACCCGTGGCTATATATTTCAATAAGAGCGGCACGTGGCTCGTTAATAGGATCTTCATCACAATGAGAATGCAGCCTTTTCTTCACCTCGTTACCAAAGGCTGAGGATAACAATGGCTGCCACGGTGAGCTATGGATTATCCAAACTGCAGGGAATTATACCGCCTTCTTATCGTCCCAATATATTGGGCTTAAGAATAGTAAATCAGTGGCAATGAATTCTTCTTATCTGAAAATATGGGTGTTGAAGGTGCTAAAATAAAATTAAATGTTGCAATATCATATAGATTTTTTTTTCATGTTTAATATTTAAAAATAATATAAATAT
Source organism: Euschistus heros (assembly GCA_003667255.2). NCBI lineage: Eukaryota > Metazoa > Arthropoda > Insecta > Hemiptera > Pentatomidae > Euschistus > Euschistus heros. The sequence goes on along the minus strand of RCWM02000811.1, from coordinate 93,154 downwards.
ATATTACTATAATATAGAGAGATGTTCACTGACAAGCAAAAATGTTCCATACAATTGATTTTTTTTTCATTTTCTCGGTGAAAATTTCATTCTTTTTTAGGTGATTACGTCCCCTTATAATGTACTTTGATCATAAGACATGGGATGTATTAGCATTATTAAAAATATCAATTAACTAAAACACAGAGGTATTAAAAAAAAAAATAACTAGGATTTTTTAAACTGACGATATAAATTAATAAGGTTTCTACCCGCCCCTTGGGAACAATACGCCTTGCATTCGATGAGGTAGAGGCCTAATGTGATTTTGAATTAATTCTGGAGGGATATCCCCCCCCCCTTCCTAACGCGAAACTATAATAAATCACATTAATTTAAAGTGTCGTAACTTTATTTATTTTATTTGTTTGAATATTCCTTGTTTTAATTTTAATTAATATTGAAATGACTTGTAAAAACCGAAAAAGGAATGAAAGCTTTAGCGAAAGTTTATTTTCATTCTATTCGTGAATATCTTGTGGATATATTATTTTAACTAATGAGATATTTTCATTCCTGAGGTTATAATTTAGATACTTAATAATTTTTTTCTGATTTAAATTGAATTTCATTATTGGAGATTTGTTTTTAATTTAATAAATATTTGAATTGGGTAATGATTTCTTAAAGGTGTTGAAGTGCAAAATATGGCTGGTATAGTTGTGAGCTGATGAATAGAGATCCGAATTCTGCTAATTATTTCCAATTAGTGAGATTACCCAAAAAAATCTCCCCCCCCCCCTCTGTTCCCATCCTTTCTCTCGCCTTATTGTAGCGCTGTAGGGATTTAAGGTATCGATTATGGTTAGATTCTAAGATACAGTAGCTCTACGGTTAATGTGTGTAACATTGTGTAGGTGTAAACCATATGTTTAGGTTTATTGTATTATATGTAAGTTTTGTAAAACCAAACAAACATTAGTGTCTTCGTGAGTTGGTGTTGATCTTGCAGCACTGCGCTCTCACTTTGCCATCACTGGGTTTCTTTTTTACACAACTGAAGCAGCTGAGAGAGAAATCCTGGGATCTATTTTGACCTGGCTGGTTGGGTGTATAAAGTATGGCTGTATTTTTAACTTAAAATATAATCTTTATTATTATTGTTTTTTATTTTTAATTTAATCTATTTTATTATATTTTATTTTACTTTATATATTTATAGTTTTAGGTTCTTTATTTTTATTTTTCACTTTATTTATTGTATTATATATTATATTATGATGTCCTTTATTTATGTTATTTTTCCTTTATTTCTTATTGGGTGGATGTATCTATCCATAAAGCCATGCATATTAATTCTAGCCCTCTTTGTGGCAGATTGTAAACCTTTCTCAAGAAAAGATTTATTCAAAATTTAAATTATCTGATGCCTATTGACTGAGTGAGATCTCTCTGCCTCCGAGTGCTATAGATAAATCACTGTGTCTTTATCTCAGCAAGCTCTTTTTTTTTTTATCAAAGAGTTATGCATAGCTGTTTGTGTGTGTGATTCTGATATGATGGCTACTCATACGTACTCACTAAAATGCTTTTGCCCATCTTTAGGCTTCTACTCTTCATTCGTCTGGTTTATTCAGTCATACGACTCCAATTGTTCCTTTGACGTGTTCTTTTCAACAGATCTTCAGTTTCAACTGGAAGGTAATCCAAAAATAAACTACCAACATAAAAAAATAACTGACACACACACACACACACACACACATATATATATATATATATATATATATATATATATATATATAATATATATAACCATATGTGTGTGTGTGTGTATTTAGCCTGGTTCTTCGCTACCCTGAGACATGGTTGATATAGATATATAGAAACAACGTTCATTGAAATCTTTGATTTTAAAAATACTGAGGAAGTGCCATTTTGACAAGGATATGTGTTTTGACTGGGGACTCTATACATTTTTGGTCAACACACACTTTTCACACTCAAAAATGCAACATTTTGACACGCACTAGCTCTGTTGGAGTCGTCAAATTGAAAGTTTGACGACAGTTTTATTATTAGAAATTTAATGGAAAATATAAAATATATATTTTTTTTAATGATTCCCCGCTACGACCTAACGTTTAGGGTATGAATGAAAAACGACACGCTTTGCTTACATTTTTTGTATTGGAGCTTTTTTGACATGCTTTAGCACTCTAGATCGAAAGTTGCAGACAGTTTCCTTATTAGAAGCCAAAGGTTATAGATAGAAATATCTATGAACTATTGTTTTTCCTCAAACTTGGAAAAATAAAATTGAAATTATAAATTATTTAAATTTTAAAGTAAACTAAGCGTGGCAGAGATGGAACGAACGCAGTCAACCCTGAACCCTGGTTGCTGACTTACATAGGATAGAGCCATTTTACTATCAATTATCTCAAAACGTTTTTGCTACCTCAAAGCCTGTTATTACATACTTTATACATTCCTCGGTTTACAAAATAAAACACTAATGTCACTATCAAATTACAACATCTAGTTTATTTAATAGAACTTAGATATTAGTGTGATTATGATACCACAAAGTGTTATTATCATACCACACAGTAAATATTAAGTCATTACACTACTCATCGACTAGGAGTAAAATAAAACTATTTATTTATTTTTATTTTTATATATCGTTAGGAGAATAATAGCATTTTTAAACAGATGACATAATTTGAAGAGATAAAGGCTTATAATGAAGACGATTTGGGTATTGTTATAATTTAAATAGTTTAAAACGTTTTAAAATTAATATTTGGGAAATAAAATAATTTTCATCGGCTCCTCAACCGTTACTTTGATGCCTCGGTGGATCCTTTAGAATTTCGTTTCAGGCGAACAGAGACAGGGAAAACGAATTAGTCTTCGCTTTCTTTAGAGGACCTTCGGCCTCGGATAAACACCTTCTGTTAAAGCTTAGCACTTTCTTTTATATAAAAAAAAATGACTGAAGGAAAGTAGAAATGATGAACTTTTTGGGGAAAAAAGAACAAGCGGTTTGATCCTGTCGGCAAAGAAAGAATAACATTGAACGTTTTAGGAGTTGCCGTCTTGATCGTCAATGCTCATATCCTCCGTGAAATTGCCAATTCCGTTATGTGCATTTTTTCAGGTTTCCTTTAAAAATGAAATTCCGGGTCTAATGAAAAAACCCGAATACGTAAATTCAGCTTGGATCAGGTTTTGACTAAAAACGTTTGTGATTTCAGCCCAAAAAATTATTACACGAGTGCATCAAAGTACATTTTGTATTTAATGTCGTAAAATGGGGCTAAAATATGCACAGAGCGGAATTGGCAAACTCACCGACGATCTGTTTTTTTTTTCGCTTACCTCTGATTCAATTTTCTGTATGAGACAAATTTTCAAATTTAATTGCTTAATCCTGCTGACCGCCTATGCCCTTTATGTTCATTATTTTATTCCGCTTACCTTTATCATTGATTGTACTATTTATTTTCAAGGGAGAGTATTTTTTACACCACACAGCAGCTTAGAGGGGACGAGCAAGATCGGTATAATACAAGTTAAAATTTTGTTTTAGTGTTAGGAGAAACAAAGTCTAAAGGAACTGACTCCTTAGTGAGCTACTGATATTTAGTATAACTAGAGTATAGCTAGAGCACCTAACTGCTCCTACTCTCTTAACATCAAACTATCAAACTACGCTTTACGCCCTCGCGTTCCCCAAAAACGTATCGCTTTTGACCAACTAAGTCACCACTAGATAACATGTTTCATGTTAAAAAAAAAGATTATGTTGTGTAAAAAAATATATATATATATATATATATATATATATATATATATATATATATATACATGCCTGTAACGGCATGGAACATCTAAAAAAACATTAATAAACGGTCCTTTTATGGGGTTACCATAAGAGGAAAAAAAAACAATATATATATATATTGTATAAACACTGAATTGGTTGATAGTTCTATTGGGTTAGGGCTGTTGGGGACCTATCATGAAGTCTCTATATTCGTTCCATAGATCGATCCATTGATAGGCAATGTTCAACAAGGTTAGTAGACTTTCAAATATGGCACATTACGAAAAACAGTTGTATAGGTTATATATATATTTATATATTAGGGATGTATATATTAGGGATGTGTATATTAGGGATGTGTATATTAGGGATGTGTATATTAGGGATGTGTGTATTAGGGATGTGTATATTATGGATGTGTATATTAGGGATGTGTATATTAGGGATGTGTGTATTATGGATGTGTATATTAGGTATGTGTATATTAGGGATGTGTATATTAGGGATGTGTATATTAGGGATGTATATATTCCAAAAGTCGAATCTCGGTTCCATCGATTCTTGAGAAAAGAATCGTTATCGATTCTCGACGATCCAAAGATTCCTACGAACCGATTGAACCGATTGATACAGCTGATGTAGCCAAATAGTTTTGTGATATCTAATTATATTCTTATTATACATTAATACTTCTCATAGTGACCAAACCTCTTTTGTACAGAATTAAAAACAAATCCCGTGCAACTTCAAGCTAAACTTCAGTTTGTTTAAGATATTTATTCGTTATCGGAAAATGGAGTAATAAGATCATTTATCGTAATTGTTTCAGCCGTTCATTTTATGGTTTAAAAATTTTATTTCTCAATTTCATTTTTGGAAAAATAATTTATTTAAAATGTTAATAACAGAATATTGTTATATTTTATATTAAAAATCTATAGCAGCTGTTTGTTTTCATATGATATAATCATATATTAGAAGGTAGTATTAAGTCTCAGTAGTTGGGGTCACCTGTGGTGTAGTGGTTAGCATAGCAACCTAATAGACCCAAGATCGCGGGTTCGCAGCCCGGCAGATGATCTTAGAATTTTTTAAAGGGAGTAAAAAATCCTTAGCTATGCCGTTCTTCGGAAGGGACGTAAAATGGGGGTCCCGAGCCTGTGCGATGTCAGGTACTCGTTAAAGATCCCTATCCTAATTATACCTGGATAGGCAAAATTTAGGACTCCCACCGTAGCATCGTCCGATTAGCCATAGCAGCATAAAGTGACGTTAAACGAAATAAACAACAAGTCTCAGTAGTTGGCCGGTTGTTGTTGGCCACTTAGCGTCATGTTAAACGCATAATATTTTTTTGTGAATCGTGAGTTTAAAGGTATGTCTCGTACCAGAACGTTTCTCATTTTTAATCATTAATCGTAATTATTGCGAAATTAAATTAATTAGATTACAAATGTGTATTAATAAATAACTTTTAAAAAAAAAAAAAGGCATTCAATATTTATTATATTATAGTATTTGTACGTAAGGGACGTAAAATGGGGGTCCCGAGCCTGTGCGATGTCAGGTACTCGTTAAAGATCCCTATCCTAATTATACCTGGATAGGCAAAATTTAGGACTCCCACCGTTATATACCGTTATATTGACTGATTATTGGTCTAGTTAAATTTGAAGCCAGCGTTCCAGAGTTGGTACGCCAGGGAAAAAAGCTGCTCAAGGGTGCAATTACTGTTACCCTTACGGTGCCCTAACAGTAATGGCTATATAAATATATAGGAATAAGGAGGCTGATCAAGAAACTGTAACGAAAGACGTTAAAAGCATTTTTACAAAATAAAATAAAAAATATAGCAAATAACATTTGTTGTATAAATAATAATCCTCTGCCTACTCAGTTAATGTTATTAAGTACGATTTTTTAAAATATTTGTTGTTGATAATAACCTAATAGGCTATTAGTTAATATATTATGATGGAAGTATTATTCAGAGATCGATGGCCATGATGATAACATAATATCAGCTCTATTTTAGTTTTAATATTCCCTCCTGAATACAATTATTTCAGAAATATAAACATTTTAAAGTTTTGTAAAGTGACACGGCTGCAGGTTTAGTCGGAATTTATAAAAACCTTCTTTTGTTTTCAAATTGTTTACGGGTTGCTGCGGGGTAGCTTCCGGCTCTGAGTTCGAGACCGGCTCAAGGCAGAGAATTTATATTCTGTTGTTAGGTCCTCCTTGGGCACACCCAGCCTCTATGAATTGAGTACCCATAATTGGGGAAAAACCTGGCGATGATTTCGGCCAAATCACTTCCTTCCACAATTTTAATAATAACCTTTCATGAGTGTTAGTGCTTCAATTTTTTTTTTTTTTCACTGCCTAATCGTCATTCCAATTAATATTGAAATGACATGTAATCATTTTTTTTTTCTGATTTAAATTAAATTTCATTATTAGAGATTCCTTTTTGAATTTAATAAACCCCGAGGTTTGGAGGCCCCCCTCCCCCTCCACAGTGTGATCCCAAAGGTATTATCACAAATATTATCACAAATCGGTGAAACATATTATGCGAGACAGCTTCCAACCCTAGTGACCTCAAAAAAAAAAATTAATATTAGGCCCAAATTAAAAAAAATATGTTTGTTAATGACCCCTTGGGGTAGAAGCGAAAACATAAAACGGTTTGTCAAAAGAGATGTTCTCATCACATTTTTTTTCTGTTCTGAGAAAATATAATAAAGAAAAAAATAATTTTCAAAATAATTTATTAAACAATGTAAAAACAAAAAAAAATAATGTTCATTGAAAACAATTTCAACATAACAAATATCAACTATAAATAATTATCATTTTATCATTAATATTATTTTTAAACAAATGAAACATTTAACAATCTCAAATTTGAACAAATAAGAAATACATGACAAAATGTATAAAATTGCAGTCTCATTTTAATACATATCATGCAAAAATATAATCCATAAATAAATTCAATATAAAATGTTATTAATGAATTAATTAATGTTATTATTAATGTAAAACTTGAAACAAATAAACAATGTTTTAATAATAACAGTATTTTTTTAATTATATCATCTCCTTACATGGCCAAGTATAAAAAAATATACAACTTATTCTATAAGTGCTTATTGTGTATTATACAACTTTTACATTGAAAAAAAAAAATTGTTACACTTTATTTTGTCTTAATAATATATAAAAAAAAATTTAAAAATCATCATGGACACTTTGAACAACAAATACGTTCTTTGGAAAGCAATCGCAGATGCCACAAGCGTTGTAAGTGGTTTGGTAAAATTAAATAGGTTTATTTGGCTCATATCTTTGGTTGGATCCTTAATTTTCTCAACAGAAAAGAATATTGATACTGAATATTCAACAAATTCTTGTTTGTCAAGTAAATGTGGTTGCAAATTATGATGTAAGCTTTATCATATCTTACAGCAAAATATCTTCAGAGACAAATTATGTTACATTTAATTACAAACAATATGGTATGTACAGACAATTTTAATAGCACTTGGTTTTTGACTCGTTTTTAAAAAATATTTCATCTCCTTCAAATCGAGATCAAAGGTTTCTAAGTTTAGAGACCTTTAGGTGACAGTCATCTCTTTATGATCTCCAGCGAGGAAGAGAAACAAGAGATATTCCTCAGTCCTCCCTCAGTCGACTTGCACAGCGTGGAATCCGGTTTCGTCCGCGTGGTAGTTGAACATCTGCAGCTTTCCATTCGTATCGTAGTAGCCAAAGTGTCCCTTAACATTCCCTACTGCGTCTTTTTCTTCGTATCGGAATTGTCGATTCTTTCTGAAAAAATGAACATATTAGCTTTGCCCTATAATAAAAATAATTTAAAATGCCTTATCCTGAAATTCACATAGTATGTCATTTTCAAATTAAAAATTAGATGGGTTTTACATTAGATTCATAAATAAACTAGACATCTAAATTTCGATGTTCTAAGCATGGATCTGATCTGAGGCAGCTTTATATAAAAAAAAAAAAAAATGATAAAAAAAAGGTTTCCTACATTCAAGATGGCCGCTTCTTTATCATGAATATAACAATCTGAGAGGTGAAGAATACCGAACATGAGGTAATTAGAAACTGCTAAAAGTACAACACTACAACAGTACAAAAAGTACAAGAAATATCATGACCGTGGCTATGGATTCGGTAGGCATCTATATGTTTTAGTTTTTTGTTTTTTTTTAAACAATAGGCTAAACCAGATAGTTATTGACACCCTATCTTAAAAATTAGAAAAAACAAATATTTAACCTAAAAAAAATATCATAAAATTCCTTTTAAATCCTACAACTCAACAGTGTAATAGAAATTTCCATTCTGTCCGTATTTTAAAAGATATCCATAGGGTGTCAATAAGTGATATATCATTATTTATTTTCACTATCTTGAAAAATACATTCCAGGAATAATGTTTGGTTTGAACTTTCTTACTTACTTTAAAGTACAGTAATCAAGGAAAAATCACTGCAAATTTCAACTTTTTTGGACTATTCTTTTTATAATTTTAGTATGAGTATTTCCAAACATTTCCCTAAGAGTGTCAATAACAGTTTGGTTTACCCTATATTAAAGTTTTTCATGAGGCTCAGAAAATCTGTGTTAAAAAAGGACTCTGGCTTTGTATAAAGAAGATACCAGTAGAACCTGCAACAAAGTGGAAGCGATGGCCGAGATAAGCAGAGGTGGAGCAGAATGGTTAAGGGTTGTCTAAGATCTACAAGGCCTGTAAAGCCAACCGAAAAAAGTTTATAATTTTGGATTCTAAAACTTAAAAATACAGGCACCATCGATTATTTGCCACTCAATTTGAGACGAAATTAATCTTCATTGATTACTTGAAGGGATAGCTCCAGTAAATAAATTTCAAAACCAAGCGAGGCGAATAGCGAACAAATTAACAAAGTAGCGGCTTCATGCCAACGCTTGTATAGTCCCACCTCAACATTTTTCATTACAGGTTTATAGCATATTCTGGTTCCACAACCTCCTTAAGGATCTGCTAAAGAAAATCGTTTTGAGCCAAATGTAGAAAAAATGAGAAAAGCTCCCCCCCCCCCACTATCTCTGTCTCTCTTCAGTATTAATGTCATTACTTTAGAAAGATTTCATCATTATGTGTTCAACCGTACATGATCATCACATTGATATTTTATGGTTGAAAAATAATGAAGGAATAATGACGAACACCAGAAATACCGAACAAACTTTTAAATCGATTATGACTAAAGAAGGAAGAAGACATACCCTGCTCCTGTGTCGAAGCCGAATTTGTAGCTCTTTGGCCCCGCCTGGCCGTGAAGTTGGAATTCCACTCTATCTCCTGGCTTCTGTAAGGCATTGATTAGGTCAACCCACTTCAATATAAAAACAAAAGAAAATTACAGGCAATACCCTTTCGCAAAATACAATATTTACTTGCTTTCTGAAGTCTGAAGGCAAAGAGTCCGAAATTTCGTTACTCGTTTCATCTATGGCTGAGATAGAGTCCAACTTATTTTTTTCATCCTTCTTCTTTGGCGCTGAAGGAAGAGGAGCATCGTAGACAGTTTGGTAGATCGAAGGGTACCTTAAACAGTTGAATACAATAAAACAATATTATTAGTTGTTCTAATTACTGTCAAACAGTTGAATACCATAAAACAATATTATTAATTGTTCTAATTACTGTCAAACATGAAAATTTATCATCGGTCACGGAAAGACCATTAATTAAGGAAATTAATATTGCCTGAAGGAAAGGTATGGCGAACAATAAAGAATAAATATGTAGATTAATTATTTTGTTTTAACTGAACAATTTCAAATCGAGTGTTTTTAATTGATTCCATTGTTAAAATTTATTTTTATCTACTTAAATGGTACTATAAAAGTCAAATATTTCTGCATGCTTTATTTGTTGTTGTTTATAAGAAGAGATGGAAGAATGTAGGAATACAGTTTCAGAAAAATGGAGGTAATGCTAATAAAATCAAAGTGATAAATCTCAAATTATGTTAATTAGTACCTAACTAACAAGCTATATTTTTTTTCATTTGTAACTTCTAGCTCTAACTCCTATCTCCTATCTTCTAGCCACCCCTAACCTCTTCTATCTTCTATCTGTCTATTATAACATAACATTAACATTTTACTACTTGTTCATGTCTACCGAAAGCATCTCCTATAATCCTCGCTCATATATTTATTATAACAATCATTTTGTTGGGGACTTTGTCAATTTAATAAAACAAGAATTTAATTATTTCCAAGACTAACACTGTTCAATAATTAGGACTTATTTTTGACACGGGCTCACATGTGAAACCTGGAAACCTGAAAACCTAAATAAATAACTGAGACTTTTATATCCACTTCTACATGCACGATCGGCATCGAAAATTCTGCAAAGACTAATAATTACTTTTTAAAACCATTATGGATATACGGCTCAAAAATGTACGGAATAGCAAAAAAAAAAAATCCAAAAAATGCAGACTTTCCAGTAAAAAACATAAACCATCTCTGAGTTCTGACCTTACTCACGTCGTATCGTTCATATCATCACATCTACTTGTTGTGACCCAGTATGTGATAGTCTTGGATTAAAAAAATTAACAGAAGAAAACCAGGACCCAAAAGATGCATTTATGAACTCACTCGACGAGAACAGGGGAAGGTAAACAGGATCCTAAACACGAACTCCAAACATGCAAACTGTTTTTGGAGAAAAGAGCACTGATCTGATCCTCTCCAGCTGAGCTGCGAAGAAAGGAATACCACCCGATTCTTCATTTTGAATCCCGGTTTAGCGATATGAGGTGAAGAACGAAGAGGATGAAGATGAACTGATGAAAAATTCTTGTTTTTAAAAGAACACCTTAAAAATATCAACTACTCTTAAAACGAACAAAGTTCACTAAAACCAATCTTGAAATTTTGTATGCATATATTATTTATGTAAGAAGGATTCTATTAAAGATTACATATTTATTTTTGTAAAATGTCAAACTGATAAAAGTCACAAAATAATTTTGATTAACTTTAGAGCAGAAATACTCCACTGTGCGACGGATCGCTTATACTAACCAAATTTTTTGGACTTATTATAATAGCTGCGGTCCATCTTTACCTTGGAGGGGTGAGGTAATCGGGCAGATCATTCTCTTCTTCTTCCTCGGATTCCTCTTCGTCGAAATTGATCGACAGCGAAGGTACACTCTCGACGAAGACAGCCTGCCGGAGAGAGGTCGGTGCAGGCTGCGCTAGGTTGGCCAAGGATATACTGTTGTGGGTGAAGGCTGCTGGAACCGGCGCTGGAGTCGGCTGGACAACGACGATCGGCTGGAGTGGAGCCACCACCTGTGGGCGGAGGGCAGGCCTCCGGAGGATAGCAGCGAGCTGATGGACAGGGATCGCGTCCACCACCAGCTCTGGGGTTCTTGATCTGTGCTCCATTGGTAGTGCTGCAGACATTACTCCAGGCAAACCTGAAACATCCAAATTATATTATTTTGAGTTATGGTATTGATTTTAATAAAAACATATCACATATTGTGTACTATTTTATGATGCAATTTTATAATATCGGTAAGGAATCCGTCAGGAGAGTACTTTACTAAATGTTTCTCTACCTTTTCATGATTAAAATTACTTCAAGTCTTGATGATCTTACAACTCACTAAGAAATTGTTAAATTTATTAATATTTTTTTTGTGGAGAGTGGTAGTTTCTGTAGCTCATCTTCCAGCCGAAAAAAACTACACTGCTGAAACCCCTAAGAGTATATAATATATATATATATATATATATATATATATATATATATAAATAATCAGTATCTATGAACATCCACCGAGCCCCCCTCTAGTATCTTGTCAAAGTTCTTCCATCAAGAAAAACTTTATTTCGATTATCCACAGTTCAGTAACCATGCAGCGGGGGCATTTATTCCTATAGTTTCCATCTTTTTGCATAACGCTTATTTAATAAATAAATAAAGATTATGATTAGTTGAGAATAAAACCTGTTCCAGTACAACCAATGAAGGGTATTAGGTTCACAGTTTGGAAAGGATGTTCAGTTCTGGGCCAACGGTTGTGAATGGAGGAGATTTGGCCGAGAACACGCTTAACTGCCAGATTTTTTCCCAATTAAGGGTACCAACTTTATAGTGGTTGGGCGCCCCCTTTCCCCCAACCTCGAAGTCGATTTACTGCTAAAAATGACAGAAAATAAATTTTCTGCCTTCTGCCGGACTCTAACTCAGGCCCGGAAGGTTGGTTGATAAAGCTGAGCTATCGCGTCTCCCTTAGCTGAACATATGTATACAATATTTTTTGGAATGAATTGAATAGAATGGACATTGAATTAAGAAATGGAAACTAATATGAAATAATATAAAAGTTAATTTATAATTATAAAAAAGATTGAAAAGAAAAAAGAAAATATATAGAAGACAAAAATAAAAAAACTCAAGTTTTATTTAAAAACTATAGAACTAAGACTTGGAGGGGCAATGCTATGGTAAGCAAATCTATCTGCTGGTGTTGAGCTCTAACCAGTCCACCTTGTACACAATGCATCACACTATGTGTCTATGAATTCTTTCTTTGAAAACCGTTATTTCTCAAATGAATTGAGTAAAGCTGGAAGATGTTTTATTCATTCTTACAACTCATGCCTCAGGTATGTAAAGGTGTACTTCGTTCCCAAAGAATAACAAAGAGTTAAAATAAAATTTTATTTTCAGAACAAAAAACAAACAAAAAAAAAAAATCGACTTCACTAAGAAAGTAAAAATTATATCTTAATTACTTTGAAACAAAGAGCATTAAAGGACAATCAACGAAATTATCGATACTTATATACCGAACTCCTATTCACAATTTATGATCAGTTATTTTTGGAGTCGGTGCCAGCCGAGAAGGACAATTCAATCCTATCTTTGTAACAAACTTTATGCACTTCTTTACAATTATCAGTTTTATATCGATTTCTGTAAGTTTTGTTTGGCACCGACTCCAAAAATAACTGATTATATATTCTGAATAGATTTATAAATATCTAAATATAATTTCGTTGAATGTCGTTTAATGCTCTACCATAAGTAATTAAAATATAATTTTTTTCTTTTTAGTAATCGCGTTGCAGACATTTAAAAAAAAACAGTTGAATAGAGAACCTCCTCTTTTTTGAAGTCTGTTAAAAATGGCTCTATTGGCTCTATTCGATTGTCGATACCGATACTTTTCTCGAGAATCGGTGGAATCGATTTAGAACCGAATCATACTTACAATAAAAAAAAAAGTTTTGATTTCTGATTATTATTCATATTTAGATCAAGATATCTGCCCCTTCATTCACACTGAAAAATGTAATTAGTTTTCCATTAATATCTGTAATCAACCTGTCCCCATCAGTAACCAAGGTAAATCACTAAGTTTTTTCTTCGTTTGGAAAGTGGACCGTGGACCGTGGACCGTAGGGTTGTCACCTCTAGTGTCCTTGCTTTCATCAGGATCTCTGGCCATTCTACCATGAATCCCACCCACATTAACCCGTATCGGCTTACGGTTTTTCCATTTAGTTTTTTTTTATTTAATTTTCAAAATCTCCTAACCGGAAAATAGATAATACTCGTACATACTGGTGTAGGTATTTCGAAGTAAATACAAAAAACCTTCAATATGTGTTACACCATAAAACGTAAATGCAGTATTGTAATCGTTCTTAATTCAACTCTTAGTCAATCGATTACACTACAATTTATTTTGTATATATATAGGTACATTAAATAAGAATATACAATCATTTTCCAATTATAAATTCTTGAAATATAATATATATAATTTTAAAAAAAATGTAGTTCGGTTTTTATCCACGATGCGCCCCCTTTCATATGTTATATTAGCCACTGCCACCCTTAATTACTTTCTGCAAGTCATTACCCCCCACCTCCCTTTTCCCTGATTTTATTTTTTAACAATCATTGTTAGTCAAGCCTTCATCTAGACTACTTCAGTAAGTCCATTTATTTTAATTTCTCATATGTTCTCAACCTCTTCCTTCGTTTATTGTTATGCCAACTTTATTATTTTGCTTACATTTCTATCTTATCATTTTCCTTTTCATATAGATCCCTTATACCTTTTTAATTCCTAATAAAAAACATCTGTTAATAAAATTGTTACATTAGTTTGTATTGTTGTATTAGTTTGCAAAATTTTAAATTTATATTATTCAATTTAAATTATTTAATTACTCTGTTACAACTGTATTTTCGACTAAACTTCACTACTATTTTGTATTCAATTATCTAGTTAACTGCAAATTTTTTTCTTGTTTCTTTTTCATTTTTAAATTATGTTTATTATTTTTTTTTTTTTTTGAATTTTTTTATGTTAGTATCATCTTGGTCACATCCAATTTTTTGTTATTTTAGCCCTGATGAAGACCTGCAAGGCAGGTCGAAACGTTGGCACGCCAAAATATAAGTTTTTCATTTAAAAACTGGCTGTGTTTATTCAACCTTGACTGCACCCCTGACAAATTCATCTCCTTAGTAAAAACTCACAGTCAACAATACAACCATCATTATACTATATTTTTTTTCGATGTGTCGGGACGAAGATTTTTCGATCCTCGTGTACCGGTACCGGCACCAAAAAATCTAATATGGAATCAAATTAAAGTAAAACTTAAGTCAATAGAAAAAAAAAAATCAATTTATAGTAAAAAAACGAGGGATGCAACAAACGTGTTAGCAAGGAACAAATGCTCTGATATCATAGAGATTTTATTATTATTATCATTATTATTTTCATAATAACTTTGCTTTTATAAATAGTTAACAATAAAATGTTTCTAACATTCAATATTACATCCCACGCATTTTGACCATAAATTGAATTACATGAAATTTAATTAGCTTTAATTTTTATTTAAAACATATCTTTCTAGAGCTAACCATTTCTGAAATATCATCGAAAAACTCAAAAATGTGACCACCCCTCCCCCACCGTTAGCTGACCCCCCAGGGCGGGGTCATTTAGTACGTTTATCTTCTAACTACTCCAACGAAGCTAAGAAGTAAAACATTATTGCATATTTTATGCACCCTAGAATGTGTTTATTGGCAGGGCTAGAAATATTTAACTTTATCGAGGATCGTTTTAGTGAGGACATTAGAACAAAGTTGTGAAATGATTGCATTGTCATTGGTGTATTGGAACGTCATTGTATTGCCATTGTCATTGGTGTATTGGAACGTCATTGTATTGCCATTGGTGTATTGGAAAGTCATTGTATTGTCATTGCCATTGGTGTATTGGAACGTCATTGTATTGCCATTGGTGTATTGGAACGTCATTGTATTGTCATTGTCATTTGTGTATTGGAACGTCATTGTATTGCCATTGGTGTATTGGAACGTCATTGTATTGCCATTGGTGTATTGGAACGTCATTGTATTGTCATTGGTGTATTGGAACGTCATTGTATTGCCATTGGTGTATTGGAACATCATTGTATTGTCATTGGTGTATTGGAACGTCATTGTATTGCCATTGGTGTTTTGGAACGTCATTGTCATTGTCATTGGTGTATTGGAACGTCATTGTATTGCCATTGGTGTATTGGAACGTCATTGTATTGCCATTGGTGTATTGGAACGTCATTGTATTGTCATTGGTGTATTGGAACGTCATTGTATTGCCATTGGTGTATTGGAACGTCATTGTATTGCCATTGGTGTATTGGAACGTCATTGTATTGTCATTGTCATTGGTGTATTGGAACGTCATTGTATTGCCATTGGTGTATTGGAACGTCATTGTATTGCCATTGGTCAACTTGGAACCTGTCCAAATTTTCATGTCAATCAGATTGATAGAAATCGGTGAAAATTACGCTGAAACATTCCCTTATATACAATTCCAGTTAGTAAAGCATGTTAAAAAAATACATATCCGAGATAAAAAAACAAACAAAATCTATTAAAAAATCAATCATTATTTAAGAAAAAAATGACTAAACAACAATTAGGCTTTATTATTACAAGAGGAGGGGGAACATTTTCTTAAGTGGAGCTGTCATAATTCAGACAATATAAAAAGAAATAATTTATTTTTCCTAATCTTAATTTCGAAGATAATTTATCTTTACATGTTTCATTAACTACTTAAGGAATCGCAAACGTTACTAAAACTTTTCACAAAACACTGTAGATGCGCTGTTATCTTTCTGGAAGTTGTTTTAACTGTGTATTAGGTTTCGGAAACCAGTAAGAACACCACCGTCGATGGATTCGGTGGCCCAAAGAAGACTTGAAAGGCAGGTCGAAATGTGGGCACTCCATAACAAGTGTTTTTTCTAGCTCCACACTGCATCCTAGATCCTTGCTTTCTTATCATTATAACAATAATACCATCATAACAATTAAAAATATTTCCAGTCTATGGCCTATGAGTTAGACTTCTCGGAATTATTTTTCCTTTCGTTTTCCTTATTATGTACTGTGGACAAAACTTCACTGCACTATTTATATTTTAGTCTGTTTACTAAAATTACATTTAGACCATGAATCCAAAAATTCCGCAAGGCAAAAAAAAAGTCTGCAGAGGGCAAAGACGTGAGTTTTTGTTGCTTGTTATGTCGTCAAGATCTAGATCAAATATTTTTCATCAGATTTCCTAGACTGTAGCCATCAGCATACCGTTTTAAGTGCCACTCTTTCAGATAACAGATCCAAGAAAGAAATTCGGGTCTCATTTTGTTTTATTATATCATTTAGAAATAGTTCATTTTTAATTCCAGTAATCAACGGTGGATAAAGTTTATTTGGAACTTGTAATTGTTTCTCAACTCTTCTCCGCCATTGTTTTCTAAACGAGACTAATTATATCAAAGTTACAGGAGCCTACCGTCGGTACTTAACATGGGAAGTAGTGAAAGTGAAAGTAAATTGAGAATCGATTTTTGTCATCTCTACCGGTTTATATCTACTATATATATATAAAGGATCCTAAAAACTTTCGATGCTTCAAAAAAATCTTGAAATGCTTCCGCAAGAAAATTTGTTTTAACTTCATTATTCTCTTAGTTACAGCATTGCTACGAGAGGTTTCAACCCCGAAAACAATATGCTCTGGAAATATTTTGTGTCACTTTTCCTCATATTTCTTTTTTTATTTAACTTTTTTTCCGACGGAACGTGGCGTCACGTACGCACAAGCCGCCAACGTGACGCTGTGAGAAAGCAATAAACTAGGAAGGGAGTATAAAGGCTAGATGTCACAGTTTGGCAGCCAGCCGATATTTATCCATGTCTAAGCAAGAGACTGTTGCAATGTTCTAAAATATTTGTAATGTTTTCACTATAGAAATAGAAATATTTTTATAGTTTTTTTTTTACATTATTGGTACTTTTATATTTGCTTGTAGTATTAATAAAGGGAATAATACAATTTTCTGGCTCAACGTTGAAGACTACTAATTATTGTGTCTTCCTGGAAACATTTTAAACATTTCTGGAAAAAAATTATATATTGTTTGATTTTTATATCGATTAAACTCTTCCAAATAGCTACCAGTTAGTTATTACTAGAACTGTTAAGTGTGAATCAACTATCAACTATAGAAGACAACTATTAATTATTAATTATAGAAGACAAGACTATTAAAGAATATTAAACATTCATCATCAGTTCTAAACAAAATACAAAAATTAAAAACATTTCTTCCTCCTGCAGTTCCTCTTCCGTTAATCCATTCCCATCAATGCTCTTGTAAACTTTATGCCTCTATTTTCTTTCCTTCTTCTACCTTCCTTCCTTTCTACCTTCCTTCTTCTACCTTCCTTCCTTTCTACCTTCACCTTATTATTTCAAAATTTCTTTCGATATTCGACCTTTATTCATTCGTTTTAGATGAACATACCTCCTCACTCTTCTATTCTACATCATTTCTAGGATGCTTCTTTTCACTTGCATACTTTCTCTAATGTCTTGTTCCTGCCCTGTTCTATCCTCGAGATCCTTATAGCTTTCCTCGCGAAATTCACCTTTGCTACTTAAAGTCGTTTCACCTGTTCTCAGGGCCGCCGGGCAATGCTTTCGCCCAGGCACCCTAAAGGGCCCTAGCCCCAGAACCATAAAGCATTAATTACATTTGCGTAGTTCATTTTTCGTTTTTTCGATGTCATTTTTCTACTGTCGTCACTATCTCAAAAGAGTAAATCAAGCGGGGTATTGCCTTCCTATCGTTATTATTCTTTTTCCGCGTGATAATTTAATATTTAAAAAAAAAAACGTAAAACAATTGGTAACGTTACATAAATGATTTTTTGAACTTAATATCTCTGTTCATAAATCTGTTCATACATGTAAATGAAAGTGATTAACAATCAGTAAATGAATGAATCAATAAACAAATAATCTTAATTTTGGGACATTTTGTCCCCTAAGAATACCAATCAAAGTCAAAGTACAATAACAAGGTATTTTTGTTATGCGTAAATTTCAAACAGTGACTTCTGCAGATTATACATTAAATACTTACAAACATACAAGATAGAAATTAAAATTAAAAACTGATCATCGAATTTATAATCAAAACATACTTATACTATTTCATAATTTCCGAAAATTGATAATTGAAGAGGTGGATGAATAAATGTTGTTTAAAGGAAGTGATAGAGTAAGCAGTGCGAATTGAAATGGGTTAGGAATTCCAAAATGTGGCTGCACGAATAATAAACTATTTTTTAAAGGAAGCAGTTGGATGATAAGGGATGAACAAATCAATGGGTCTAACATTCACAAGATGAAAGGAAAGAAGGATATCATAATTATAGGAAGGATTGGTAGAATTTTAAAGATGAAAATGGAGAGGTACCAACGAAGTATTGTCGTTGGAAATTTGGATAACTTTAACTCAGAATACCTGGAATAGATTTTATGCACATATATATACATCTGTGGCTCGGAGATTTGGAAAACTATGTCCATTTTTTACCAAAAATACATTGTTACGTATTTGCCTTTTTTTTTTTTAACTTTATCTAGAGCTATAGTCCTAGAAACTATGCCAATACCAATTAATTGTAAAGTGAGTTACAGACACATATAGACAAACCTGAATAACACTACAACTTATGACAGATCTTTAGGTTCAGAAACCCATATTGGTAAGGATGTACTGGTATTCCAGTACTTGGAATTCCAGTATTTAGAATCCCTTTCTTAATATACGGTTGTGAAAAGTGGAAATTTGGCCAAAACCACGCTCAAAACGCCTCTGGAAGCTTGGATCCTTTCCCACTACAGCGCCCCCTTCAAGTGTAGATCAAATTTATTTATTCATTTTAAGATGCTTTAATCACTAGTGCCATTTACACCTAAATTATATTTTACAGTAAATTACATTTTACATTCCATATATTTACTACTAATATCTTTTAAGCCTAATTTGAAATTCCGTCATCAATTTTCATGGTTTATAGAAATGCATGAGGGCTATACAGTATTAGCATTTTGACTAACGCCGAAGACCTAGTTTTTAAATTTGTGACATTACACTACTAAATCAGTAACGACATACTTCTTTGTTAAATTTGTAAATGAAAGTTCCTTGGTAGGTCGAATATAGCGTGCCCTCAGAGTGCACAACCTGTCACTTTGGAACTGGTTTTGACGGATAAATATTATATAGGTACAGAGAAGTGTCTCATCTAGTGGCCCAATAGTCGTCTAGGGCTAGTAACATGGGGTCACCTGTGGTGTGGTAGTGGTTAGTATAGCAACCTACTAAACCCAAGATCGTGGGTTCACAGCACGGCAGATGACCTTAGGATTTTTTAAAGGGAGTAAAAAAAACCTTAGCTATGCCGTCCTTCGGAAGGAACGTAAAATGGGGGACCCGAGCCTGTGCGATATCAGGTACTCGTTAAAGATCCCTATCCTAATTATACCTGGATAGGCAAAATTTAGGACTCCCACCGTAGCATCGTCCGATTAGCCATAGCAGCATAAAGTGACGTTAAACGAAATAAACAAACAAACAGGGCTAGCAACATTATTGCCAAAGTTTTTTTAACAATTTTATATTTATCGTGAGGTGTTGAGCCCAAATTTTGGAAGTTTGGAAAAAAATACTATTTGAATTGGATATAGAATTGGGATAGAAGTATACAGCACTTGCAACCATTTCTTTTTATGGCTGTTCTTCGGTTCTGTTCCGGTCTTTGTTGAGGGAAACTAGTTACTTATTTCGGTTCGGTTCTGGACCCAAAACCTGATTATGACATCCAATCCAGGTGTTCATGGTTCATAATTTTATGGTATTAGATGTGAGAGGGGGGCAGCCGAATTTGGGCTTTTAGGCTTATGATTCGTCGTAGTCCTACGACAACCAACCTTGAGGTATATCAAATTGTTGGCCAAGAGACCCTTCTACGCGATAGGATATAAAATGATGATCAAAAGTTTTTGGAGTAAGCCTACTTGTTGAGTTAACTACTGATTTCTTGGAATGAGGATTAAACCGTAATAATTTATATATAATATAATTATGTTTATTTATATAATTATGCATAATTTATAAGCATTAAAAATATACACTATCAAAATTGAAATTATAAGATTTTTGACAAAACTTAAGCGACAAGAAACTGCTCCTCATTTTCGACTACTCCAACATTCATTAGACGAACGCTTGTCTAGTAAATGTTGGAGTTCAAGCTCCCAATAAATTACAAAACACTTATTTGTATGACAGCCATCAGCCCCCTTTGCACATTCGCAGTTGTGTGCTCGGGCTCCACTAAACCTTGCAATTCTTCTGCTATCCAATACTTACAATCCAAAATCCTTCGTAAAATCCTGCTTCTTATGGTATAAAGAAACTTATCCATAACGATCGGAACATCATATCTAGCGAAAGTTATCCAAATATGATACTTATACTTCCATGAAAGCTACATACCGAATCCAATAGCCGCACACCTTGCTGCCCCACACCTTCCTGCCTCACACTCGATTCCCGACAACCCTCCGAGGAAGAAGATGACTTAGGGGCAGTTTCTGTTTGTTGAAGCGCTATCAACGGATAGTTCTTTACAAGTTATCGTCATCTCATTGTAATCATTTTGCCGCACATTTACTTATGGCGTACAAATCTAAATAACAATGTAGTATAAAATTTAAAAAATTATATTTTACTTTTTCTCCTTTTCCTGTACCTCCATTACATTTTAATGAATATGTGTGTAAAGAATTTAGGTTGAAAAATATCTGATGATCAATCAAAAGATCGTGGGGTTTGTCTTTTATTTGTATAGGAGTAATCTAATAATTAAAAGAAGCATTACTTATAGATATGCATCTTTGTCTTTTTATCCACTTCACGGCAGCTGAGGATAGTGCTAGTGATCTGGGTAGTATGCTTGATTCGCCTTCGATATTCTGTTTGAAATCTCCCGCATCAATCTTACCAGAGTCAGTAATTACGGTACCTAAGTAGACGTAATCCTTCACCACTTGAAGAACCTCTCCGCTGCAAACCAATTGGACGTCTTCCTGTTCCTCTCTCGCCATAACCAGCACTTTACTCTTGGAGGCATTTATTCGCATACCTTTCCTCAGCAGCTCTTCTTCCCATTCTACCAGTGCTTGCTGTAGTTTCTCCTTAGAATCGGAGATGAGGACAATGTCATCAGCATATAAAAAGCTTTGTACGAGGACTGTTCTCATATTCCAGTATCCAATTTTAGTCCAGGCAGTCCGACGCTTACAGATTTTATGGATCTCGTCCATAAAGTTTATAAACAGGAGGGGGCTTAAACTATCTCCCTGTCTAACCTCCTCTTGCAATTGGGAAAGGTTCTGATTCTGTGCCATTTATCCTTATCACTCCAGTGGCTCCCTCATAGGTTGACTTCACTGCCGCAATCATATCTCCTGGCACACCCTTTGCAACCAAAGCATTCCAAATTTCTTTTTCTTGGAACCGAGTCAAATGCTGCCCTAAGATCGAGAAATGCAATGTACAGGTTTTTGTCTCTGTCCCGGGCCTTTTCAGCGATGATCCTGAGAACAAAGACATGATCCTGGGTCTGCCGGCCAGGACGGAAACCAGCTTGCTCACCTTCTAGCTGCCCTTCCACAATCCGCCGGAGCCTCTTTTCTAAGATGGAGGGTATAATTTATAGACCACAGAAAGCAGACTGATGGGTCTATAATTATTACAATCCGTGGTATTGCCTTTTTTATAGATTGGAAGGATTATGCTATATTCCCAGTCCTTGGGAATTTTTTTTCGATCATATACTTCCTGAAATAGCTTTTGAAGGGCTTTAAGGAGTTCTTGTCCACCGTATTTCAAACATTCTGGGGGGATACCATCCCTTCCCGGTGCCTTTCCTGTTTTTAGAGTTTGGATAGCGTCTTCTATCTCTTCTTCTTCTATTATCTCTAGGCTTTCCAGAGTAGAGGGCTCACGTTCTTGGCAGTGACGAATTTCTGGATTCTCGGAGAATAGTTCCTGAAAATGTTGTTTCCATCTGGTCAAGATCTCTTTCTTGTCGGTAAGCAGGGATCCATCGATATCTTTTACGTTTCTGACAGGCTTGTTTTTGTTTTTGTTTCCTCTTAAACATTTAATTTTTCGCCAAAACGTTCTTATGGATTCACGATGGTCTTTACTCAGTTTTTTACCGAATTCCTCCCAGGAGCGCTTCTTGGCCTGGCTGACGGCTACCTTGCATTCATTCCTGGCTCGTCCGGTAGTTTGCAGTTTTTCCCTCGTTTCTATCTTGGAGGTATGCTTTCCAGGCAAGCTTCTTCCGAGTAACTATCCGTTGAAGGTCTTCGGTCATTACTAAATACTGAAATTTGTCCACATTTGTTTGCCTGGGGGTGCTGAAATATAATTTTGTTGATTACTTTATTCCCAGAGGGCGGTACTTTTGAATTAAAACTTAAATGTTTTAAGTTAATGAATTATGTAAAAGTCTGTAATTGGAGTCCTTTATTTAAAAATGTTGACTGTTTCTTTTTAACAGATGTCGCCTTTAACTATATTTCTAATTATTCCATTTTGGAATGATTCTAATCTTTTAGTCATTGAATTTGCTTGGTGAAGTAACATTGGTACTGCTTAGAGTAATGGCGGCCTTAGAACACATTTATAAAATCATGAGCTTGTTAAATAGAGAAAGGATTGTTGATAATATAACCTCATAGAGCTTGAATAATTTCCTTCCTTCGGTTTTTAATTTATTTTCAAAATGGGCAAAAAAAGAAATAAGAATTTATATATTTATTTTTTGTATATTAATTGAATTTGAAACAGACCGAAAGTTATTTCTTGTCATCCTCAAATGAACATATTGCTCAATTCATTAACATTCATGTCAAAATGAACTTTCCTTAATCGGTCCACAATATTTTTTTTTTGTCTCTTCTTAATTTTCATATCCACACCTGTCACTTATCCGATGACAACAAGCAGATGTGAAGACAACTGACATGCCAGACGATGAGGGAGTTCACGACAACAGATATTTAATCAATTTTAGTGGAGTAGATCTCTCAACCAACTCCTTTTTGGCCTTCTTCGGGTATTCTCTGCCATGTTTCTCGAGACCATAGTTTATATTAAAATGTTGATATGTCCGAAGAATTTGTCATGAAATATTTTGTACGAAATCTAGATGTGACCTTGTACCAAGGGTATGCCTAAGTCTGTATGTAATATAGCAATAAGTTGTGTTATTGAGGTAAGAGCCTCATTGTGCAATGAGTCTTAATGTTCTTAACGGGAGAGTCTGTATTTTTTGGATGCCGTTTTTTTTTTTTTTTTTTTGCTATTCGTTTACTTTCTAAGGTACACCCATAGTGGTTTTGATAAAGATGTATAAATATTTAATCTTTGAATAATTTTTTATTGTTGATTGTTTATGTAGAAGTGGCGGTAGAAGTCTCAGTATTTTGTTATGCTTTTAGAAACTTAGCCCTAGGTATTGAGTGCTTCTGAGGAGTGATAGTCTTTTTAATGGGAACATAATTAGTGTAAACTGGGGTCCAGGTAGAATATCATTATTTGCTAATAGGTAGGTCTAGAATGCGTATAAAAGTAAGTTTTTAAAAAAAGTTGAACAAATTTGAAGTAAAATGGTGGGTTTGCTATGAGTAGAGCCCAGCAGATTATCGTGCAATTGCATCTTTTTATTGCACGCCCGTAATCAGCCAAGGACAAATTATTTATACGAATTAGGATGTTTAGACCCAAATTTACCTAGTTTAATATTGCACGAAATTGCACATTTTGGGGGTTACTGCATAGAATTGCACATTCCGCTGTTTTAATTCATAAAATTGCTCATTCTGCAGTTTGAATGCACAAAATTCCTGCATTCAAATCGTAAATGCACATTCTTGTTTTTGAAAAAGTAGCAACTTTAAGAAGAATGAATAATTTTATTTTTATATAGGTAATAATTTTTCTTTTTTAAGAGATATGACTTATTCGTAGTATAAAAATATAAAAAATCCAAGCGTGTTAAAATTAATACGCTTCTATAGTGTTCTTAGAAATGTTTAGATTGACTTGAGTTAGGGAACTCGGATCCCGAATTCCAAGAAATTTTGACTCTCCCTCCTAACTTTTTTCATCGGAAGCTATATTTTTTTAGTTTCCGACTTTCCTCTACGAAGTAACGTTGTCTCCATTAAAATGCCTAAAATTTCAGCTAGTGTTAGTTCAAAGATACGAGGATGGGTAGAAACATATCCGAAACTAAAATCCGATGGCAAAATAATATATTGTGGACCCTGTGACAAAGCTATCGGCAGCGAAAGAAAGTCACAAGTTGATGCACACTGAATTCGAGTAAGTTGATTTTAACTTGATTTTTTATCCCTAGTTAATGATTTAGAACACAAATGTACGGTTATTTTTATTTGTAATTGCAATTTTTAACCACAGGAGGACACATACAATTAAAAGAATCGAGAAAACTCAAAACTGGCCCTGTGCAATCTTTGATGCCTGAGTGTTCCTCACATCAACATGTCCATGAAGAATTTTTAATGGATTTGTGTTACACTATAGTTGCAGCAAACATACCTTTTCACAAATTGCAATCGACACCTTTTTAATCGTTTTTAGAAAAGTACACCAATAAAAAAATTCCTGATGAGAGCACGCTCAGAAAAACTTTTTAGACAAATGTTTCAATTTAACAATGTCAAAAATTAAAAAAACAAATCCTAGATAATTTTTGTTACATAATGGTTGATGAAACTACTGAGTCTCGGGGTAAATACATTTGTAGTTTAGTAATTGCTATTCTTCATCCCGAAATTTTACCAACTCCATTTTTAATTTCTGTAAAAGAACTTGAAAAAACTAATAACGAAACTGTTTCCGGTTTCATCAATGTTAGTTTAACAAAATTTTTTTTAGATAATACGTTCCAAGACAATATTTTGCTTTTTGTTAGTGATCCAGCTCCTTACATGATTAAAACAGAAGTCAATTTAAAAGTTTTTTATTTCAAAATGATTCATTTAAAGTGCATGGCTCACGCTATGAATGGAGTTGCTGATAAGATCCGTGAATTATTTCCAGATGTAAATAAATTGATAAATAGCTGGAAAAACATTTTCATTAAAGCACCCCATCGGTTATCAGTGTATCAAGACCAAATGGGCTGTCCTCTCCCGCCAGAACCTGTTATTACTAGATGGACAACGTGTTTGGAAGCCGCCTTGTTTTATGCGGATAATTTTACTAAGTATAAGGGAGTAATTGCCGAACTCGATGAATGTGCTAAATCTGTCACAAAAGTAAAGGGAATTTTATATATAACGTCTATTACATCTGATTTAGAGTTCATTCGTGCTCACTATAACATACTTCCCGATTCAATAAAGAAACTTGAATAAAGAAATCTTTCTATGAATACACAAATTGATTTTATTATAAACTAAAACGACAAGCCAACTTCAAATAATTAATATTAATACTGAAAAAGGTGTAATCATTTACGACAAATTCAACAATGTCCTTGACAAAAATCCCGGTTACAATATTTTAAAAAACTATAACGCTGTTCTCAATGGAATTGAGGTTTCCTTAGAAGACCCAAGAATCTTGAGCTGTTTTAAACATTCCCAATGACGAGTTTTGAGGTAGAGCGTGTATTTTCGCAGCTTAAATATATTTTAACGACCGAAGATATAGTTTTAATGAAAATAACTTTGAAAAATATCTTATTATAAATTTTAACAATATGTAACATATTTTTATTCCTAAGTAATATGTACACATAGGTTATGTATAGCATGTACAATAAAGAGATGCGATTTGTTCTTATTGCGTTTTAGACAATCATTATTTAACTACACCCTTACTAAGGACTGGATTGATAAATTTTAAGATAAAAACCACTTTTTGGAAAGAAATGTAACTAGCGAATTGTTTGTTCAACCTTTTTTATCATTTGAATTTTATTTTGCATGATTTTAAGTTTTTATTGCATGATTTCAAGTTGTTATTGCACATTTCAGAACCTTTGTTGCACGAAAATCCGGGCTTTAGTTATGATCCTATTATGCTGACTCCAACATATGCCTAGAAAAGCGATCTTCTTTGTTACAACACTGTTTAATGCAAATACTCACGACAACTAAATTGACAATCCTTTAACATGCTACTTCCGCTAAACTATGCTAAAGCTTTTGTTATTTTTTTTTTTAATGATCAAAACTATAACCAGTACATTAGGGCTAAGCTGCAGAGCGTAAAATGAGCAGTATATCTTATCATCCCAACATATTAAATTCAACTCAACAGTTAAAACCTTTTTAATACCTCAACAGTATTACCTTTGACCAAACCATCTTCAAACTATTCCTTTCTTCCCAAGAATCCTCCCGAAACCTACTCGACAACTCCTGGTTTCTTCCTTTCTCCTCTCTCATTTTTTCACTCATTGGTGGTCTGTCACTGAAACCCGAACATTGGCTAAGAAGACTATCAAACTGTTTTATCTTCCGGATTCCAAAAGATCCCCAGACATCACATTTCTATGCCGAGTTGAAACGGCTCTATCCCTCATACTTCCTAGCTTCCTTCCTCTCTCAAACAATTAATTGTAGCAATCCCTCCTACATCTATAATACTTTCCAGTTCTAATCTTGGGTTTCCTCTCAAGAAGTACAAGATCTGGTTCGACAGACCTCTATACTCGATCCGATAAGTGTACATTATTTAACCGTTATTTATTTCGCGTTCTACTTCCTAGGTGGGAATTCACTACCCCTAACATCAGTAATGCTCTATCTCTGCCTACATTTAAATCCCTCCTGTCTCAATATGTTTCCCTCTGGAATGCCAATAATTAGTAAATCTTCATTTGAATATTTTATTCATTCTATCAGTTCATGTTGTAGATGCATATATGTTTTTCTTCTATAATTATTGTAATTGTACTAATTGTAAATAGTAACATAGGCTGTTGATCTTTTTAATTTTATTCTTTTGGTAATTAGATCACTTTATTTCATTTTTATGTTCATTACATTCTTTTTTGGAGATAGTCCTAGAATAAAGTATATTATCTGTTTCAATAAACTTTGTTCTGTAATAGAGAGAAGGTTTCTATTAAATAGAGAGCGTACTAAGAGCCTTTGTGGTACCTTTCTGAAGAGAGGGCAGTACCCTGAGGCTGATGACAGGTACCCTGGCGGGGAATATCGACGGGACCGAAGGGCTGGAAGGGTCGGCCCTGGGCTCCTGGACCAGCCACCTCGGCCTGGGGGTGACCACCACCGTCCTCTCGCTGTAGCTCCCCCTCCAGCCTACCGCTGCCACCACCAGCAACACCTGTCAACAATATTTAGTAATATATTATAAGTAAAACAAAGTTAATAGAAAAATCACAGAGAAATGATTACTGGATGGAAACAGTAAGAAAGAATATTATGTAAGTAATAGAGGAAAGATTACTGAGATGGTTAAGGTGTGTTTAAGGGATGAATAATAAACGAATACCTAAAACGGCTCGTGAGTAGAAAGACACGGGTAGCAGGAGTGGAAGACCACATTTTAAGTGGTGAGGTCCTGATAAAAGTATGGCGGGCTCTGGTAGTGTGAGTAGTGTGAGTGTGACGGCGCAACGCGATGTGGATCCAAAATAACTTATTTATAATAAGTTTGAGAATAAGCAGCAATGTAGTCAACTGATACCAAATTAATAAACAATTATTATTATTTTATTTTATGTTCGCTGCAACAGTCCTTAAAGCATGGACTGGGCCTCCTCAATAAGTCATCTTGTTTTTTTGAAAAAGTAACATGGCGGTGTCTTAAGAAATTTTTATAATTTTAAGACATTGGAAAAAAAACTTCAGTCACCCAATCGGTAAAATCGACAAAAATGAAGGTGTCCTTGACGAGCGCCCGGTTTCTATTGAAGAAACGACCCTAGAAAGCATGAAGGGTTTTTTTTTTGGAACTAAGAAGGAGTAATCAAATTCGAATTTGTTCTCGATGAAGGTACAATAAACTCTGATCTCTATTGTAAACCGTTAGGTAAGATGTACTCGAAACTATAGCAAAGTTATCCAACTTAGGCCAACCGCAAGGAAGTTTCTTCCACAATCACCACGGGTCTGGACCTTGCTCCAACTGATTTTTATTAATTTCCATCATTGATTTTTATTGATAGGCCAAACCACTGGGAACAAATTTAATACATTTCAAGAAGTAGAAACAATGGTTAAGGAATTTTTCTATATTCATTCCAAATAGTGGAGGTATATTGCTGAGATCAAGCAACTGGCTCAAAGATAGGAAATAGCAGTGTGTCGCAATGGATTATATTTTGATTATTAATTTTATCTTACACTACCATTCCCCGTCGTGGCTAAGCCCGCTCTCATAAGTGTTTCTCTTGGATTACTTTGACTGATAATTTAAATTTTATTTGTTTATTGATAGCAATCTTGTATTAGTGAATGCATTTGAGCATTATTTCTTTATGCACTGATTAGGGGTGATCTGCTTAGATTTGCACTGATTAGGTGGTTAAGTTTATGTAAAAGCATAATTAGACATCCAATTTTCACTTTGGATGAGTTGGTAATCCAGATTGATAGAGACTATAAAGAAACTTGCGAACAATGGACTGCATTATCAGTCCTTACAATCGATCATATTTTTACACACAATATCGAAAAGCAAAGGATCGATATTTTAATTTGGTAATAATGTTTATTGGCAGAAGTAATTTTATTGATTTCATCTTGTTGGACATTAATTTCTAACCGTAAAAGTATAGGACAGAGTGGCAAATCTCCTTTCTGCCACTCAACATTGTACATTGCAATGTTTATTGTACACTTTACAATTGCAAACCTTCATGAATCCAGGATGATGATGTAGTTAAAATTTGATACAGGGAAAAATAGTTTTTCCATTGCAAACTGCCGCAGAATCGGGTTAGCCAAGCAGATATGGCTCGATTTTTAAAATTTAATTGGATCTTAATTTTATTATTGCTGAACTATCTTTGAACTCCGAAGATGACGTACTTAAAATGGGGTAGATATTGGTTTAGTAGTTTTTGCGGTTAGTGATCACTTACGAAAAAAGGCTTGCAATCTAAAGTCCTCCTTGCATCCTTAATGTTCCTTACTTTATCACACGTAAACTTATCCATAAACAACTTAATTTTCCATATGTTGATGATTTAGCCCAAACCAGAAAACTGTCCTTTCATAGTATATTTCATAACCATGTAACTCTTATTCGTCTCTCAACTCTTCCTATTCTGTTCCCGACAACCTCCAAGGCGTCGGGAAAGGAGATGACCATATTTTTATGGCTTCACAAGATATAATAAAATTGCTTAGCTTACCTTTAAAAATTCATAAAGTTTTTTTTTTTTTTTTAAATACTAAAATCTTTTACAATAAAAAATAATCGTTAACATCCAACAATTTCGGTTTTATCTGGATCATTTCAGTTACTTTAATTTTATTCCAGAAGACAAAGTTATAAATTATTCTAAAACTACGTCTATTATTAAACTTGCGAGAGACCTGGTTTCAGCGTTAAAGTCTCTTTTTCCTCTTGCAAACTTTTCTCTCCGACTAAATTAATAGTAAAGTTTATTATATATTATTGTTTTGTTTTTGTTTTTTAAAGATTTTTTAATAATTATTTTATACCACTTTGATCCATTTAAAATTTCTATTGGCTCTTTATTTTTTTACATATAATAATTGGATATTTAGATTAGAGGTCAGACAGGACCTCCAAAACGCAGGAATCGAAAAAACAGACATCACAGATAAAAACGTCTACAGAAACAAAGCTAACAAGTGGGAAGTTTCAAAAGAGAGACATGGCAGGGGCTAAAAGGAATGAAGAAGGAAATGACCTAATGAGAGAAAAATTGAAGGCTGCCTGGGAGAAGGTGCAACCGCGCCAACCAAAAGTGAAGCTTTGTCTCATCTTGTTTGGTCTTTTTCGCATAAATAATAATAATTAAATGTGTAGCTATTTAGCTAATAATCAAATGCGACCTCTTCCTTATTTTAATTACAAAACAGAAACAGGTAGATGTGATACCCTTCAGCCAATTTTATCCTTTGTTCGTCTTACAGTCTTTCTTTGTATGAAATCACTGTGATAAATTTATACCTTATGGACATTTTGTAACAAAAATAAAAAATTTAATCTGCAAACACTACCGTTTTATGTTATGGCTTTCACCCTTTTTAGCAAAAGCGGTAACACATAGTAACCAAGATAAAGAAAGTAATGTCGCCATGTTGTGCCTATTACACTCCAAATTCTAAAGAGGTTTGCAAGACCACCTTTTTTTTTTTGGTTTGCCGTTAAAATTAAGCTACTGTTTCCGCTCTACATAGCAACCGGCCAACCTAAAAGAGCATAATATCTAATATCATAAGGAGGATACCTACCGTAAGTGTATTATTTGAAGGTCGTTTATTATTTGTTCTTTTTTTTGATTTTGCAATAAATAATGGTACGCAATTGCAGAAGTAATTTATTTTTATACAATGTTGTGATCGAAATAGTCTATCAAACGACGTATATCGGCCACTAAATATATTTTTTTTTGAAATTTATATATTTCTTGATATTTACAACTTTATACAATACACACAAGTAAATGAGAAGTCAAATGGCATGCCAAAAACTTCTCAAGAGACTAGCCACCAGTAGCACTTCTAAATGTTGTACATTAGGTCTATTCAGGCGCATCGGAGAGTTATCGGCAATCGAGTTGGATGCAAGTTGGGAGATTAGTGGATGTGTAGCGTATCATGGAAGGATATAGAACTTGTTTGGGCCAAGTCTGCAACTTTGAGGATACTTAGATCGTTATAGATAAGATTTATAATTATTTTTTGTGAAATAATAAGGAGCATTGAGGATTTTACGATGGACTTTGGTTTGTAAGGATTAGGTACAAGAAGAATTGGAATGTTTAGTGAGGCACCTAAGCTCGTCCAGCAGTCCAAATAGGTCTAATTACTGTTATGTAACGAATATTTCGTTATTAATTGGAAGATTTAAACCTAGATGATTTAGATGATAGCAAACCAAACCAATGAATAGATTTTCTTTCTAAAAAAAAGACACACGATTCTCATAAAATAAGATTTGGGAATCTGAAAAAAGTTAGGAAAACATAACAAAGGTGAAACTAGCAACAAACATTTATTTTATGATAAATGAAGTAAAAAATAGATTCATTCGAAAATTAATTATAAATCATATATATATATATATATATATATATATATATATATATATATATATATATATATATATATAGGAGAATACATAGACTGAAACATAATCTTATATCTTATATTTTAAATACCAGCTTTATATTAAAGATTCGTACAGAAACCTTAGGTGATAATTTAAGAAGATGGAGTAACCACTTATAACGGATTAAGAAGCCGTCTCATTAATTTTTTAATAATTATTTTTTATTCTTTCAAATAACAGCAAATATGACATCATCGTCCTTCATAACTCCTGTACTCTCCTTCAGTGTATTTTAACTAAAAGAATATTTTTTCAGATTGCCATTCCATCCTTTCTCTTTGCGGTTTTCTTGTTTCGCAATATTTTTTTTTTTGTTTTGAGTGAAGGATAATGAGAAATAACATTCACGCTTTTTCGACGGACTTTCATTTTCCAACGTTGCTTGAATAACGTTAGCTTTCCATGGGTGCATAGGACTTCAAATTATAATGTTTATCTCTTAAATAATTAAATAATTTATTACTATCATACAAAAATAATATACATTTTTTACTTATAAAATCATATTTCAGGTTGTTGATTTATTTATCGACGGAGTTCGTAAACAATGTTTCAGTTTACTGTGGAAGTTCAATCAAGAGTAGCCATGAAGCGTTCCTCATTATATGTTTTCAAGCAGAAAATTTAATAAAACTATTGTTAAATTATTTCGTCATAAATCGTTTTATTGTTTATAATAATATCCTATCTCAAAACGGAATACTTTATTATATCGTTAGACATTGTATTGCACTACAATCGAATTAACAAATCAGTTTATGTTATTTATTTAATTGATTAATGCAACAAATTTTGTACTAAATAACATCATACAATAAACGAACATATGCCAACATTTTATTGACAATTTCATGGACATAATACAATATTCATTAATGCCATGGCCTAGCCTGACATACCCGGAAATACTCTCTATTCATCAGTGGCTGCTTCAAATATCCACAGGATGTTTGAAGATTAAGTAGCCAAACTGAAAATATGAACTAAGGACCTCAAAGCAAGATCAAAATTTCCTATAGAGCTATGCCCGCATAGGCTTTATTCAGAAGATATTCACACCAAAAGATTTTCATTGTTATGAATTATTTAGTCATTGTAAATGTAAAAGGCTGTAAGTGCCAAAACTAAAAGATAAAAATAAATTAATTGTAAAATGAATAAGTTCCATCGCCATTGTAATGGAAACAATGGTAGGCACCTTTTTTGGCACCAAGCCCTTTATGATAGCTACACTATCATGGCACTTACACCCTTTTCCATTTAAATGCCAATAAAATAAGTTTTATTTCTCCAACTACTTTATTCTTTAAATGTAAACATGAATATTCATATTAAAAGGTGTTCAAAGGTATTTCCTTGGGCATTATGACAGGCTCAGGATCTTTCTTCAAGAGGACCAGTGGCAAAAAGCCACGGAGTTATTTTTTCACAAGATTCAATTATTCTTCTTAATACGAATTAAGGCCATTGAGCAGCCGTGCATAGACTTTTTGTTTAATGCCACCCCAAACAAAAAATTCTTGTTTTGAGTTGTTTAGTTTTAGTTTTCATATTTTCAGTTTGGCCCCAATGGTTCAGGTAGACATATACATGTTTTAAAACTTCATTGGATTTGGTTTGGTTAGATCTGGATTAGATAACAGGTGTGGAACATAAGTAATAATTTAAACTTACATATAAATGAAAAATATATCAATATTTTCCATTTTGTTAAATTCTAACAAAATCTTTCAATCGAAAATGCACCAAATTCTATTAATATAATATTTTGAATGAAATCATAAAAAAATTAGGCAATGTTTGATAATAAGCAATTTCTATGAAAGGATAGGTATCTGTTTTCGGGCAAATCAACAACATAAGGAACATTGACATCTTTATGAATAACTTAGTTTGTGACATAACAATGAGCATTAAGAATTTTACGAAGGATTTTGGATTGTAAGGATTGGATACGAGGGTAATTGGAAGGTTTAGTGGAACCCCAAAGCTCAACTTCGTATGTCCAAATGGGTCTGATTACTGTTAAATAAATGTCTTTTGTAATTTATTGGGAGACGAGAAGTCTTTTAAATCTGGTATGTGGAATAAAGAATAATAGAGTTATTAAACAATTTAAAAATATTCTAAAACATGTAGATAAATAATACATTGATAAATGTAATAAAATAAAAAGAAATATAATAAGGTCTAGAAACAATATGAACTGTTTTACGTAAAGAATGGATATTATTGTTAATTAGGTTTTTTTTTTTTTTTTTTTATTGATTGCTTTAAAGTATAAACTTTATGGCAATTGAGTTAGCCAATAACAATAATAATTACATAATAGTAAATAAACAATAAATACAAATAGAAAAAGAGTTTTACATTTTATATAATTAGTACTAACAGAAAAAGCATTTCTTCAAATTATAATAATTTATACAAACAAAAGATTTTTTTTTTTTTTTTTTTTACAAGCTATAATGATATATACAAACAAAGAAAAATAAAATAAAAATAAAAACATACATTTTTACAATTTATAATGATCGATATTGATTATAGTCTAGGGTGACAGAAGTTGTAGCAGCAATTGCAATAGAATCCAATATTTTATTTAGTTAATTCAAAAGAAATAAATCAATTACTTTTTGCTAGCATTTAAAACATTTAAAATAAATAGGAAGACGTTATTTATCTTTTCAATGCTATTGTAGGATAAAATATTTTCCAAAGATAGACTATCATCTGTTTGAACTATATAGTCTTTTAGGTATTTTTTTCGAAAATTATCGTATCTTTGGCACTCTAACAACAGATGTTTACAGCTATTTACGATGAATAAGCTACAATCTTCACATTTTTCATTAGCTTTAATTTGTAAACTGTTATTTTTAAAAAATATTTTCAAGTAGTCACATATGGCTATTCTCAGTTGGCGAACGGTTCTTATTTTGGTTATATTATTGTTATATTTTAAATAATCTTCCGGCTGAGGGTTATTAAAATTTGAAATTTTCATAAATAATGAGTTATACCTACCTTGTATTTAAAGTACGATCAATGTCTGTTGACAATAAATGATTAGTGGCTTTTTCTATTATGTTATTTTTATTAGATAATAATTTTGTGTGGATTGAAAAAATCTTGAAAGTGTTCTGGGATATTGCCGTTAATGGTTAATTGTTTAATTTGAGACACCCAGTTATATTGAAAATCTGGTTTATTGGTATGTAAATCTAAAAGTCTTTCGAGGCAGATACGGGGTAGCCGATTTTCTGGTAATGCCATGATTTTAATTGAAAAATATATTATTTTTTTTTTAGTACTGGGATGAATAACGGATCCCGTCCTGTTTCTAATCTTACAATATAATTTGGTGTGCATTTGGGCCAGAAATATAGTGTTTTTAGAAATTTAAGTTGAATATTTTCGATAGTTTCCAGGTAGTTTAAACTCCAGATCTGAGCTGCATACAGAAGTGTTGATGAGGCTATAGCATCAAAAAGAACCATTTTTGATTCCCAGGAATCACTTTTACCCTTTATAAGTATTGCTTTTACGTTTGCGCTTGCAATAGTTGCTTTTTGTACAAAGTGATCAGCTGCTTTTGCAAACTTTCCTATTGAGGTAAATAGTACTCCTAGATAATTATAAGCCTTTTTTATTTGTAGTTGATTTTCTTTCCAGTAGAATGGTTTTATTGTTAATTAGGTAGAGAGGTTGAAAATAAAATACAGATAAATAAATAAGATGTATTGTAAATTGATCAAAAGAGTAAAAGATGATGAAAAGTGTTAATAAAAAGGAGAATCAAATAATAAAAAAAACCGTAACAGATAGAAAATAGGGAAACAAATAAATTAAATTAAATATAAGTTTTAGTTTTTTCCAATCTTTTATTATATTTCTTTTTCTTTTATTTTCTTTCCATTATATTATTTATCTACATATTTTAAAATAATTTCAAATTGTTTATTAACAATTATTTTTAATTTGTTTCATTTTATTTATTCATTTATAAATATATATGTTTTCCTTTCCTCTTTTTTATTTATATACAGTGGAACCCCGTTATATCAAACTGTTTGGGACTTGGGGGGAGGTTCGGTCCCATAAAAAGGTCTGATTAAACGGAGTCTTACACTGGTGAATTAGACTTACATATGTTCAGAGGTGAATGAAAAATGAAAATTAGAATCTTGAGTCTTTCCTCTTGCTTGTCCCAAGTTAGATATGAGCTATTGTAGGTAAGCCGAGGCCTTCCTCTAGGTCTAGTACCTGCTGGTCTCGCCTCCATAAATTTTCGTGGGTCTCTGTCTGGGCTCATCCGGCATACGTGCCTATACAATCTCAGCTGCCTGTTTTCCTTTCATCGCGGGGATATTTAATTCTTCCCTAATTGTTTCATTTCGAAATCTATCCCGGCGTGTTTTGGAAGCCACTCTGCGTAAGTACTTCATCTCCGCAGCAGTTATTCGGCTCCATTTATTATCAGGAAGGACCCAACTCTCTGCTCCATATAGTAGAACTGGCATATATACAGCCTTGAAAATGTGGAGCTTGACATCTTTTCCTATCTCTCTCTTTCCCACGATTGTGTCGCAGAGTAATATATGTTGTTAGCACAAAATATATATAATGAAAAAAAAAAAACCAAACATTTACAATGACTAATACATAATTGATTTGATTTCTTGGCAACCAAACCGCTTCATCCAATACCTCCATTGCAGGTTTTCTTAGTCTTTGTTTATTTTTTTGGGTCATCTGAAAACACACTAAAAGAAATTAGTTGATCCCGATTTTTTTCCATTCCTTTATAGTAGTAACGCCTACTCCTAAATCTCTAGCTAGTTTGACAAGTCGCTCACCCTTTTCTATTTTTTCCGCGATAGAACAAGATTTCCTTTTTATAGATATCGTAACTGTCATAAAACTTTGTCTGATGTTAACATTGTGGAAGTTAAGGTGAAACTGTTTTTTTCAAACAGCCAGGAGAGAACAGTGAATCATCTTTCAAGGAAAATATTTACAAATTACTTATCGGAAACAATGGATCTTTATCTTATCAGAAATAGTCACTTTATACAAGGAGATGTGTTTCAAAAGGTCGGATTATTGAGAGGGGTTCTAGCGCAAAAAAGGGTCGGTTTATGCGAGGAGTCGGTTTATCGGGGGTCGATATAACGGGGTTCCTCTGTATTCGACATTTTTTTGTTTCTGCTCTGATGATAGCCATCAACGATATGCTCGAAACGTTGATAAAAAAAGTAAAATATGTTAGTTAATTATCAAACATTACCTAATTTTGTTTATAGTTTTTGGATTGAGGAAAACTACCACGTCCCTGGCCAACCGGTTATTCACGCTCGTAATTGATAGTAAAAAATGTGCTAATAAGACATAATGAGGTGATGAAGCATATTTTGAGATGACCGATGGTTACAAAATATAGGAAATATGTGGCAGAGGTAGGGAAGGCAGCACGTAGGAACCGTGTAACCGAGTCTGTCAGCGTAACAATCTGCCCCTCTTTAGGCCAACAATGGTAGTCCGCAGGCCGTCTATCAAAAAAAATATTTTTCTTCACGCATTGCGTTTTGTGTCCAGTTCTCGTCCTTACTGAAACTTAATTGCGGTACAGTTGTTTTTATACTTCGCTAGGAAATGATTTCTCCCTCCGGCCTTTAGGAATCATTAGTAACAGGAAGACCGTCATTTGTAAGAAAGGTTTCCTGACTCATCAAACATTTACATGTTTGTTTTATTTGTTTGAATAAATTAATAAGATTAAAAAAAAAACATTATCAAGATTCATTATCCTCAATTGTTATGCTTTTAACTTTGATTCACAACTCACAACTGTCGATCAAAGTGATTAACAATCAATGAATTTGATAAAATACTGAATTATCTGGCGTGAAAGGTATGAGGGAGAGAAGAAGCACTCTGTGGCACCTTCCAACTCGATATTTTTTTTTAATTGAAAAAATTTACTTTATTCTGGAACACATTATTTATGTTTAAAATGCACATTTCCATTAAGGTACTGTCAAAATGTTTTATTTACTCAAGTAACTGATTTATATGCCAAATGAGAACACCATGTTTTATCGGTTTCAAAAGTGAATTTCTCCATGAAATTGAAACAAAATCAATATGTTTAATCGAAAACTGATTAAATTAGCAAGTTTTTGTGAGATTTGACGTTTCGTGGATAGTTTTTTTCAAAAAACGGTGAGCGTTGAAGTAATATAAGACATTCTGACTTCCCCAAATAAGGTGATGATCAAGCTGTTCTTCAAGGTTACAGGTACTCATCTATTATAGAAAATTTAATGCTAAATCCGAAAATGTGGTCAAAATTTGAAAAATATTTAAACCAAATGGAGATATTACAGCATTTATGGAAGAAAACATGGTTTTCTCAAAAATGTCTTTGATTTATCG
Source organism: Euschistus heros (assembly GCA_003667255.2). Lineage (NCBI taxonomy): Eukaryota > Metazoa > Arthropoda > Insecta > Hemiptera > Pentatomidae > Euschistus > Euschistus heros. Next base: position 54,987 of record RCWM02000811.1, on the reverse strand, counting down.
TATATCTGCAACGGGTTGGAATTGAAAGGTGAGGCATTTTGCTACATTTTTGATCTAGTTTCACCCAATTTTTTTTTAACAATAAGAGATACTCACCCTGTATGTATATGGATAAATTTCTTGACTGTTACTATTAACTGTTTAGTAAGGTTCTTGAGGTTCAGTCAACTATTTTGGCGACGTTTCGAGACAATATTGCTCTCATAATCATACCAATGTTACTAGTGGAAATGGAATAGATTAACAATTCTAGTACACAACTAACATAGGGGAATTTTGAGCAGAATGTTACAAAGGTTGTGGGGAAATCCCTGAGAAAAATCAGGTTAAAAAGGCCTGGGTGGTATTCTGAAGATGCAGGTACAAAAATATTTTAGTCTAATATACTAATAAATGGAAGAATGATTTATATGATGTATATAAATGTAAATGTATATTATTGGTCTGATATATGTATATATATACGGATATATATTATTTTGGCGACGCTTCGTGACTATATTGTTCTCATATGCCTGCGTTGATACCAATAGCATATCCACCAGTAATATTGGCATGATTATGAGAGCAATATAGTCTCGAAACATCGCCAAAATAAGTTGTTATTTTATTGACTGAACCTCAAGAACCTTATTAAACGTACATATGTATGTATTGTATTCATGTCTTAATTTATTTATATAAATAAGAAAGATTTTGAATTTTTTTAAATTATTAATATTTAAGTACCTATGTAATTTGATCGTGAAGTAATCCTGATATTTCATATATCACCTATACACCTACTTAACAACTGAACAATAATAATTTTTTTTTTAGATACTGTACCTACCTAACATTATGTCTACTATAAATGAACTCATAGAAAAAGATCTATTACAAATTGTCAGAGATTGATCTAGGTCTATAAGTTTGTGCTTTAGCAATGTTAGAGAACTTTTAAATGGCATCACACTTTTGGAAATAATAAACAGGTAAACTCAAATAATGCAAATCTTCACGTGTCATGAAAACAGGATCAGTGGTAAAAAAAAATGTTTAAATATCAAATTATTTTAGGTCAATCTTTTCAATTCTATAAGAATCTTAATAGTTCTTCCAAAACAATAAATTTCATTGCGAACAATTTTTTTATACCACACATTGTTTTAAAATGAACAAGTACCAAATGTTCGATAATTTCCAACAATTTTCGTTTCGCGGAATGAATCGATTTGCCATGTGGAGCGGCTCATGTATCCAAGGCCAAACTGATTGAACAAAGCGGAAACTTATCTTAAAAAAAAAGTCTGTGTTACTGAAAAAGTAAATCACACCGGGTAACTAGCCGTTTCCGAACAAGTTGGTGCAACGTACGCCGGTGTCCCAACCATTTCGAAAACTTGCTAACATTATTTTAGTTTCGGAAACTTGAGGATTAAGAATTTTCAGTCGGAAACTTCAATAAAGTAAAATGTTAAAATAAATGTACATGAAGAAGAGCTACTCTAAGACCGTTCCTTCACCGGTAATCATTACTCTCAAGGATCAAATTACATTTAGATCTCTAGTTTCAAAGGGAAACTATTAAGTTTACAGGTATTGGTTTACTAGTTCGTTTGCAGATACCAATCTTACAGAATTTAGCAAAATAAATGTGTATACACACTAGGCGTATACAAAGCTTGTGCTTATTACACACAAATAACACATTTCTAAACGTAGTTAAATCTATCTGAAGTCTATTACATTTCTTTCCTTCTATTTTACTTTTTACCGGGTGTGATATAGAATTATTTATTAACCAAAAAATCTGCCGAATATATTAAAAATTAAAACAGAAAACACTTTTTGTACATATGTGAAACTTTGGATTAAGCGAACTTGCGGGGTTTTGCTTTGTGCCTCCAGAAATGTTGAATGACTATGAATGTTTTGTTCATTATGTTTTGTACATTTATTCCCCATGTCAATGTAAGATCATAGAAATTCCCCTACATGTTTTATGATGTGCATTCCTTCAACTAGATCTCTTATATCCAAAAAATACAATAATCTAGTATTTAGTTACGTCATTAAAACAACACTAACATGACTAATTTATATTCACTAAAACATTTTAAAATCAGGTTTTTTAACAAGAGAATTGAGAAAATTTCGTTTTAAATCATAGAATTCAGCTGTGTTAAAATATGTTTAATACGGTTTCAATCTATAGTTATATAAATAAAGTTTCAATGTCCATAAGGTTTATTATAACTAGAAATTTAATTTAGAAAGATACTAACACTTCTCTGCTATTAGCTGATATCTAATAAACAATTTGATCCTAAATAATTTTAATTAGCGGAAATAATGATTTTGCATTTCATGTAATTAAACTTTCCTCTCATTTAAAATAAAATTCACTATTCTGAGCTATTGCCTTTATATCATAAATTATCATAAAAATATATTATAATGCATTATATTACGTATATATATATATATTACAAATAAATTTTAAATTGATAAGGTTTAAATCCACACCTTGAGTTCATTACGTCTTGCATTCGATGGAGTATAAGTCTAATGTGATTTTAATTAATTTTTTCGAAATATATGCCCCATCAAATGCAAAACTGTAATAAATCGTATTAATTTAATATTTTGTAATATATAATTTTTATTTTATTTATTTTGGCTGCCCGATTATTTATCAAACAATACTTTCCTATCAAATTCATTAATATTAATCATACAATTTTTCTGATGTCAATACAGATACAAATATAAAATACTACCCTAATTGATGTAGAGTAATTTCAAGATTAATATTTTATCTTATAGTTTAGAGGAAATACGATATATCCCTGGCTGCCCTGAAGAAATTGATAAGTCAAAATTGTACACTTTTCATTAAGTAATTTTTTGTAGTAATTATTGTGAAAATACCCTTTGCGCACAAATACATATTGTACATTTAGGGCGTGGTAAGAAGCAGATCTTAACCAATTTATCACAACGTTGGTATTAAAAATCCTGCTTCGAAGGATACTTCGTTTTTAAGATAATTTCTTCACGATAACCACCGATTTATGATAATCATATCACATTTAACTTAATGTACTAGTAAATTTTCTACCCCATTATTTGTCTATCTGGTAAGAAGAATAGAAGCCACAAGAAGCAAGAATATAAAAAAAAAAAAAAAAAAAAAAAAAGAAAGATAGAAAAAACAAATAAGTTTGGCAAGAAGGATTTTTTGCCTCGTTATATTGTGGAACATGGGGGAGGGGAACGAAATTGCTCACCGGCGAGCCAATATTGCACGCCTCGATGAAGATTGTCAAAGGAACGTAATAGCGGGAGATGATTGAAGAATGATGTTTAGAAAACATAACTTAGGGCTATATCTGGGGCATTCGCTGCACACTAACGAGAAACAAATCTTCAACTGAAATAGGAGAGGAATAAACATCTGCAAGTCACTGCCAAATAAGTGTAGTTGTCGAACCAACACGATGGAACAGTTGCAAGGATATTATGTAACTATCACATAGTGTACCATGTCTCTGTCCAACTTGTAAAACCGCATACTCTTCTATTAGGAAAGTGATGTAGCTACAGAGGTAAAGGAAGCACTAGGCCCGGGTTCGAGTCCGGCTGTATGGATTTCTCAATATTATTTTAATAGTTACGATTCGTTTTATTAATCATGGTTGCAGAACAGAAATCTAATTGATATTATCAAGTCGATAGAAATGTGTGACTCCTTGTTCTCGTGCACGGATTCTAAAGGCTGTAGGTACAAAATTTATTTTCTATTATTTCAGCCGAGTCTCGACTTGGGGATGCGCCTAGGCAGCTTCTAATCTTGAATTGAAAGAGTTGACAACATGGAGTATATATACGTTACCATCACGGTCCAGCTGCATTCTCTTCCTTTCACAACCGTTGGCCTCAAAATAGCGCTTTCTTCTTAAAATACTGAATCAAAAACCCTTTTTTTTTGTCTGTTTGTGTCATTAAATATGATATGTAAGGCATTATTGAAAAAACAAATAGGTTTTAGCTTATTAAATAATGCAAATCTCTATATATATGATGTAACGCAGATTACAGCAGTTAATAAAAAAAGGTAAGTCGCGATTTAGCCCACTTATCCCTCTTTTCTCAGGCTGTGGGAGTTCCTCAAGGAACTAACTATCCTAGGTTCCATTCTCTGCACAGTTTATACAGCTTATCTATACACATCCTTACCACGTACGCTGATGACACATGTATGTTATTAGTAAATCATGATTCCTTCATTGGAACCCAAACACTCTAATCTCATATCACAAACCTTCAAAATTAGTGAATTGAAATAAATTCAAGAAAATCTCATAAAATACCGTTGACCCTTCGCCGTAAACCTTTTTAATGATTTCATACCTTACAGCCTCCAATCACAATATTCCATAGATCTCTGTTGACAGACCCACTACCTAGGACTCCATCTGGAAAAACTTTTAACTTGGAATCCACATACAAGAATAAAAAGACAAGCAACTGCTCGTCGTTTTTGACTTCTTTAACATTTACTAGATGAACGCTCTAAAATGCCGATTAATTACAAAAGACTCATTTACATACTGTTTGGTCATACGGAATTGAAATATGGGGCTCCACTAAACTATATATTTCTTCTCGCATCCAATCCTTGCAATCCGAAATCCTTCAGATAATCCTCAATGCTCCTTACTTGTCCAATCCTTGCTTTACTTGTCACAAATAATATTTTGCGGATTTAGCCCAACCAGATTTGTACTAGGAGCCAAGAAATTCTTAGAAACTATAGATAGCAAAATAAATTGAAAACAATGTTTAACTGGCCAAATTGAAAATTATAACCAACTCACTCAAACTTTATTCTTTTTATCAATACATAAACATCTGGACGGTAACCATGGTAACAAACAATATAAAATATTAACTCGTATTTAAGCCAATTCACTTAAAAATCTTCTCTGATTCAGCTTCCTTCTAAGATTCCTATCCTATTCTTTCATAGTAAACTACATAACTATTGAAATCCATTGGGCAGTGGAGAACCAACTTCCTTCTCATTCCTTCTCTTTTAGTACTTTTATTAAAGTGCTCACCTAACACGTGGTAGTTGCTTTACAAACAATCGTTAAGTTATCATCACATTTACTAGATGTATTTTTTTTTTTTTTTTTTATACAGTTGTATATCTCAATAAATAGATGGGTAAATAAAATTACAATATAATAAGATTACAATAATATAAACTTTATATATCCTTGTTAATTGCAAGCTCTACTAATTCCATCTTAAATGTTTATATATTATCATTTGTCATAAACATAAAAAGTTTATTAGTTTAATTTATAGTTTATATATTAGTCGAATATGTTCCTCGCATTAATTAGAAACTGCAATATATACATTTTTTTTTTTAATTTTAAATATTTTGCTATTTATTCAACTCTCATCAATAAAACTTACATATATTTAATTTTCTTCATTATTAAACTTTTACATAAAATCATAACAATAATATAAATCCAAAAACGATTAATTACTCTTGGCCTCCTTATTTCATTATAATAACCTATAATATAAAAATTATAATATAATATAATAATTATAATAACTTATATAATAAATTATAATATATAATTTCATTAATATTATATATTAAAGGTTTTTTTGACATTTAGAATAATCACTGAATGTTAATATATTTTAATTAGTTATTTAAGTAATATTAGGATGTGAAGGTATTTATGTAAAGTTAACTTGCTGATCTACCAGGGAGTTACTATAGTTAGATGGGACTCAAACTCAAAAGAACAAAAAATCCGCAATCTATTAAAGCTTCTTAAATATTTTAACACGGATTGTCTTTAGCCTTGGACTACAATACTGCCTTGGACTACAATACTGCCTTGGACTACAATACTGCCTTGGACTACAATACTGCCTTGGACTACAATACTGCCTTGGACTACAATACACAATACTGCCTTGGACTACAATACTGCCTTGGACTACAATACTGCCTTGGACTACAATACTGCCTTGGACTACAATACTGCCTTGGACTACAATACTGCCTTGGACTACAATACTGCCTTGGAATACAATACTGCCTTGGACTACAATACTGCCTTGGACTACAATACTGCCTTACAATACTGCCTTGGACTACAACTACAGTACTGCCTTGGACTACAGTACTGCCTTGGACTACAGTACTGCCTTGGACTACAGTACTGCCTTGGACTACAGTACTGCCTTGGACTACAGTACTGCCTTGGACTACAGTACTGCCTTGGACTACAGTACTGCCTTGGACTACAGTACTGCCTTGGACTACAGTACTGCCTTGGACTACAATACTGCCTTGGACTACAATACTGCCTTGGACTACAATACTGCCTTGGACTACAACTGCCTTGGACTGGACTACAATACTGCCTTGGACTACAATACTGCCTTGGACTACAACAATACTGCCTTGGACTACACATACTGCCTTGGACTACAATACTGCCTTGGACTACAATACTGCCTTGGACTACAATACTGCCTTGGACTACAATATGCCTTGGACTACAATACTGCCTTGGACTACAATACTGCCTTGGACTACAATACTGCCTTGGACTACAATACTGCCTTGGACTACAATACTGCCTTGGACTACAATATTGCCTTGGACTACAATACTGCCTTGGACTACAATACTGCCTTGGACTACAATACTGCCTTGGACTACAATACTGCCTTGGACTACAATACTGCCTTGGACTACAATACTGCCTTGGACTACAATACTGCCTTGGACTACAATACTGCCTTGGACTACAATACTGCCTTGGACTACAATACTGCCTTGGACTACAATACTGCCTTGGACTACAATACTGCCTTGGACTACAATACTGCCAATTGGACTACAATACTGCCTTGGACTACAATACTGCCTTGGACTACAATACTGCCTTGGACTACAATACTGCCTTGGACTACAATACTGCCTTGGACTACAATACTGCCTTGGACTACAATACACACAATACTGCCTTGGACTACAATACTGCCTTGGACTACAATACTGCCTTGGACTACAATACTGCCTTGGACTACAATACTGCCTTGGACTACAATACTGCCTGGACTACAATACTGCCTTGGACTACAATACTGCCTTGGACTACAATACTGCCTTGGACTACAATACTGCCTTGGAATACAATACTGCCTTGGACTACAATACTGCCTTGGACTACAATACTGCCTTGGACTACAATACTGCCTTGGACTACAATACTGCCTTGGACTACAATACTGCCTTGGACTACAATACTGCCTTGGACTACAATACTGCCTTGGACTACAATACTGCCTTGGACTACAATACTTGGCCTTGGACTACAATACTGCCTTGGACTACAATACTGCCTTGGACTACAATACTGCCTTGGACTACAATACTGCCTTGGACTACAATACTGCCTTGGACTACAATACTCGCCTTGGACTACAATACTGCCTTGGACTACAATACTGCCTTGGACTACAATACTGCCTTGGAATTGGCCTTGGACTACAATACTGCCTTGGACTACAATACTGCCTTGGACTACAATACTGCCTTGGACTACAATACTGCCTTGGACTACAATACTGCCAATTGCCTTGGACTACAATACTGCCTTGGACTACAATACTGCCTTGGACTACAATACTGCCTTGGACTACAATACTGCCTTGGACTACAATACTGCCTTGGACTACAATACTGCCTTGGACTACAATACTGCCTTGGACTACAATACTGCCTTGGACTACAATACTGCCTTGGACTACAATACTGCCTTGGACTACAATACTGCCTTGGACTACAATACTGCCTTGGACTACAATACTGCCTTGGACTACAATACTGCCTTGGACTACAATACTGCCTTGGACTACAATACTGCCTTGGACTACAATACTGCCTTGGACTACAATACTGCCTTGGACTACAATACTGCCTTGGACTACAATACTGCCTTGGACTACAATACTGCCTTGGACTACAATACTGCCTTGGACTACAATACTGCCTTGGACTACAATACTGCCTTGGACTACAATACTGCCTTGGACTACAATACTGCCTTGGACTACAATACTACAATACTGCCTTGGACTACAATACTGCCTTGGACTACAATACTGCCTTGGACTACAATACTGCCTTGGACTACAATACTGCCTTGGACTACAATACTGCCTTGGACTACAATACTGCCTTGGACTACAATACTGCCTTGGACTACAATACTGCCTTGGACTACAATACTGCCTTGGGACTACAATACTGCCTTGGACTACAATACTGCCTTGGACTACAATACTGCCTTGGACTACAAATGCCTTGGAATACAATACTGCCTTGGACTACAATTGGACTACAATACTGCCTTGGACTACAATACTGCCTTGGACTACAATACTGCCTTGGACTACAATACTGCCTTGGACTACAATACTGCCTTGGACTACAATACTGCCTTGGACACAATACTGCCTTGGACTACACATACTGGGACTACAATACTGCCTTGGACTACAATACTGCCTTGGACTACAATACTGCCTTGGACTACAATACTGCCTTGGACTACAATACTGCCTTGGACTACAATACTGCCTTGGACTACAATACTGCCTTGGACTACAATACTGCCTTGGACTGCAATACTGCCTTGGACAATACTGCCTTGGACTGCAATACTGCCTTGGACTGCAATACTGCCTTGGACTGCAATACTGCCTTGGACTGCAATACTGCCTTGGACTGCAATGCTGCCTTGGACTACAATGCTGCCTTGGACTACAATGCTGCCTTGGACTACAATACTCTTTTCGTGACTCCTTTTTTTTCACATTTATTTTAACACGCTCTAGCTCTCTTGGTGCCGCTCCAATCAGTCATTGAAGATTTGACAAAATTTTCCTAATCAGAAATTTAATGGAAAATATTTTTTTGTTGTCACTTCATCATTTGACACTAGAAGCTACCGTTTAGGAGCTATATTGGTTTGAAAGAAAAAAGTCAGATTTGAAACCTTTACTTTCTCGCAACTTTGTTTATTTCGAATAATGATTAAGAAGAATGCATTCTTTGAATGCATCATGATCAGGGATGCAGTCAAAGAGGAACACCACGTCTAAGAAGAAATCTTTAATACGTGCCAACGTTTCGACCTGCCTTGCAGGTCTTCTTCAGGGCTATAATGAATAAAATACTGACAAGAATAACTGACCGATAATCAGATGATAATTGGAATACAGAATGGCAAGGATAAAAAGCAATATACAAAAAACCGCATAGAAATGATCAGATACATAAATCACTAATAATAAAAAGCAGCAAGAATAAGGTTAAGGACAAGGCAGGAATGATAAGGGGGGGAAATATATAAAAAATAAAATAAATAAATAAAATAAAAATTAAAGGTAATCGATAAAAGGATAATAAATGAACAATACTTTTATCATGATTAATCTTTAATTTAATTTAATTATTAATTGAAGTAATTTGATCATTTTGTTCCTAAAATGTAACTTGGAAAAAAAGTACATTATTGATGGACAAATCCATCATCTATTGTTTTTCCCAGTCAGGGGAAATTGACTTTTTTTTTTTTCTTTAAGATAAAGTTATATAATGATAGTGATATAATATTAGTTGAAATGAAATTCTCTATTGATTATCTCAACATTCTGTTATTAGAACGGCTGTGAATAATTTTAGGAACAGGACCTTGAAATCTAAAGGCCATTCGCAACTTGGTAATATATTTGCTTCGCACGTCCTATTACTGAAAAACTAGAGAGTGGTGGTGCACTAAAAAAATGGAGTCATCAGCCCTCTTTCCATTCTTTGTCAACTGTTGCCGGTGTAAAGCTAACAATATATATTTAGTTCCAAACAAGCCATGACCAAGTCATGTGGAAGGAAAAAATTCTCTTTACGAACTGCCTACTCACGTCCATTATAAAATTGATTTATTTCCTTGCGTCATCGATCATTTACCATCATCGATTCTAAAATCAATCTATATCATATTAACAATCATATAATCGATTGCTCGTATAACTCTCGATAGTTCGGAACTGGAGAGACCTATAGCAAACTTCGAACTATTGAGAGTTTGCAATAGCAGGAGTGGGTGAGAATACACGATATGAAGCAAAGAAAAAAGAAAACGAATATTAAACGATGTATTTATAGGAACGAATCAAATGTTACAATCTTGTTTTTTTAATTTTCATTCTTCGAAGAAATATGTTGCATTGAGATACATGATTAGAGAGACAGTTTTACTATCCGTATATTAGAAAACGTTTAAAATAAAATTAGTAAATATCTCCAAAGATGGAAACATTGTGAACACAACCAAATCAGAATACATTATTTTCACTAAACGCAGGCCACTAATAGGCGAGCATATTTCTTTAAACGAAGACATCCGTAGGTGTAAATCAGCATAATGCCTGGCTTAAAAGATAAATATTGACGATTCCTATAAAATGCTTTGTCAAGCACTACTTAGGTTGCTTTGTAAGCACTACTTAGGTGTAGGTGAAAGGGGAGGTCCAGGTGAAATCCAAAAAGGATGATTAATCATATAAGGGGCTCTTCTACAATTCAGCTGTGTCATGTTATTACATATGTTGAATCAGCTGTGTCATGTTATTACATATCAACTCCACTTATGTACTATATATGACTCATCAAAACCTGTTTGCAGGAAAAATCATGTTTACCAAGTAATAATGTTACGAATATATATGAATGAATACAACAGTGTGAAAGCATGGAAATTATTTTCTGGGAACGTTGGTATAAGCCTGGACCACCCTCCAGGCCTAGCTGATATTTCTCCATTAGCTAACTTCTAGATAATGAGAGCTACCCTCCTCAACTATAGACCGATTAGCACCTGGCTTAGTAAAAATAGCTATTCATGAAAGAAAAACCGACGTCATTGTGACGTTTTGGTCATTCCATTTGGAATCAACAAATAAAACAACGATTTCTGGTGCTAAAGGTCGTGGGTTCGAATTCCACCAAGGAGGTTTGAAATTTATTTTGTGGTGGATCCAAGGAATAAATAAATCTTGACTCACCCAGCCTGGCTTGGATAGTTTGTTAATCTGTAGGATAACCCCTCCATCCTGACCTATTTGGTGTATATAAGGAAGTTAATCCCCAACAAACAACAAACAAAAAATAATAGTAGGATCAATTTTCTTTCAGATGGATCCATTATATAAATTAGATGCAGATTGCAATCTGACATATTGATGGATATTATTTCAAACTTAAATTAATATAAATTCTTTAATGTCACATTAGCCTAAACATTGGGATACTTCATACTTGGGAAACATCAACTAGTTATAGTTATAATGTTTTAGACATTATTAATAATTTATTAGAGAAAAGTGCCTAGTATGACTTATATATAGTCGGCTTGGAGGTAAAAGTCATTAAGTAACAAAATACATTTTTTTTCCGTTTCAATATTCAAACGACAATATGCTCATTAAGAATTTTTCAGATAGTTTTATAGTGAATTTTCTCATTCTCTAATGTCCATATGGTATATTAGATATGCATATAGCAGTTATATTAACTTAGTAACGTTTTATACTTATGATAATATTAACACTGAATTTTTGTCGAATTTGTAAAAATTGCGCTTAACCTCCAAGTAAACGATATTACTGTAGGACCTCACCGATCCGCCTCTCGCTGTCCGGTTGATCCGACCCACCCACGGGAGGGAGGAACAATATTTAGGAGAAATCCCTAATAGTCCAGAAATCCATATTTTACATTTTGTTGTGCAAAAGTTCGGGTAGTTTTGATTAATTTTTATATTCTTAGTGTTGTTTTCCATTTCTACGTTTTCCCAAAATATCTGCTGCACCGATAGTTCTAAAGGAAACCTTTTAATAATCGAAATTAAACTAAACTATATTTGCCACAATTTGAGCAGAAAATAGGCTCTGTAGCTTAAACGGGGACTACAAAAATAGTTAGTCCTTTCACTACAGAAATAGTTTAAAAAAATGGTTGCTCTCATTAGAAAAAAAAAGATTTAAAACATATTCTTTCGTGAGAGAATGCAAAATTATTTCTAACCTAAAAAAACATATATCGCACATGTATTCCTAAGTGACGCATATCTGTATTTTCGATTTATCATCATGTTTAACCTCAATAGTCTTCTATGAAATGTCAATCCCCCATGATGTATTGCATCTCATTTGCGGTTGGGATTAAAACATAATTTAGGTACAGTTTCAATATTTGATAGATGTAGTTGAGTTGTGTCACTTTTGAAATACATCAGCGATATGTTAATACATTTAATATTTACAATAATGAATTAACCAATGTTTAAATAACATGATGTAGACTTGGAATATTTCTGTACTCCTTACTTTATGGATGTACTCCTTACATCAATTCTTTTCATTAATGAAAAAAAAGAAAAAAATATTTTTCATCTTTAATAATAGAAAAAAATACTGTGTACACGCCTGTACCTAATTTAAAATAAATCCCTTGCTACTACAAGCTAGAAGTCAGTTTGTTAAAGATATATATCCGCTACTGAAAAATAAAGAAATAAGATCAAAATTCCAAACCAAAGAAATAAATTTAGCCACAGAATAGTGTTTTTAGTATTGCCTCCTCATACTGGCTCTCGACCACTAATACGCAATGAAAAAAAATGAAGAAAATATCAAGGCATCTCCAATGTTTAATTAAAGGTTATAGTGACATTTTCGATCTCTTAATTAATAAATGAATCTCAGAACTTTCTGACATTATCTGGAATGTAATTAATTACATGTTGTAGATAATAAACACTACGTTCTCTTTAATAATTTATTTCTCGAATTAACGTATTTTTTTAATCCTCAACCGATTACTAGTTCTGATGTTTATTTTTTTGTTGAAAAAAATAATTTGCTTTAAAATGAAGATAACAGACTTAAAAGACAAGAAATCGCTTGTCGTTATAGGCTACGACATTTATTAGACAAGCGTTCAAAGCTCCCAATTAATTACAAAAGACTTATTTGGAAGTAATTATACCCATTTGTACATATGGAGTTGATCTTTGGGGCTCTAATAAACCTTTCAATTCTTTTCATATCAAATCCTCACAATCCAAAACCCTTCGTTAAATCACTAATGCTCCTTATTATGTTACAAACAAACTTATCCATAAAGATCTTAATGTTCTGTATGTTGCTGATTTGGCCCACACCAGGTGCCTAACCTTTCATAATAAACTCCATAGCAACTCCAATCCATAAGTCTCCCGACTTGCCTCACAAGCAAGTCCTTCTAATTTAATGGCGATGACATATCTGGCGAGTATAAAATCCCAGAATCTCAATCTATTTTTTTTTTTCCCATTTTATTTCGGCGAGGTGAAAATGTTACGAACCCGCTATAATTATTATAAATGATCTTCAGAAACGGAAACTGTTAATAATACGATCCATTGTTAGCTGTTACCATCCGACCAACGTTCAAAATGCAGTCTCATGCATCCATTGGATAAATATTTCTGATTGAATCGTAAATAGCGAAAATCTAAGTAGCATATTTTTTTTTTAATCTCACAGGCTAATGAGATGTAGCAAGATATGATTTGTATTTTCATGGATTAGAACGGATATTAGAATACTACAACTTGCCGCCATTATTCAATTAGTAGCTGTTCGCTGTTCTTATGTCATCGCTAACTAACCATCTAACCAGCCTATTACTATTAGCCAGGCTCTTTCCCAATGGAAAATCCTCAAAGGTTTCGTAAACTATTAAATGAATAATATCGATGAGGAGTGACATTGACTCAATAATATGCTATAACTCAAAAGTTACAAAAGTCTTTCTGCACTGATTCCTTTGAATCTGAAGCAAACAATATATATTTCCTTGTTTACTTATTTTGCTAATTAATCATTTAATCTATGTATACCTACTGCCTATTCCCTTCAGTCCGATCTATAAAGTTCACTGAAAATGTAAGAGGTAAAAAATGTTCCTATTATTAGGGTTTTTTTAAAACACGTCATAAATAAAGGACTATGAACGAAGGTAGCAACTAAGGAAGTTAGTGCGATAAATGGTGAAATATTCCAATAGCAGAAGCAGCCGTTGAGGCGGTTCAGCTCTGGAAAGAAAAACTATCGGGATAAGCCAACTAGTAGATCAGATCGTCTTATCGGCTGTGGATTATGATCATGTTATCGGCTGTGGATTATGATCATGTTATCGGCTGTGGATTATGATCATGTTATCGGCTGTGGATTATGATCATGTCATCGGCTGTGGATAATGATCATGTTATCGGCTGTGGATTATGATCATGTTATCGGCTGTGGATTATGATCATGTTATCGGCTGTGGATTATGATCATGTTATCGGCTGTGGATTATGATCATATTATCGGTTGTGGAGTGGTATGACGTGAGCAGTGTATAGAGGTCACCCTCACAAAGCTTCATCCCAAAAGAAATTAATCAAAACATTTTATTTTTAGTCTGTTAAATCTTTTTAAGAATTAATTATGAATAAGGAAATGAGGGATAAGACTATTAAATTATCCAGAAAAATCAATTCAGCTGGAAGGTTTCATTAATCATAAATTTGTATCCATTTGAAATATTGTGAATTGAAATATTTCAAACCATTCGATGATAAATTTAATTTTGTTTGCGAATTTGCTATTTTCACTTATTGTAATATTTATTAATTTTAATCAGATTATATTAATTAACTTTAATCACAAAATAATAATAATCTAATTAATAATATATACCGTAATTAGTTTTAACAATGAAAACAAAATTAAAAAACGCTTCCATAAATCACTTGAGGTACGCATGATGGTATAGAAGGATAGATCCTAATGCCTTCCATAAATGTTTTCAAAAATTGTATTTAAGATATGTGGCTTTATGAGCCGAGCCAGTTCTCCTAAGTAATTACCCCAACATGATGGCTGGAATGTGCTTCTCTGTGTAATTACATTCTAATTACAAACAAACAAACAAAAAACAAGTAGAACTGGAATATCCAACTAAGGATCAGATTTGATGAAGTAATGGACAGCGGCTATGGTGTAAGAACTGGAGCTGCAAACATAAACATTAACTGGATTTGTAGAATGTTTATTTGTCTTCTAATTTCGTTATTCCTATTCGGAATTCTTCCATCTCTCCCATATCGCGATCCACTTATAATAAACATCTCTGTAGAAATCAATATTTTGAGGAACTGGCGATGTAAGATCGGATTGGAATATGACAAGGGGCGATGGGTGATGAGCTGTACATTTCGGACCTTTCCCTCCCATCCAGCATCCAGTCACTTTCACTTCATCTTCATTAACTTTCTTCAACTATCAACCTATCTTAGTCACTTATTTGGTAGATAGGGAGAACTTAGTTTTAGATAACCGACGAATATGATTTCATGTTTTCGATAGACATTTTGGCTCAATGATTCCCTCAAGTACTTCAAGGAACAGATTTAATGTACAATGTGCAACATATATAATGTAGAATGTACAACGGCCGCCGGATATTTTCTATAAATGGGCCGATCAGTCAGCTTCTTTGAGTTCATTCCTGTTTCTATGGTTACAATTAGAGTAATTGAAGAGTAATCGTGACCTTCATTGATAGTAATCGTTATCTTAGATTCATCCTCACGGTTTGTTATTTAATCTTGGATGAAACGTGTTTTAGGGGTTATCTCATTGGATGCTCATTCGTTTTCTACTTTTAGCTCTTAGCTGTATGATTTTAAATTATTTAAACTAGCACTCCCCCCCTCCCCGCCGCGGCTTCGTCCGCTCTCATAGTTCGCAAGTTAAAGAACATAAGTACTTTAAAGAAGTAGATTTTTGGGGTACGCAGTCATAAAGATACACAGCAATTAAAAAATAAGTTTTTTAATTTGTAATGCCAACGTTTCAACTTGCATTGCAAGCCTTCACCAGGGCTAGAAGTAGAAAACAAACAAAAAGCTATGACTAAATTGTAGACAGTATAAAAAACAAAGGTATGAAAAGAATAAATATATAAGAGTAAAGACAATAACATAAAGGCAATATCTAAAGGCCATGAAGACAATGCATAAAGACTATGGAAATAAGATTACAATTAAAATGAGTGATAGTTAATTAAAATATGAATGAGTAAATTCAACAATATAATTGGTAAACATAAAAACTGAGTAGATACATAGTTAATGAGATAGTGAACTGGTATGGTAGTAAGGACCAGTTAACTGGTGATATAACTGGTCCTTACTATTTCATTAACTTCTTGTATTGTATCATATTGTATCTTATATTGAATGCTTTATTAGTTAAACATTATTTCCTCAATGATACTTTCATGCATAAGCTGTAATTTTTAACCTTGTTAAAATTGCACTGATTAGATGGTCGAAAATATTGTTAAAGCATAATTAGACAACCATTTTTTAATTTTAATGTATGAGTTTGTAATCCAGAAAAACAGAGACTGATAAGAAATTTCAGCGGATAATTGACTTCATTATGAGAGGTTACAACTAAACGCCCATGAATCATATTTTCACACACAATATAATAAAGGATTGACACTTTCATTTGATAATAATTTTTATTCGACAGTAATAAATTTTTCGGTTTCACCTGGTTCAATTTTAATTTCTAACCATAAAAGTACATATAAGAGAGTGTGGCAAACTTGATATCTGCCACTCTGCATTGTGCATTTAAATTTTAATTGCAGTGAATTTTATTATTGCTAACCCTTCTTAAAATTTTAAAAATGATTTGGTTAAAATTTGGTACTAATTTGTTGCGGAACGGTGCTAATCACGTATCGTGCGATTTTCAAACTTATGATCCACATTTCAAACCATATACTTAAATCTTTTCATAATGTAATTAAATACAAATAAATATTATATTATATAATATATGCTGGTCACGTATCGGTGAATTCTCAAACTTCACGGTTATCCACACATTATCATTTTTTAATAATAAATTAATTGAAAAATTTTAAATTTTAAATTGAAAAATTGAATGATTATATTATTGCTAAACCTTCCCAGAACTATGCAGATAATTTAGTTAAAATTTGGTAGAGATTGGTTCAGTAGTTTTCGCGGTTAGTGATCACAAACAAAAAATGGTTTGTCCTTTTATACAGGGTTTTCGGAAGATCGTTGGCCAAAAAATTATTTCGCGTAGGGAGGTCCATTTTGAACCTATTTATGGTCACTTACCTATATACAAAGTCTTACGGGTTTTTTTTTAATGAATTTTTTTGTATAAATGGCCAAATCCAAACATTTATGCCTTATAACTCTGTTGTTTACTGATATATCAACGCCATTTTATTTTCCTGTAATTACTAATACATTGTCCATGTAAAATAAAAAAGATATGGTGCAAAAAACAAATACCAAAAAACGGGAGATCGTTAAATCTTGTCAAAGGCAAAAATAAAAATTATGAACTTCAAATTTAGGTTCAATAAAAAAAAAAGTAAGCGCAACAGCCAAATCCAAATTGTTTTAAACACTTTTCTAGGTAATACTCATGAAAAAAATACCATTTGCAGGCACGCAGCACATCTAGCACACTGACAATAATAATGAATTGAATCATATTTTTTATGCAAAACGTAACAAATAGTTGTGTTTCTTTATAGCATAAGTTAAACTGCATATTTTCTCTTTCTTTCTCAGAATTTCGATTTTATCAGAGTAAACTTTATCTACATTTTTGTAAACAATAATCAGGGTACAAAATTAAACTAATTTTAAATTATTGATAAATTTAATTTGTAGAGTATCACAGGTATTGCTCAAAATGATCTCCACTATTTCTAATACAAGCACGATATCTTTTTCTTATTTCAGTGGTGGTTGTTCTTAAAACAAATTCTTCCTTCATTATGGTAAATGCGGCATTGATTTTTTGAATAAGTTGTTGTCTTGAAAACAATTCTTCATTATAAACCAAATCTTTGACACGGTCCCAGGCGTAATAATCGAGCGGCGTGAGGCCTGGAGACCGTGCTGGCCACTCAATTGGACCTCCTCTTCCTATCCAGGATTGTGGGAAACAATTGTTTAAACATCCTCTTGCAGGTAAGTTGTAGTGGGCTTTTTCAACACAAGAACTTATTTAAAAAATCAATGCCACGTTTACCATAATGAAGGAAGAATTCGAAAAAACAAAGTTGAGAATAAAAAGTTGGTTTCAAAGGTGACTTTTTTCATTTCATGTCATATGACCAAACATATTCTCCATTTAATTTCTGATTAGGCAATTCGTAAATTCACATGAAAATGTGACCTTTCCATTCAAAGCAATATATAAACATAAACTAGAATATAGTTAAAAAATAAAAAAATAAATTCTTTCTCCTGTAAAAAAAAAACAACTGCTTTTTCGGTATTACAAAGTTTTATAGTTTTATTTTATAAAACTATAAAATGTGTTAATTTTGTATAATGGCTTATATACTAATATTCCAATTTATTCTGCCATAGAAATCTTTAATCTCATCATGAAAGTCCATAAACATAATTACTTCTTACATTTAAAAAATTCTGAATTTTTAAAAGTGAAAAAGCAACGCGAAACCGATAGATACACATTATCCAGAGCACAGTTCAATAGCTGTCAATGAAGAAAACAATTTTCCAACCAGCTAAATCGAGAAAAGTATTTTATAGTTTACCCACTCTGCGATTTCAGAAGGAAGCGTTTCATATTATATTTCGTAAATTAAGGAACTGAAACGTAAACTGAAAAGAAACGACCTTATTACACTGGCGGGGGGCCTTTTCCTCTCAACAACTCAACCGCAATTTGGCAACTGATAAACTGTTGTCTGCGTTTGCTTTCTGCCTGGGCGGTTTTCTTTGTCCTTTATAAGCAATGTATCATTTGTATTGACTAATAAAATTAATAAGGGTGCCCACTTTATTAGACTGGGTTTGCCACAGGAGGGTCCCCAGGCCAAGACGTCGATCCACGGCCGAAGAAAAAGTAATTAAATTAGCAGTTCTGTCGATATCTTATTTTCACAGAGCTCAGCACCCAGATAGGTAAATGTTTTTACATTTTTAAATAAGTATCCGTCTGCGGTTAGATTTTCTTTAATTCTTGAATTATTGTTTGGACTGACGTACATATATTGGGTTTATGTACCTTAATAAGGCCTGTCCTGACACATTCTGCCGAAACGTGGACTCTGTGTACCTCCACAATTAATGCATTAAGAATTTTTGAAACAAAAATTCTCAGGAAAATATATGAACCTGTTGTGGTTGAGGGTGAGTGGAGAATTTCATGAAATTTACGGTTCCTGTGATATAGTGCAGTTTATAAAAGCGAGAAGAATTGAATGGTTTGGCCATGTACTAAGAATGGAAGACAGCAGAGCTCCAAAAAAAAAAGCTACTATTGGGGACAATGTTTGGTACCAGGAAGAGAGGACGTCCAAGAAGAAGATGGCTAAAAGATGCAAGATGCAAGTGCTCCGGACCCTTGGTGTGAGGAACTGGAGGTGGAAATCATTGTGTAGGGAGGGCTGGTGTAGCATTGTTGGGGGAGCCAAGGTCCGTCCGCGCATGTACCATAGCCCTACAGAAGTAACTAATGAAGAAATGGATTATAGAGATTGAGTTTTCCCGTTTACGCAACTCATGCTTCCACAGTTGGAAGTTAAAAAAAAATTAAGGAAAATCATCATAGGTTGGCGGCTTTAAGGAGAGGAAAGATGTAAACGAACCATGAAATGGTTGGGTAACTTCATTTATTGGGTAACCTTAATTTCTTTGAAAAGTAACTTGAATGACAATGTTATTGAATACATTGAATGCACGTCATTCATGCGTAACTTGGCACATGAAGCGGATGTGACGTATTGAATTCGTCTATGACATATTAGGTCGGTTTGGTTAGAGCAGCAGAACTAAAGGCTGACGGTGCGGGTTTATGATTATGATTCCTATTCAACTTTTTAATGAGAAATCATCGAATTTCACAGTTGATTTTACATATGATTTTTTTAATGAAAAAAAAATCTATATAAATTAAAAGAACTTAAAAATCTTTTCTTAGTACTTTTTAACTATTGATCAACAATGGAACAGTGAAAATTCTTTAAGCATATAAGGTTTTCTGCTTTAGTTGTGTGACTTTAGTCTTGTTAGTAAAGTTTTGTCATGATTTATAGATCTATAATATATGATTTTTATGAACGTGCTTCGTACTTGTATTTGGATAGTACCGAAATGGTAGTATCCAGTGATGTTCGCGGGAAAAAAACAAAAACAAAACAAATATATCAATTTGAGTGGAAAGAGTTAATTCTCCTTACTATGTATATTTGTACTGTGTGATTTCCATGAACACCTCTCTGATGAAGGTATTTTGAAAGGCCGGCAATAAAATTTATAATACTTTCATTATTTAATAATAAATATGTTCATTCAGAGATTATTCTTATGTAAAAAAGAGAGAGTTTGTGATTCCAAGTATATTGGTAGAGCCTTCCTCGTTTTTACTCTGGGACCCACAGTCCCAGAAGTGACGAAAGTATATCGTTCCTTTCCGTGAAGAGAGCCCTAATTCGAAATAGGTACCTTCCAGGAAAACTACTTTTAAGTTTTCAGGATTTCATTTAAAAGGAGGAAGGCAATTTGAAAGCTTCATTTTGAATTACTGTTGAGAATCATGCCTCAAGTAATAGATTCGCTAAATTAAATTCAAGAAGTAAGATTTTTCAATTTGGTATAAACTAGTTTTATGGTAAAAAGGAACTTGTTTTGAGTAAGGACACTCTTCTTGCAAAGGAGCGATATCTATGTCCTTATCTTTCCAGTTTATTTTGAGATTTCTTTCTTAGTAGAATTATCTGAAGAAATACTTCTGGGCCAGAATACAAGTAGTACCAAAACAATATGACAAGATTAAAAATCTACAAAGTTGATTAATCCATCCTAACCTTCCTACCCTAAACTTCTTTTGTTTGATTTCCGAAATTTAAAATGAAGTCAGATCATTGGAAAAAAAAAGAGTAATCAAAAGATACAGCTTTACTTTTCTTATATTCACAAAATCACATTTTGTTGCAAATTGCATTAGGTTTGGTCACATCTCCGTCGCCAGTCCTTGGAAGGACGAAACTATTATTATTTTTGCTACTCTCGGTTAACGCAAACGTTGACACTCACGTTTCATTGTAAATGATTTGAATTGATTAGGACATTCCGAAACAAAAAAAAACAATCTAATTGTAAACGCCTATCAAGTCCTGACAGCTAGGAGTAGTTCACAAGAGATCTTTCAGCATTCCATTCCAATGTTCCAATCCGCTTCAAGAGAGTACGAAAATAGAGAAAACCGTAAAATTCATCAATAGGTTAGTTGAACTATTATAAAAGAGCAATTATCCGCAACTGATTGAACGAAGCCGAGGACATTACGAACTATAGTCTAGTCCAACCTGGTCTTCATTATTCCCAGGCCGGCAATTGACGGCTGTTAATTGGAAGACACGGCGCAACACAAAACAGCTAAATACAATACGGTCTATACCCAACCTAACTTACGTCATGCTTAGTAAAGCCAAGTACCAAAGTAGCCTACCCTACTAACCTCTACCAGAATCGATTGAGTATATTGTGTTCATATTTACAATCAAACTGAGAAATTGGCATACTTTATTAGGACTTATACTTGATAGAAGACAGACACGAGACCACAAGTCGAGACAAAAAAGCAGACATGAATTCGATTGTTCAAAGATGATAAAAAATCATCAATCAACCCATACAAAAGGAACTCAACATATACGTTACTTGTCGAACTCACCCAAAAAAAACGCATTTTCAAAAATACAAAAATTCCGACCTACATTCTTAAGACTGATGACAAACTGAAATCCGTACGTTCAATTCATAAAAGTTTCATCTTCATTTTGTTCAATATCAACAATCACTAGCCATGCATTATGTAATCCTAACATGATAAATACCGCTACTTGATATAAGTAATCTTTAAGAATTATATCATTCGTAGAACTACTACTAGCCGTAGAGGTTAGCTCATAAACAAACAACCCATGAAGCAGCTTGATATAAGGGAAAGTACATGATGGAGTGCGAATGTAGAGGGCGCGGTGCAAGGTGACTCGCTCTTCTCGCTCTTATTTAACTTAGTTATACCTCAGCCGATAATAGTGATAAAGCGATCTGCTCTATAATGCCTCTACGATTGTTACGGTCTGAGGTAATAGTAAAGATTTCGAATAAATGAGGTAGGAAGTATGAAAAAAAAATATTCGAATTGAAAGAGCAGAGAGCATTAGAAGAAAGTGTAAGAGGACATGTGTGCCCGAGAACACGTGCACAGGAACACGCACGGGCACGTAGAGCGCCACAGCCTTCTGTATTTAGGATTTCCTTTTCCTGAGACGTTTTGATGTAAGAAGTTGAGGAGGGGAGGAGGGGACATGTTACGGCTCAGCAATGGCATAATTGAACCTAGCCTCTTTTTTTTTTATTTTATTTTGTTTTTTAAAGAAATAATATTTATTCTGGGACATCGTGACCCATAAGTGCTTTCGTGACCTTAGCCACAATCCTGACAAGGCATTATTGTCAGGCTTCGAACATTACACACAGCAACTTCTATATATTATAAACATATAATGTAGAAATTAAAATTGAAAACCGATCTTCGAATTAATACACAAAACTTATACTCATATACCTACATATTATTATGTAGTTTTGGAAGATTGATAATTTAGGAGCTGGGTGACTAAATGGGGTTTAAAGGAACTTAGAGAGTGAATTGCGAATTGAAATGGCTAAAGAATTCCAAAATAAGCCTGCACAAAGAATAAAGGATTTTTCAAACGATGAAAAGGGATATACAAATGAATGTGCTGAGATCTGGTATTAAACATTTGTTTAAATGAGAAGATACTATTTTCAATATGTCCCATTTTAGATTTGTTTCCAATAGGAACAGAAGAGGAAACCAGTTTTGCCTCAATTTTCTATTTCGCTTGCACGGTGAGTACCATACATTGATTTCTTGTTTTACATTTTTTAATTTAATTTATACAATGTGTGCTGTATAGTCAGGATACCTGTATAGTTCTCGTGTTGTGAGTTTATTGTATGTATTTAGAACTGATGATGAATGTTTGACATTCGAAACTAATCTTCGAATAAAAAATTCCAATTGAAGTGAACAATAATTCATAAATCCTAATTATCGAATCGGTTTGTACATTTAAAATATTGTAGGAAATGACGTCACAAAATGAACTTTACTCTTAGTAAGGTATTGAGGGTATTGCCGCAGTATCGACATCTTGCTTATAATAAAGGTAACCTGACGGGGAGGTTACCATAGCCGTTCCTTATATACTTAAGGAATATAATAGGGGTGGTTAGGGAAATAATCAGTATGTTTCCTAAGTACTCGTATCTTTGAGTTAATATCACTCCTGCGTATCCTTCTTCCCTAAGACAGACATATCAAGTTTTAAATATGTTCCCTATGTAAAATATAAACTCTGCTGCAGAATCGATTTGTATCATTGGTCAATGAAGTTTAAAAAAAAATGAGTAGCATCTAAAAACTCATTACAAAGAGGGTCTTACCAGCTCCTTTTCACTTTTCTTAGAGATTTATGTGAAGGAGGATTGAGAAACGAGAAAGAGTTGTATAAGGCTAAGAAGAGGAAGGATAATTGAAACTATTTAATAAATTTAGTTGTTAGGGTGTAACATTATTACATTGTTAGGAGAAGGTACTTGAAGAACGCAATATCACGTACAAGATACCTCTATGTTCTATTGCATCCCTTATAATTGAAACATTTCTGAACACTATACAAAGCAAAGCTTACATCTCTGAGATAAAATGTGTTGTTCTTCATTATTAGCGGCTTGCCAAACGTGTTTAAATAAATGGTATATTATTATTAATAGAGATATAGTGAAGGTAGGCCATTGGAATATGGCATTATTCAACAGGAAATCTTATCGGCGGTTTTTAGTTACTTCATGAGAAAGAGTTGACATGATTTTTAGGAAAATGTTATAAAATAAAAATAGTAAACTAGATAAAAACCACGACGAGAGAAAGGTAAAATGTGATTGTCTGGTTTTGTGACATAATGGTCTGGCATTTTTAACACGCCCATTTCTTTATTTATTTTTCTTTGTGATTAACTTGCAAATGAGAGATTTTTAGTAATATTATTGCTAATAATATTGGTAAACATATATTTATAGAAAAAAAAAATATATATATATATATATATATTCATATTGTAAATTAGCTTTTTTAACATTAATAGATAAAAAAAAAATTGATTCGTTATTGAACACAAAACTCGTTTTCATAATATATTATTTTTAGTTTATGTTAGCACTTTAAATTACAGCTATTGAAATGATAGTTCTACTTTTTTTTTTTTGCTAAAAGAAAAAAAAAAAAACGATATATAAGATAATATTAAATTTTTGTAAGATTGAGTCGATGTAGCACTAGTAGAAACGGTAGAGTCACAGACGATCGGGGGACTGCAAGATCATGACCGTGAAATCAGAGAGAGCTGGATTGACAGCTAAAATCGAGCCTGAATTACGATCCATCAAAAAAACAAAACTTGTAAAACGGGATTATTTTAGTGCGAAATAATGTTTTCAACATACAACGAGATTGTTTTTATA
The DNA here is from genome assembly GCA_003667255.2 of Euschistus heros. Classification (NCBI taxonomy): domain Eukaryota; kingdom Metazoa; phylum Arthropoda; class Insecta; order Hemiptera; family Pentatomidae; genus Euschistus; species Euschistus heros. Next base: position 30,145 of record RCWM02000811.1, on the reverse strand, counting down.
TTATATATTATGTCTCTTGATATCATTAATGCATATTATTATAAAGATTATAACTTTTCACCTTGTCAAATATCCAAGATAGTACAAGAATTTTTGAGAACTCCAGAATTTAGTGGATTTAGTATCATCTCCTCCTTAGGGAGGAAAAACAAATTCACCAGAGAAGAAAAAGAGCATGGGAACAGGAACGACTCCGACAGATGGAATGCCTCAGGAATAACAATGAGGCAAGAAAGTTTTATAAAGAAATTAATAGCAACCGAAAACCATTTAAGCCAAGAATAAATGCATGCAGAGATAGCGAAGGTAATCTGATCACCAACAGAATGCATGTTCTGGAACAGTGGCGGAATTACTTCAACGTCCTTTTAAATGACGTAGAAGAAGAGGAAGGACTAGAAACAGAGATGCCTCCGGAAGAACTAGAACCACCTGATATGGAAGATGTATACGAAGCACTGGAGCAGCTGAAAAATAATAAAGCACCGGGACTAGATGGACTCCCAGCAGAATTGTTTAAACATGGGGGAGAAGAATTTGTCCGATATCTATATAATATCATAATGGACATCTGGAAGACTGAAGAGATTCCTCAGACTGGTTTAAAACAGTGATCTGCCCGATCTACAAGAAAGGAGATGTACTTGACTGTCATAACTATAGAGGCATATCTCTCTTGCCTAATGCTTATAAGGTTTTCTCCCAGATACTGTATAGAAAACTACTCCCTTTTGCTGAGGAAAATATAGGAAGGTACCAAACGGGCTTTATGAGAGGAAAGTCTACCATAGACCACATATTCTCCATCAGAAATATCCTTGAAAAGTGCAGAGAATATAATATCCATACATACCATCTGTTCATAGACTTCCGGAAAGCTTATGATAGCATAAAGAGAAACGCACTGTACCAGGAACTTCTTGAGATGGGAATGCCACCGAAGCTGGTACGTCTGATTAGGGCTACAATGAAGAAAATAGAATGCACAGTGCGAATCCAGGGAGATATAACTGATAGTTTTGAAACCCATAAAGGGCTGAGGCAGGGGGACTGCCTCGCATGTTTACTGTTTAATCTGGCTCTCGAAAGTGCAGTGAGAAAATCTGGGATACAGGTCGGGGGAACAATATTTAACAAGTCTAGTATGATTTTAGCATTTGCAGATGATGTTGACCTAATTGGAAGAACTCCAACTGATTTGAAAAATAGCTTCCTCAGCCTTCAGGCAGCAGCATCGAGATTTGGTTTGGAGGTGAATGCAGAAAAGACAAAATATATGCATGCTGGCCCACGACTTGATGGGCAGGAGCCGTCAAACTTAGTTGCCGGAAGCTTTTCGTTTGAAACGGTGAACGAATTTGTATATCTTGGTTCACAAGTAAACTCCAACAACGAAATACAGGCTGAGATCCAACGAAGAATCATAACTGCAAATAAATGTTATTTTGGGCTACAAAACCATTTAAAAAGCAGGACAGTATCTCGAACCTCAAAAGTGCTAATATATAAAACCTTGATAAGACCAGTACTCACCTATGCTTCTGAATGTTGGACATTGACTGGTACACAGGAAGCACTCCTCCTAAGGTTCGAAAGAAAGATCCTAAGAAGAATTTACGGACCAATTTGCACCAATGGAACCTGGAGAATTCGCACTAATGCTGAAATTACGAGGCTCTATATGAATCCTGATATCGTAAGAATAATAAAGGCAGGACGTCTCCGATGGGCAGGGCATATAGTTAGAATGAGCCCAGATCAGATTCCTAGAAGAATTCTAGATGAAAAGGTGTATGGCACGAGAAGAGTGGGAAGACCTCGGCTACGATGGATTGATGGAGTGGCAGCGGACGCAAGGACCATCTTGGGGATCCGCAACTGGAGAGCGGCGGCAGCAAACAGAGAGGACTGGCGGACTAAGGTGCGGGAGGCCTTGACTCTTCAAGAGTTGTTGCGCCATTGATGATGATGATGAGTATCATCTCGAAAAAGGTTGTCAATCCAATGGACCTTTCGTTTTCTGTTAATGAAACAATTTTCGAACATCTTTCATAGATATAGATATAGACATAGCTATGAGAACTGAGAGTATAAATATTGTTGAGCTGCAACTGTAACAGTTAATTAAACATGTTTCAAGCTTCTACTTTTATAATTGATTTAGTATGTACCGATATCAATTTTTTTTTGTTGATTCTGAGCAATTATCATTTTAATAATATGCTTTTAACTTTATATTTTGACTTGACTTTACCTGACCTGCTGGTATTCCTCAAGGTAGTAGACTTGGTAGGTAGTCCCTCAAGGTACGTCCCATCCTCTAAACGGTGACATTCCGACCCATCCTAGCACCGTTCTCGCAATGTATGCTGATGGTACATTTTTGTTATTAGTCAATAATGATCTATTCATTGACATTCCAAATTCTTCAATCTCATACCACAAACCTTCTAGATTGGCGAGGAATCTCCATCCTTCTTCCTTAACCTACTTGTTCTCCTCCTTAACCTCACAGTATCCTCTAATAAATGATATTTCATTAAATTAACCTCTCCTCAACAGATTCGCTAGCAGGGATTACCTGGACTATTTTAAATCCATTTACGAGACTAAAACAATAAGAGACTTATCATCGTTTTAAACTTTTTCAACATTTACTAGACAAACCTTCAAAACCTCCAATTAATTCTGCACTTATGGAAAAAACTAGACAAGTAAAAAATCATGTTTTCAGAGAAGAGTTTTGAATTTTTTTGTAGAGACTCATTTACATGACTGTGATTAGACCTATTTGGACGTACGGAGTTGAGCTTTGGGCTCTACTAATCCAACCAATTCATCTTATATCCAACCGCTAAAATCCAAAATCCTTCGAAAAATCCTGAATGCTCCTTACTCTGTCACAAATAAACTTAGCCATAAATATCCTAATGTACCATACGTTACTGATTTAGCCCTGACCAGATACCTTTCCTTTCTTATTAAGCACCATAACCACTCGAATCAATTAGTCTACCAACTGGCTTCCTATAGACCACCTTTACTTGATCTATATATTGTATACAGTTATAAATATTAATAAAAAATTTAAAAAATCGGTTTTAATAATGAATGAAAATTCGTTGAAATATAAAATTTGCTGACGGGCTTACGAATCAAGAGAGAGTAAAAATTTGACGATGGGGTTCAGAGCACCTTTCTAATTTCGATTGTTGAATCCAAGCTTTTGAGGAAAACAATCTTCATATTTCGGGAAGGAAGAGTCCCGTAGATGTTGATTATAGTTACGGCTACTTACAATATAATAATGTTTGAAAGTGCTCAACAGACTTTATAATGTTTAATAGTTATTTACAACAGACTCTTATTTATAAAACAAAAAAATAATTAAGCTATAGTAGCAAGAATTATAAAGAATTGTTGTGAATCCTACGAGCTCCTAATAGCAGTAAGAGGGGATCAAAGTATTGGCGGAGGAAACTCGGTTAGTCATAGCCTCCTTCGTTACCAATGTCCATTTCACGGCCGTCCTAGTTCTTTCGTCTCCTGAGAACTTTTTTTTTTTTTTTTTTTTTTTCATGACAAGCCCTGAACAAGAGACAAAAGCTCGTAAGCAGTCGTGTTTCTACTGGTCTTCAGTAACGTTTCTGGCAATAGACAACTTGTTTTGTTTCTTTAAGTTGAGGTAATATTTGAAACTTGTATGAAAGAAAAAATCTTTTATTAAATATTCTTGACATCTGTTATCTCGAAAAATTTGTTTTGTAAAAATAAAATGGAAAATATTTAGTTTTAAAAACACATGAAATATGTTTTCTGTAATTTATTTTGCCAATAGACTGACAGGAGAAAAATTCCCAAAAAAATAGTCTTTTTTCAGTTTCTCAGCTAAAAGTTTCATTCTTTTTGAGTATTTGTATCTTTTCATATTTTAACAGGCCACATGGAACACATTAGGATAGCTGTATTTAAAAAATATTATCAAGTAATTTTAAAATTAGGAAATTAATTAATTTTAAAAATAATAATAATAATGAAAATTTTTTAAATTAATAAGGTTACGTTTAGTCCAGCATGGGGTATAGGTGTGCCTATACCTAAACTATATTGAATGTTTTAGCCGAGAAAATAGCCTGTCAATAAATACAATTAATGCAAACCTATATAATTCAAAGCCAACCCACAAAAAAATTATACTCCGCTCTATCTGCTTCGAAAGGGATGATGACCTCAAACGTAGTATTCAATCCTACCATTCGATATACTTTAAGCTCTATCGTAAAAACTTATGTTTTGGAAAATCTAGAAAATGTAGGAACGGAATGACAAAAAAAAAAAATGTACCACAGGAATTCTAAATGGGTGTATTAAGATTTAGGGGAAAAAATCGAGGAATTATCGTTTAGGAAAAGACCACATTATTAAAATTGAGTTTAATATAAAAGTAACACTATAGCTACAAACATTCTGTCCCTATGGAAATGGAATAACTATTGCCTCAACATTTATTCAATTATGTGTGTGTATCCTTGTTGACACATAAGTTTATAAACAGATGTTGATTGAATACACGTTCATGAATGTTTATATAGTTAGTGTGAAGAAGTCGGTAAGACAAATCACCATAATACGAGTTTACTGTGACTCCAAAGCTCGATTTGAGCAGATACTAGCATTGTAACTTGTGCTTCTTAATAAGGCCTAAAAGTGTCTATTTTTGGCACAAATGGTATTTTTAGAGGGAAATAAAGGATTTTGGAAAACGAGCAATAATTAGACTTCGCCTACTGAAAAGCACAAAATTTTGACTTATCGACTTCTTAACGACAAAATGAGATAGGTATAGGATACAGTTATAAACTGGTGTTAATTGAATATACATTGATGAATGCTTTAGTTTGTTATAATATTTTGTTCGTTTGGGCTTAACGTCCCATTTTCTAGCCAAAGTGGGAAGGTCAAGATTCATTTAATCTTCAATTCAAATAAACTTGAAGCCGGCGAGTTAGGATCCCAAGACCTAAGACCTTAATACTCGCCCAACCCGCTCCACTATCGAGCCTCACTAAATAATGTTAATTAGATTTCAGGCTGGAGGTCAAGTTTTTTTACTGGTGGAACCACAGAATTCTTACGTAGTCCAAAATTAATTCGCAATCTTCTTTTCCAGCCTTGAGGACATAAAGAATTTGACACATTAAATATCTGTCTGATACAGGCTGTGACCTGACGCTGTATTCTTCTTTCATATGTTGTAACATATTTTTGTTTCCATCTTTCAGGATTAACTCACCCTGCAAACCACCAATGTGCTTGTTAATATGATCTGAGACTTGCGATGAAGTTATTGTAACGTCTATTCCATGTCGGGTCGAGGAAAAATCTGATTTGCCATAGGGACAGTAGATAAAAAGGTCACATCCATGCAAAAATTGTCATCATGCGTAACTGTATCCAGGCATGGCCTCAGCACCTCGAAAATTATGTAAAACTTACTCTATGGCGATTTGGTCGGGTTGGAAGTTTATAAAAAAAATATTTTAAGGAACCTAACCACAAGTCATGCCTATCATTGTTTATAAATTTGGCTAAAAGTTTATTGAAAGCTCAAAACTTTAATTTTAATCAAACCAGGAATTAATCTATAAAGAATGAAAGAATAAATATATCTAATAACGATGCTTTAGCACATTTCTTGGCAGGCCTGGGTTAAAACTTCTAGAGCTTCCAACAATTTAAATCCGTACATCTTCGTTGCAGAAGCTCGGTTCCACTCCGTCAGAATTTAAAGACATGATGCCTCCTGTTTGTTGTAATCTGATGCTGAGTGAACCAAGTACAAAGATGAAGACGATTGCCCCGAGTAGAGCCGTTTGCCTCATATCGTGGTGCGATCCCCTTCAATTTCCCTTTTTCCCCTGTTATTGTATTGCATACTATGAAATGCAAAATGAAGGACGGCTCAGAGTTTTCTTTAAAATGTCCTCTATCTTACACACATTAATCCCCCCCCCCCTCTCCTTGCCAAACTTGAAGAACCTTTGAATTCGATCAGCTGTAAAGGTCGAGTGGCTCACATCGTCTGGCCTGAACATAATTTTATCTTTAATAACTAACCCAAAATAATGTAAATCCATACTATTGTAAAAATGGACGAGCCATTTTTCTTTTGTGAATATTAACCACGAAAACAACTGAACCAATATGTTCAACATTTTAACTACATCTTCATGGCTCAAGGAAGGTTTAGCAATTGTAAAATTTACTAATCCTCAATTAAGTTGTTATAAAAATGCGATAATTGCGTAGATCCCAGTAAACTTTGAAAATCGACCAACAATAAATACATAGTAAATATCCTCTGCCCACTTTAACACGATTAACAACTCTTAGATTAAAATAAAAAAATGGATGTTAATATTTTTACTGGACCTTGAGCCACCTCACCGGGGCACTATGCACCGGTACCAGCTTAAACATTATGGATGGAAATATCATTGAGGCTATAATTCTGACTGGAACAGCGATTAGTGAAAGCGCATTTATTGTTAGAATCCATAGGATTCCTAAAACCTACCATTTCAAATCATACGAAAAAAATTGTTGCTATTAATATTACAACTAGACAAACGTTTTACTTGGAATCCACATACAAGACTAAAATGTCAGGAAACTGCTCGTCGTTTTCGACTTCTTCAACATTTACTAGACAAACGTTTAAAACTTCCGATTTTCTACAATAGACTCATTTACATGACAGTTATCAGACCTATTTGGACATTTGGAATTGAGCTTTAGGGCTCCACCAAACCATCTAACTCATCTCGTATCCAACTGTGTATCCTTGCAATCCAAAATCCTTCGAAAAATCCTTAATGCTTCCTACTCTGTCACAACTAAACTTATCCATGAAGACCTCAATGTTCCATATCTTGTTGATTTAGCCCAAACCAGATACCTATCATGTATTAAATTCCATAACCATTCAAATCCACTAGTCTCTCAACTTGCTTCCTATTCTATTCCTGACAACCCTCCGAGGCGTCTGAAAAGAAGATGGCTTCGGGACTATCTCATATAGAACATTTATTGAAGTGCTAGCAATGGGTAGTTGCTTCATAAGCAATTGTCATTTTATTATTTTTTGTCATTATCACATTTACTGAATGTATGTTTTTATGTACAGTTGTAAATTTCAATAAATAGATATGAAAAAAAAAAAAAAAAAAAAAAATCAGAAATAAGCTGATTTACAGTACTTGTACTTATAGTACGAGAAAAATAGCTAGGTGAATGAAAAAAATATTTTATTGTCATTAGGGAGAATAATAAATTTAAAATGATTACATAATTAGATATCTAAAAATTATCGCCTAAGTCAGCTGTACCGTTTGGTTCCTAGGAATCGACTTGGGATCATCGATTCTCGATACGTAAAATCGAGATTAGACACATCCAAAATATATAAATCCGTTTTTGTTGTCAGGGATATGTTTAAATGCCACTATGCCAGAGGACAGAGTGATAGAATACTCTTGGCAGGACCCAAACTGCCCTTATATAAACCCCTTAGCCCCTCAATGCGTGGCAGATTCAGCTGAACATGTTTTCCTCGAAATGGCTGCCCGAACGAATTCCCTCCCTCGTCTATATCAATAGCCATTGTGCAGCTCTAAGCACATTATTCGTAGAAAGAAGCCCTATCAAAAGGAAGTTGGCAGGCTCCTTAATTCTGTTACGAGGCTACAACAAAACAGAAATATTTACAGATTCGATTCTTTTTTTAAATTTGGAAGCCGAAAGTTACAAAGATACTCGACGACCTTGAACTAGTTGAAATTACACAAAGTTATTTCGAAAATAATTTATCGGTAATTAGAATTGGGAGTGCGGAACGATGGTATACTGTTGAAATAAAACCGCAAAACAAAAATTACTGTACGCAACATTAGACATTAGTAACCACTTTGCTCAATTTGTTCGATTCGTCTCTGTTTCTGGTCCGTTTGGATCGATACTGCATTCCTTCGAGGAATTGTATCTTCTGGTCAAGATGAAAAACTTGAGCTTTATATTAAAAGTATAGCAGAATGAACTTTGAGGCCAAAGGTCAGCTGGGACAGATTATGTAATTTTCAATTTATGTTATTATATATTACATTACATTATAGCTTGAGAGAATACATTATGATTAATGTCCTCATCAATTAAACAAACGATACAAGTAAAGGAGTTCACAAATAGATTTTATTGTGCTTTTGAAATTATTTTATTGTGCATATCAATAATAAGTTAACAACAGGCAGAAAATGGCACATGGTGAGATATTGTGTTGTACCATCTAAAAAACTGTTGTGAATTGATTATATACAATTTATTATTACATATCTTTATGCCATTGCATAAAACATAAATGTCATTGTGATATGTCATTGTAATGTCATAAATTGCATAAAACATAAATGCCATTGCATAAAATATATTATTTATAACTTACAAACCGTAAATGTATTTAAAGAGATGTGAGAGAATAGCAGAGAGTTCCTTAGATTCCTCTTCATTACTGCTCATTTCTGATAAGTTCTGACAATCACTGATCAACCCTTGCCATTTCTGACCATCCCTAACCATCCTTGACAATTCCTTACATCTTTAATAACAAACTTTTAAATAATTATTTCTGAACAACCTTGACCATCCTTGATCATTTTTACAAATCCTAAAGCAAAGAGGTTAGAAACGCCGTCAACATAAAATTACTTCATAACATATATATGCATTTTCTTCTATCTCTATACCAATTTCCTTCTCGTTGACTCTCCATACTCTCGAAATAGAGAAGAGAAAAAAGCTGGCTCGGAACTTGAGCTTAATTTTGATGGAAGTATGAATGTACTTTATGTGTTTTCTTATTTATTTGTATGTTCGAATGCAATCTTTATTTTCTTTTCTTTTATAAATTAACTACACATTAATTAATCTATTTTGGATTATTTCATAAATAAGATATGAAGTCGCATTTACTAGGGCAATTACTTATTATTACCCTTTATCAGGGGTCTCCAGACTACGGCCAGCGGGCCTAAGCCAGTGTCATCAATCCGGCCCGCGACAATAGTTTGTGGTTGTGGACCAATTTTTCTTGTACTAATAATTGAAAGAGATATAAGATGCCCAATGGTTAACAAAGTTGAAGTTCTGGGGCTAGTATTTCATGTCGGTATCAAAAGGATTTTGAAAAATCTTAATTTATTCGCAATGATATTTAAGACTGAGGCTGATATATAAATCAAAATTTATATTTAAAGCACTCAGTGCTTCGACTGCGAAATCAACGGGAAACTGATTTTAAGTGGTGTCGCTGAATATTTCACATGTTTTAAAACGTGTGAAACACTTTTTACGCAATTGTGATTGAAACAATATTATTTTCTGCTGGAACGATTTGATATAAGTATTAAAGCTGGCCTTGCAACCTCAAATATAGTTCGTTCACATGTTTTTTTAAATCGACAGGCAGAATGCTAACTTCCACAGCTCTTCCCTATTTTGTAATTCGGGTGGATTATGCTTTTCATTAAAAAATATTTTGAATACTCCTCGATGTTCAAAAAATACATTACCTATTTCCGCGTGTAACTACTAGATGTCTACAAGTGTTGTGGTCTTTACAATACACAATAGTGATTGAACAAGCGAATTTAGCAAGCATATGCTCGCTCAGGGCGCGTAATAGGCGACTAGTCTATAAATTATAGGTACTGGCAGGAAAATTAAAACGGTGTTGGCCCTTGGAAATCTTGGAAGTGATCAGTGTGGTCCAAAGGCTAAAAAGTTTGGAGACCTCTGCCCTAGATAGTAAAAGATTGTAATAATTGTCAAAATGATTTCTGATCTTCTCCCTCAATACTCAATTTCCACGGGGATCGATGGCCGAGTGAGTAGGGGCCTAGGTCTCAGCGGGCTCGGTACTGAAGGTCATGAGTTCGAATACCACCTGGGCGTGTTAAAATTTATTTCGTGGTGGACCCACGAATGAATCTTGAACTTTTTTCCCTGGCCAGAATAGGGAGGTAACTAGTAGGATATATCTGTCCTTGTTGATAGTCTAGTTGGAGTACATAAGAACGTTAATGTCCCAAAAAACAAGAACTTAAATCCTCATATTCTACAAGTGTGAAATCAGCAAATTTAGTAGCAACTAACATGGTTTGTCACAAGCTTTTGGAATGAGCAGCCTCTCTTTCGGTGCTAGTTTTATTTATGTTAATTCACGGATAGAGATCCCGTACCTAATTCCTTTTCCGCCTTCTTCCTCCTTAAATTTGTAGAGTCTATTGTTATGCCCGTGTAATGGTGTAGTGGTGTATGAGGTGGGAAATTTTTGATAGAAGTCCTCCCTATGTTTTAGTGTTAATAGTAAATAGTGCTTGTAAATCCAAACGCTTCAGATTGGAATGATTGTAGTTTCTAGATATTTTTTATATATTCGTTTTTTTGTTGTTGAACTTCATATCTTTAAGATATAATGTTGGAGCACCTTCTAGGCCTTATGGAACATGTGTATCATATACATATTTAGTTTCCACTAAACATTCATACTTGAAGACTTACTATAAAGAGAGTAAAATCGCTCTTATTCATTGCATTTCAGTGTTAGTTATGAATTATTATAAAAGCAGACTCTAGCTAAGATGATTAACAAAGCGCTCATGAGGCCGGTGGTCACGTACTTGCAAGGCTAACGAATCTTTAAAGGAATTCTGATAGATAAACCAATGGAGGTACACTTACTGCATTATAGATTGCACCGCAGGACCTCGAATCATTTCAAATATTTTTCATTGTTAATATCTACAACAGATCTTTGTCATTTTTGTCAAGTCCAAACCAATCGGCCGTCGACTGTAAAAGGCCAATAACAGTTGGAAAGTCTTCCATGTCACAATGGTCGATGAAAACAAGGATCAAGGACCACGATCACTGGACATGAAAGAAATATTGAACAATATAATCGATATCTTTCTCGACTTGATAAAACAATACGCAGGTTATAACAAAATAGTAAACCAAAAAAATTAATCATATAAAGAATTTTATATGAATAACGGTGCAAATACATTTAAAAGAAAGCTGTCGCTTAGAACATACCAACCATAAATTTAATATGCCGCCAAAATAAAATCATCTCGTTTGATGATTTTGATTTTTTTTTCTATAAACTATTTATTGATAATTCACAACTGTATACATTATAAACAACTAAATTTGAGAAAAATTATTACAATGACATGTCAATAACATGTAAAGAACTACTCACTAGTAACACTTTAACAATAGTTGTACATCAGAAGGTCTCTTAGCCATCTTTTCAGATGCTAGAAGGATGTTTTGGTTTCTTCTATTTATATCAATATTTACTTTGGCTAAAATTATAATTATTGTTAATTCAGTTGCCATCATGTGGTCCATTCGGTTTTTAAAACTCACGTACAATGTCAGAAAAAAAAGAAAAGAAAAAAAATGACTAAGCGCAAAGCCAGCCACCGAAAAAATTTGTTCCGTGGATGTAGATTCTGTTATACATCGAAATACTACCACAGTTTGGTTGTGTCCGTTCTGGAAAATTGATACTTTCTGTTTGGTGGAAATTCGAAGGCGTTTTACATTTTGAGATTGTTCCTAATCGCAGGGCAATGGTCTCAACCTTTACTGTCAACAGCTTGAGTCTTTATGCAGTTTTTAGTGCGAGGCACCCAGGAACCTAGACATTTTGCGACAAGGTAGGGACTACCCATTGCCATCGATAGGTAAGAAAAATATCGATATTCCATATCGACGATATTTTGAGCTCTGAATATCGATACACGATATATCGGGGATCAATGTGTGTGTGTGTGTGTGTGTGTGTGTGTGTGTGTGTGTGTGTGTGTGTGTGTGTGTGTGTGTGTGTGTGTGTGTGTGTGTGTGTGTGTGTGTGTGTGTGTGTGTGTGTGTGTGTGTGTGTGTGGGTGTGTGTGTGTGTGCGTGCGTGTGTGTGTGTGTGTGTGTGTGTGTGTGTGTATGTATCGGTATATCGTGGTATTTTTTTTGTGATGATATTTTATATATTCAAATCACATTACAATGATATTTCTGTATTTTATCGTTTTAGCTGGTTTGTGAACCACCAAATTTGTCTAATATGAATTTAGTGTTTTATATTTTGACATTGTGTTATTTCCAATTCCCTAATGTAAGAAATTTTCATTGTGCATATTGTGTGTATGGGTTTGTTGTCATCTGTATTACTGATTGCCTTAAGGTAAGGCAGATTGTAATATTAATTCAACATTATTATTCAAGTTAACAACATTACTTTCAACATTGATTTAACGTTTTCTATTTTAGTTTATAAAGGTATTTTGGGTAGGGGGAGGGGTGGAGCAGTGGTTGGTTCTATATCGTTACCTTAATTTACTTTACGACATAAAGTAACTAAATTTATAAACAATTATTTCTAATGCTTAAAATTTAAAAGTAACTCATTATGAATTAAACAGTAAGCAGTTGCTACATATACTTAAATATCAATATTAAGAAGACAACAATTAAATTCTCATTATTATCGATATCGTCATTATTATCGTGGATTGAAGGGAAATTAACTATCCCAAAATGTTTCCACTTTATTTATATCTTGTAGGCGATGATTTGCCATGCTCTAGAAAATAATTGCTCTGTTGGCACTCAACTGGAAACAGTTTCAACATATTTGTTTGACAATTTACATAAAATTGGAAAAGTGGCATTAAAAACATTAAATATAAAAACGTTCCCTTATTTAAACCACTTTTATAAGGTTTTGTTACTTTTTTTTTAAATATATGTAGTTGTATTTTGTATTTTTATGGCTAAAACTGTCCATCGCAAGGTACGTATCGATATATGGCTATATGGTAAGAAAACATATCGGATTATTGTAATAATATTATTGTAATCGGATTATTGTAATAATATTACTGTAATCGGATTATTGTAATAAAAAGTATATATATATATATATCTTGTAGCGATACCCATCCTTACAAAACAAACACCCTTCACATTGTCCGACCAAGGAAACATTGTCGGGACTATAATAAGTGACCGTTTGATATGATGGTATGATCCTAGCTATATCTCAGATATTGTACCATCAATATCTGATGGTTCTAACGATTGGGCGAGAAGAGTTTTATGGCTCATGAGTCGAGACCAAAGGAATGCTACCGGCATCAAATCCAATTACTGGCAGATAGATGAATGAAAGTAGTTGCAAGCGATGGGTTTTACATTGAAGAGTAGTATTCAATATTGTTTAAGATTTATAATCTGGAATAAAGTTATAAAGAAATAAAGATATACTTAACCACAAAGTCTTACTTATAACAGCTTAGTAAATAAATAAATACATAAAACAAGCTAACATCATTCTCTAATTACAAAATTCTAATAATTAATAAAACATAGAACTAATTGAATTAACCATGAAATTATTGTATCTCATCACATAAAATGTTTGGTTTGAGATCCATATAACATCTCTACGTGTTGTGGGAAACCTGGCGATATTTCCCGAGTTATAATAATAATGATTTTGATAGCAACCTCACTTCTCACTTTTCACTTTTTCGTGTATTGTAGTCGGCGTCCAGTTGAAAAAAATGATTTCGACAGAGGATTACATTCAAAGATTATGTGTCAGCATCGTGTGGGCAGTCCTAAGGATGTTTATAATATGTAGTTTGTTCTAAGCATTGGTAGGGATTCTCAACTTCCATATAGATTCTCAACTTTTCTTCATTTTATAGACACAAAAAAAGCTAAACACAAAGCTTAAGCTGTACTGAAATATCAGTATCGCGACTAAACCAAGTTAGCCAAAAATAAATGAGCGTGAAGCAACGAATGTCAACCGCTTTGTCTAAGAAACCGGCGGATAACTGTTCCATCTTAAAAGATATTTAATTTGTGTTTTAACGGCCATCAAAGAGACAGGACCGTCAGCCTTCTCGCCCCCAAATAACGTAATAAAGGCTAATAACAAAACCGTTAAATTAATAGAAACCCGTTTCCTTGTTTTCGCTAAGCCGTCATCAGATATTTCTATCGTCAAAAACATTTTTTTCGGTAAATCGAAGCTAACCGGCTTCGTTCAACCATTGATATTACCATTACGTTTGATGCATTACTCAAGGAAAAGTTATAATAATTTTTTAAAGAACAGACAGGGAAAAAATGAAAGAGGTGTCTGAGTTCTAAATCATTTTGCATTACATAAACTTTATATTTATACCGACATTTAAAAATACTCTTGCAAGCCATGTAAATGTTTTTTTCCCGCTAAATCCTTTGGCTTAATTGACTGAGAGTGTAGATGGAAAGTAGGTATAATTACGCAACTTCCACTGCACCAAGTGCATTTTAATTCTGAAGTTTATAACAGACAGTTCATCTATGACCCAGAACCTTTTTTGGTGGGTTCTATTATTTTTCGGGAGATAAATGATTTTTCTTTTTATGAATGTTTCACCTTCCGGTATCATGAGCTTGGTTCCCACATTCCTACCCTCCTTCCCTAGTTTTAATACATAATTACATTATCAAATAAAACCTTTTATTTTTTTAAGTTAAAATTTCACCAAATTTTGTTTCAGTCGCCAGATAACTGTTCGCAATAGTTTGGGGGTTTTAACTTTGTTTCCACGAGGTACAGAGAAGTCGACTATATTATAGACAAACCTAAGGGATTGGCTATTTAACAGATGACCCCGCCCCTTCCCCCTATCACTCCCATTTTACTCCAGGAACCAATACCTTCAAGAATCCCTTCCACATTGCCTCCTCGTCCGATTTGGTGAAAACTTTCGACGGCTAGAGGTAGCTAGGGTCAAGAGACTATCTCAAACCTTTCGGCGGGTAGAGGTACGCAGGGTCAAGAGACTATCTCAAACCTTTCGGCGGGTAGAGGTACGCAGGGTCAAGAGACTATCTCAAACCTTTCCACAAATATGTTAGACACTGACCAAAGCAGCCAAAGTCCAGAGAATTAAACGGGAAGAATGAATGTCCTTTTAAAAAACGAAAATATTTAATATATTTGAATAAAAAGGACAAGAATGGCGGAATATTATTCAGGCACCAAAAATAGTTAGATCCTATAAACAATAATAAGTAATACAGGTCTTGTTTTGCCTTTTGGTATTTGAAGTTTTAACTTCTTCGCTATTCCTGGAAGTTGTTTCCTGAAGGCAGTCCTGGAAGGAACACTCTGCCGCTACTCAACACTCACACTGATCCTAGTATACTTTAGTGCCCTGTGAAAAGAATTAAATGGGAAGAAATAATGTTCTTTTAAAAATGGAAACGTTTAATTAATTCAAAAAGAAGAAAATTAATTTATTGGGGAGGAGGGGCCAAGGATATCCTTCGGCCATCAAAAATCGTTAGGTCCTGTGTTATTAGTGTAAATAATATTATGATGAAGAATGAAAATGAACTTTTTTTTCATTGAAGCGGTAACAAGCAAATATATACCTGAGGCAGGGAGTTGTCATAATCAATTGTAAATTTATAATAATTAATTATGGATTATTTACACAATATTTCAAATTACATGAGCAACTATCTAATAACGGCTTAAGGAAAGCGACACTGAGGAAAATGGAATGATGGTTCTCTGCCTGGCGGTCCATGAAAAAACGTAACAGAATTATTGGGCAACATTATTGTCCCTCAATGGACCTTTTGTCTGTTTATGTTCTCGATTCGTTATCCTCCCATATACTTCAGGCCAGGAGCTTTGTGTCCAATTGGTCAAACAATTGGCTAAAAAATATGAGAGTTAATGTCAAAATATTCCGACTGTTGAGGTGACAATGACGTATACTACTTTCTGATGAATGGTCTTAGCCTGATTGAAAAATGTTGGTACAGTTACTTTCCCTACTATCCATTGATGACAATATGTTGGGGGAGGGTTAAATAGTTGTCATAGTATTGATACCTGACAAATATGGACAAACACTCAGTCTCTCATGGATTTTTTTGGTAATTGTTTTGGAGGTTTCAGGTCAAATAATATTAGACACCTGCTTTGCCGACTAATGGGCCCTAGAAGCCGAGAACAAAAATGAAATAGCATTAAAATAATTGATTTTATATTTCGAGCTTAAAAAATGATATGAGATGATCCTTGTACCAAAATGTTTATTTTTGAGTGCAGATTTAGGGAAAAATACAAAAATACAAGCTTCATAGATTTTCGTTAATTTATGTTAATTAAATTAATAAAAAAAAACAAAAAACCATGTTTAAATCTTCAAGCAAACTACTTTTATAGATTTTTTACACAAAAATTCGATTTTGTCGATAAGATCCGGGAAAGACTTTACTGCCTTCTGTGCGATTCAAAATAAACTACTTTTAAAAATCTAAAAAAAAGATCAGAAATGATTGTGTTCCTATTTAAGTTGTGAAAGAAATTAAGGTAACGACATCGAACCACAACACCCATAATACCTTTATGTACTTAAACAGAAAACACTAAATTCATGTTGATAGTTATTTTCTTAGCGTCGGTTACACTTTTTCACATTAGGGATGAGGAAATAAGAAAATATCAATATGTCTAAAATCCATTTTGAAACTTCTGTTAAAGTTTCTAACATTTGAGAAGACAAAAAAAAAAAAAAAAAAAAAGAAAGAAAGAAATGGAAGTTTACAGGTAAAGTTACAGGAAAGAACTATCAATAAATGTGAAACTCGAGCAGTGGATCAATGTAACCTAAATTAACTAATACGATTAAATAAACAAGAATATCATTGTAACGTGGTTGGAATATTTAAAATGGCATTTCATTAAAAAAAAAATATCCGCGATATATCGCTATTTTTGGCCACCGGTTCTGGTGGATATCCTGTGTCGATATCCAGAACTCAAAAATTGTCAATGTAGAATATCGATATTTTTCCCTTCTAAAACTGTAAGTATTTAATTTTTAATTTCCATGTTATTCATAAGACCATTGATAGCTTAAACGATGCATATCGGATCTTGGTTCCTGAAACAAAAAGTTTGGTTTGTTTAAGATTAGAATTAGTTTTAGCTTTATTAGGATCCGATCAACTGGGCACGATGAATAGCTCTAAGCTCTAAGCTATAATTGGAACAAAAACTGTAACAATGATCGGATGTTTCTAATTGGAAAATAAGATCCAAGTTTCACAGTAATTTTTCAATAAACGGTATAAGGTAAATTTATTATTTGCTTTTTATACGTGTTTTCTATTAGCCGTCAATTTTCCTGATGCAATCATTGAATTACACGGTCGGGGGGTTTAATTGTGCCAGTGTTGTAGCCAACTGTTTGACTAGCAAGATAAAAAAAAACCTTTGTACGGAGGGAGTGCTAAGGGGTGCCCATTACGTAGAGGTGCTCCGTAGAACCTACACTAGGGTACAATACCCATGTTGGGGGCGGTCTGCAGTGAAACTGATGGATTGGAACCGGCACAATCTGTCAAAGCGGTGCCACACAATGTGTATCAAGCTCCAAGTATATCTTCAGAATTCCACCTTCTGGAGACGATAAGCCATATTTTTATTCATAATTAATATTCCATAATTGACAGTTAGGCATTGATAAAGTTAGGCACTGAATTAAATAAATATCGAATATCCAACTTATTTTTATTTATTTTGACAAATGGATAAGTCTTTATGGACATGGCTGGGGTCTATAGCTATACCTCTAGCTCATTTAGCGTTGCTCAGTTTTTCCTAATCAGAAATCTAATATTTCTTGTTTTAAAACATTTATCGCTAGGATCTTTGACCAAGAGTTGTCTAGTTAGAATTCCTATAACAATGAACAAAATCTAGTTAAAGTTTAGTTGAAATTTAGATGGGTTTATTAGTTAGTTGCGGAATGGTGCTAACCACATGTAGGTCAATTTTCAAACTTTACTGAGATCCACATGTCACACCACATATATAAATATTTTTTAATAATATTTAGTATCAATTCTAAGCTCTAGATAACACCGTACCTTTGTAACCTCTCATGTACGAGTAGAATTGCGCTCGCCACCTATTGGTCGATTTTCAAACTTCAATATTATCCGCATATTATCGCTTTTTTAATAACAAGTGAATTGATAATCAGTTGATTTTTTTATTATTGCTAAACCGTCCATGAATTATAAAGATGATGTGGTCAAAATTTGGTACAGATTGGTTCAGTAGTTTTTGTGGTTATTGATCAAAAACGAAACATGGATTTGTCTTTTACATAATAGTATAGATATTAACATTAATATGTTATATGTTCAATAATAATAATTTATACTTTATTAATCAATTAAATAGGATAAATTTTTCAACTATTGAAAAAATATGAATATTCTTGTTATACTAAGATTTGGAGGGCTACCTCCATTCCTGAGATTCTTACCCAAATGAATTACTATTCAATCAATAATTAATCTACAAGAAGTACTTATTTTAATAATTATAATTATATTTAGAATAGTCACTACAATATATTGTAAACGCATCATAACAAATTTATAAATTCATATTATTAACATAATTAACTACCAGTCGTCTTGCATTCATGTTCAGAAAATTAACCGAGCAGTATGAGAGGTGGGGCCTAAAGATAAACTATGGCGAGACAAAATATATGTCAACAGAAAACGATGAGGTAAGCTACCCAGTTCTAACAAAGTTAAGTAGGGTCAACCAATTCTACTATCTAGGCACTATTCTCGAAATCAATGGGAGAGCGACAGAAGAAGTGAAAAAAAGAATAACAGATGGACGGAAAGCTATCGAAATGTTAAATTCAGTCCTCTGGAGTGCCAGCATATGTACCAACGCCAAAAAATAATATATAAGACCCTGGTAGAAAGCATGCTGCTATACAGCTCAGAAACATGGCCTCTAGAAAAATTGCAAGGCAAAAGATTTCTGGCTGTGGAAATGGATTTTTGGGGAAGATCAGCTAGAATATTAAAGATTCAACGAATCCGGTATGAGATCATAAGAGAAAGAATGGAAGTTAAGAGGAATATTCTGGAGGAAATGGAGGGAAGGAGACTGAGATGGTTCGGCCATATTAAAAGAATGGAGAATTGAAGAATCCCCAAAATAGCTTATGAATGGGAAGCATAGGGGAGGAGAAGGAGAGGTAGGCCTCGCATCAGGTGGAGAGATGTGGCTGAAAGTATGGCCGGCCGACGATCAACGGAAGAAGAAGCGATGGATAGAGAGGAATGGAGGAACTGTCCGAGGGAGGAGTTTGGTTAAAGGAAAATTCGAATAGCGAAGAAAAATCCTTTCAAAGAAGAAGAACTATCAGTCTAAGATTACCTATTATTATGTTTTTAGACATTTTTTTTAAATAATGGTAAAGCTTTAAATTATACATGTGGGTTATTTGATATGGTTATCATCCTAATAAAAAGAAGTGGATTTCCGCCCCAGGCCGACAGCTGAATGTCTTCCTCTGTATATAGAATATGTAGAGAACAAATTATATAGAGTATGTAGAGAACGAAGTATATAGAGTATGTAGAGACCAAGGCATAATATTTAAATTTTAATCAGTAACAGAATAATGCAGAAGCTGGAAAAAACTTGAGGGATAGATCAGAACGAATCACTAACTCAATAGCTATTCTTTTTCTTTTTTTTTTTCATTTCGCCGATTATTACCTCGCTAAAAACAAGTAGTACTTTGGAATTAAGTATTTTCTGTCTCTTCAACACTTAAGATTCCAAATTAAATGTCTAATAAAACTTCATGCAATGTAGGCCTACAGGTGAAAACTGAAGCTGTCTTCCGATCGTCTGATATTTATAACAACAAAAGAAGAAATCAAAGAAAAAAGCTGTCGTGACTCGTCCTGAGTCAGAATGGGTCACGAAGTAATCAACCTGAATGAAATTGAAGTAAACGTTTCTTAATGGTGGAAACTATTGAAATGATTTTATTTCATTCATTTTAACCGTTGCAATGAGAAACAGGATCCAAATAGTACATTAACGCTAATTGCATAGTACATTAAAAATGGCATTATTAATTGAATTTAAATTTAGGAAGATTGATAATGAATCCTAAAATTGTCTTAACTAAACTTTTTTTAATTTTAAAAACATTAGAATAAATAATTTTTCTAGTTTATTTATTTATTTCATTGTGACTTCTATTAGACAGCAGCATATATATAACACATTTTATTAGGAAGTTTAGTCATTTTTTTTCTCTAGAATAAAATTCATTTCTTTAAGATGCTATGGATGAAATTTTTTTAATAATTTCTTGAAAATTTGCTTAGTCGTTTAGAGCCTGAATCACCAGTTGAGATAACCAGTTTAAATATGGTTATAATTTTGTGAATTGTAAATTACACTTAAAATTAAATTTAAAACATTCCAAACACTGAATAAAATTCATCTACAACGAGAATAACATGATCCGAATCATGACTTATTGACCTACCTTTTGGCTCACTTTTGTTATATTTCTTTGATATTTATTTTAAAAGAAATATAATATAGTTTCTATACTTATATTGTTTTTCTAAGAGATTGGAGACAATGATTTTTCTTCATCGTTAACAATAAGTTAAGTATTTGTTCATCGTTTGTTGAGTATTGTAGTATCAAGTAGTCAAAAACCTACACATTACTGATGAATTTAATAAACAAAAAATTAATTATATGTTATTGGGAATGTTGTTGGCATACAGAGAGCAGAAATTTCGGATTCTTATGAGAACCAACACACATCCATAGGAGAGTGAAAAATTATGAGAACAATACTCTACGCTCCATGGGACATTTAAAATTATACCACATACAACAATCATATCATTTCTATTCAAAAACATTCTAAATTCACTTGTTTCAATCACAATTTTTCTCTCTTCCACCTTCCTAATCCTTAACAACGGTTGACCCCACATTTTCCATTTAGTCAATAGGAATCCTATTACTCCTCACATCAGACAAGCGAAATCCGTCAAAACATTTAAATACCTCAATTTTCAGTTGCTCATTGTTTTCCAAGGTGGCGCTTGCTACCTAAGCCTGTACTCATTTGATATTCTTAAAGGACTAGGTCCCAGAATAAAAATATTTTTCTATTCTATTCTACTCATATTTCATCAGATATCCAAAATCCTAAATTCCATGATGTATTTTAGAGAATTCCTTACATTCTCTAGAAGGAGACAAACCTAGCTGTAATTCTCAATCCTACTAAAGAAATAAATTAAAGACATAATCATCTTTTAGTCCAGTCAATGAAGGCCTGAAATAGGGTGTAGGGTGCGTTTCTGTAATCCAAGGTTTTTCTTCGGAAACATGTTCAGGGCAGTTAGAAAGTAAAAATACTAAAATTCCTGGAGTTTTCGGTCCTGAGAACAGGAAGGGGGGGGGGGCGCAAAAGGTCCCTTTTTTTGGTTTTCCTCTCATATCTTGAACACGGTGCGTCGTATGCAAAACATGAACTATTTACTAAATTAATGTTGATTAAATTCTCTACAACTTTTATTATATACACATTTTTCATATTCTGTACCGTTTCTGAGACATAAGCTTAGAAAGTGTGAACATTTTCGAAAAAACAATTTTTACCTCACGTTTTCTGTAAAACTTCCCTCCCTATCTTCTAAAACGTTCATTCTACGACTAAAGTCTTCATAATAATATTGTATAAAATTAAATTTCCTTAAAAATAAACATATATATGCTAATTTATCTTCAACCTGTCAAAAGTTACATAAATTTTAACATTTCTTGGTGATAGATGCTAAGCGTCGTTTACATTTGCCAAGCGTTTAAGATATATCTCGTAAACGGTACAGAATATCAAAAATCTGTATAATATAATAAAAGTTGTAGAGAATTAAATCTCCAGGAAAACTCGAGGACTTTTATTACGTTTACTTTCTAACTTTCTAAACATGTTTCCAAAGAAAAACACTGGATTACAGAAAACGCACTCTATAATTGTTTATTGACTGGACTATTAATTCCATTTAAAGATTTAGAAATCGTTAGAATAATGAATTCAAATATCGCATTCAAAGAAATATCGATATTAGGTTATATATAATTTGGCATTATTTCATTATATTAACATAACATTATATTAACATTACATTATTTCATTATATTAACATTACATTATAATAACATTAGAGCATAAAACTCAACCAACCGCCGCTCTCACGCCTTACTAAACCTGTCATTTTCTAGCCACGGCAGAAAGTGAATATTATTTTTAAGGAGAAAGAGCAGCGTTATTGTTCCGACCCAAATATCCTATGCTCCACTCAAGTTGGAAAAATCCTGCGTAACGGATGCTTTCACCTGCGGTTTTGTTAAGTCAGGCTTCGGCTGCGAACTTAGATCAAAGGTGAGTATTGCGGATGAGAACTAATATTACGATTGAAGAGGAACAAAAAGTTGAACAATACCATGATGATATAGAAGGATCAATACAATTAGAAATTGCTGAATTATTTGTCTTGTATATTGTTATTGTTATTATTATTATTGATTGAGGGGCTAATTTCGAATGAAGGCTTCTAGGAAAAAAAAAATTTACAATTCAGTGTAGCTATTTGATGGTTCCCCAAATCTTTAAATTTATTTTACCTGCTCGCTGTGCTACGTCCTTTATATACTTTATATACCGATAATGCAACCTAAATATCTATGTAGCTACCTATTTGCTAGGTGACATTAAAATTTCTAATTCATTTATGATTTTTATTTGTACTGTTTGTCCCAAATATAATATAATAGCCAGTGAAGTTTGAGGGGCAAGGTAGAGTTTGATAAAAATACCCTAACTAACTTTTTTCTTTATTTGGAACTGAATACATAATATATTATAAATAAATAGAATAGAAATAAAGTAATTTCTTGAATTTATGAAAAGATAAAAGATAAAAGATATAATGTGAGATAACATTACAACTATATTTTAACTTTAGTTCAATTAGAACCCTTCCAAACACATTAATTATTTCAAATATTTCAGGCTTCGGAAAACTGTTAGATTACACTGGTCTTTTTTTAATTCTGGAACAGCCTGGAGGCTACGGCCTAAGCCCGATCAAGATCTCAACTAATAAAATGTCTCGTGATTGGAGTGTGATTGAGAAAAAAATGGAAAAAAAAGAAAAAGTACATAATAAACCCGTTGGCGCAGCTATTACAGATTGATCAGAAATCAACATTGCCAAATTTTTTTTTTTTTTTTTGTTTAAATTTTTCCTTCTTCTAAATAGAAAATATTGATTTTAAAAAATAAACCCATTGGCCATCGCTGTTTGTGGCCTTCCAGTTTTTGAAAACTCTTATCAATACATTCAGGTTATTGAATCAGTATTTCGCTGTTTGTGGCTTTTCGTCACACGTCGTGTCGTACCATAAATCTTCAGCGGGTGTTTCCTCCAGACTCATTCTAGCGACATGAACATCCCAACGTAGCAGGGAGAGCTTAACCAACTGAGTTTGGATTTCTGCGTTGGATCTTCTTCTCCAGCTTCCGTCCGAGCATATTCCGCAAAATATTCTCCGGTGAACTTTCCTATCAAACTAACGAAGCAACAACTCATAGTTCTTAGAAATCTAGCATTCGGATCTATAGGTGGGAACAGGTCCGATAAGGGTTTTGTAAATTTCAAGCCTAGTATTCTATGACAAATATTGTTTTAGACCAAAATAGCAGCAATTGGCTGTCATAATACGACGTCCTATTTGGTCATCGACGTCATTTCGAACATTAACCTGAGTACAGCTGAGTACCAGAAACTCATACGTTTGGCCTTTTATACTCGTACAATGTCGATGTTGTGTCTTACTAACTTCACATGCACCTCAAATGACAGACCAGAAGGCTAGGAACAAATGTGCATGATTTATTTTCCACTAATGAGAGTCCTTTAATCTCTGCAGATTTTTCTATCTTAGCTAATGCTTCAGGTAGTGATTTTAACTTAACTGAAATTAAGCTATATTCCATACCAAAATTGCTATTTATAAAACAAAAATATTGATTATAACTTTTAAACCGGAGACCGGAATTATAATAGATAAACTTGATAATATTTCTGAAAATATTGTAGTTTCCATTCCAAGATAGAAATCAAGTGGATATAATAATTATAAAAGAAGAAAAATAAATCGTAGAAGCGACAATTAAGGAATGGATGAGTGATTTGTGTGTTTTAACTGTTTGCACAAACCGCATTCTCAGAGAAACTCTTCACGGTTAATTTCACAAACAGATTGTGTAATCTCCCTCGTTCAACTGATATTTATTTTTCATCGCCTTTATTTTTTAAGTGAAACAAGAATAATACGGTAAATACGTAATGCGTATCATCATCATCATCATCATCATCTTATGGCACCTTATGGTCCTTGTAGAACCCTAGCCTCCTCTACAATTCTCTGCCATTCAGCCTATCTTCGGCTGCCCTTTTCCATCCTCCCTCACCAGAGTCCGAAGGTATACAATACCAATGCGTATACAATACCAAATTCAGTATATCGTTAATCATTCGTTCCCCTTGAATATTTGAAGGTTGTTCTCCAGTAGCGATTAGTAAAACTGTTTCCATTCAAAACGAACTAAATGCCATAATAATTTTGGGAATTGAAAACTTCTAACCAGCGGCATTTTAAATTTATAAAAGCTAAAATATTTATTTTGAAAAAGAAATGCAAATCCACAACATAGATAAAGGGTACATAGTTTTAAAACTATAGCAACTTCTAAAGAAACTATAGCAGGGGTACAGGTAGCTTCCTACCTGTGACAAAGAAAAGTTTGAAAATTTTGGAAATCAAAAATTACTTATTTACTCTTTGAACATGAGGTTTTCATACAGTATAATCTTTTTTTTTTTTTTTTTTTTTTTTTTTTTTTTTTTTTTTTTTTTTTTTTTTTTTTTTTTTTTTTTTTTTTTTTTTTTTTTTTTTTTTGGAAAGTTTGTGGAAACTCTTCTCGTTGATGAGGAAATTTGTTATGCCGTTTTTAGTATCTCCTCAAATGTTTTAGGATTAGTACATATCCCATTTGGAAAGTCTACGCCTCATTCAAACACAATTAAATGATGTTATGATAGATAAAATATGACTCAATAATCAGAACTATTACAAAAATCAGAAAGAAGAGGGTGAGCAAAAGTTTGTTTTAGATCGCTTTAAGAAGGAATGTGCTTCAGGCACGGAGCTCTCATCGTCTACAAAAGGATTATTTCGTTCCGCCTATTACTTCAATTCAAAGCAACATTCACTAAAAATTATTCAAAAAGCGCTGTAGGTAAATAATCAGAATCTATTTTACAAAAAAAAGTCAACCTAAGTCTAAGAAAGAAGGTGAGGGTGTAGGCAAAAGTTAATTTAAGTTTTAGATATCATCGCTTTAAGAAGGAATGTCTTATATCGAGGCACGGAGCTCTAGATCGATCCTCATCTGTTCAACAAAACTTTTGGCGCTCTATTATTTCGTTCCGCCCAGTTCTATAAGAAAAGTACTTCAATTCAAAGTTTTATTTGCAATAAAAAATTGTGTCTTGAAACAAAAATTTCTTTAATGAAATTTTCAAAACAGCGCTAAGTTTTAGGTAAAATTCAATATTAGGTTTGAATTAATAGAAATTATTTGACATCCAATTTTGATTTTAATGTATGTGTTAGTAATCCAGATGGGCAGAGATTATTAAGAAACTGTTGCGGATAATGGACTGCATTTAATAATTGGATAATTGGACTAAAGGCCCATGAATCATATTTTAGGTGCTGTGATGATGGAATAGTGATTTTCAATCTTCATTAGAATCAACATGTCAGACTACATATTTAAATCTTTTTTAATAATTTAATTGAATATAAGTAAATTTTCTTATAAATTTGAAGCTCTATATAACCTTGTACCGTACCGTACCGTACCATTGTAACCTCTCATGTGGAATGGCGCTTGCTACCTACCGGTCAATTTTTTAATCTCACTGTAACCAGCTTTTTTATTAATAATTTAATAGAAAATCATCAGGTTTTATTACAGCTAAACTTTTCTGGGACTATAAAGATGATCTGGTTTGTACAGATTGGTTTAGTAGTGGTTCGTGGTGGCGATAAATGGATTTTCCTTCCATAGAATAGCGTAGAGTATAGGTTAGCTATTATTAGTTATTATTTGTCCAAAACACAGCGTTTTAAGTTCTTATAAACAGTTGAAACAATTTATTCCAAATATGTGTGCATTAATCCCTTTAGTTTCTTAGCTAAAGGTTTTTAGTACTGTTGGAAAATTTGTGTGGAATATTTGTCTTCTTAACTAAAAATGTTTTGTCTATAATTTGCCCAAATTGCAATTAATTGCATATAATATTTGTTCCAGATAATATTTTTTTTATAATGTTTACTAACGTATCCATAGTACAATCATCAGAACAAAGTAAAACTTTCCTAGATGGTATCGATGGATGTGTTCTAAGGATGAAAAAAAAAAACAATCAGCAAGGCTGGCATCGAGACTAAAGTTGTCAGAAGTTCGAGGACAAGACCTCGAAATACCTGAGGGGAAGGGGTAAGGATATGTTTTGCAAAGAGAGGATGGGATCAGGGAACGGAATTGTGGAGATTGGTCCCGGCTGTACCGAAAGGTACCTCGTCCTGCGAAGCGGTAAGCCAGGATTGATTATGAAGATAAAGAATTCTCCTTTTTTTGTTTTAGTAATTTATTTTTTTAAATTAAATTTAAAAAACACTTTTTAAATCTAGGGATCACTATCAAAAAAAATAAATTGAAAAAAATTGGTAACTATTTGTCATTAAAATCAGCCTAATTAAATTAAAACTCATGGAAAGATGGTTGCTTGACATATATATAAGGGAGGAAAAAACAGTTTTAGAATCAATTTAGAAAACTAAATCCTCGGTATAACCTTTGGCCGATGATCAAGTTTATTATTGATTTTTCCTAAAAAAAATTTTAGATTAATTTAAACAAAGGTTTGGGTATAGTCTTTACTAATTTCTACTTCTAGAAGACTGCCGCTCAATTCGCTGACAGGCAATGAACTCCATGTCATATTGAAGAGTTGTGAATATAATGACGTTGTCGAATCCATTTAACGTGAAAGTTTTCGAAAGATGTTCTCCAGACCATTTACCGCAGACAGAAGAGAAGAGAACTGCTGCTAGTTATCAAAGGTTATTTTCCAGTCCTTAATTCTCATTTCCCGAGGTAACTCTGCTGCATCATGTCTTCCAGTTCTATTCTACAGTCAGTTCTATTGTTCATGGGACAGGACGGATCTGACTACGATTCCAGCAGCACAATGACGATCACGTAGGCTGTGGTTGGACCTATCACTGATAGGCTGATAAGGGACAATTTTAATGATAGTGGCTCCTTCCTACTTAGCCGTCGCCAGCTCTCTAACATAACGTCAGGCTGTCCATCAGCTATCATTCAGCTTGTATCAGAATCACCACAAGAAGTATCTCCCATTATACGCAAAAAAAAAAAAAAAAAACAATAGTTGCACCGAACATGCCACATGTCACTTTACCGTTGAGATTGATAGCCGTTGCCTTAGATCACATAGATTTCCATTTTTTTTAAATTATTCATTCCAGTGGAGTTGCTTTACTGATACTGTAAGTTGAAATAACAAGACATCAAACGAATTGAGCACTTTTAACCCATAATCCCTATTATACTCCTGATTTCAAATATCTCGTATATCATGAACATCAATTTTATGTCACCACTATCAGATACCAATCATCGAGCAGTTATGAACACAGAACAGAGAATCTGCAACTATCGGTATAAATCTTAATACGATAGGGGAGCTACGTGCACGGATGGAATTCACAATTTTTGTTGCAATGCCCATAATTTCCTCCGTGTTTAAAACTTTTGAACACAAAACTTGTTGATGTATAATGCAATGGAATGAAAAAAAATGAAGGGAATTCTTCATTAGCTCGACACAATGCCACCCAAAACCGTTTTTGTTTCCAGTCATTGCTGGTGCTCCATCGGTTGTAATGCACACTAATTTATATATTGGTTAGCTCGTAGTTTTTTACAAAATTGAAGAAAACGTCATATATATCTTCGCCACGGGCCTTCCCCTTCAGAGGAATGATTGTCAAAAAAATTCTTCCTTAGCCAACATGTCATTGAATACCATCCGAATAAAAATACACAGCTGGGCAGTGTCTGTCATATCGATGGATTCGTCGAACTGTAAAGAAAAGTATGTACATTCCATGATATCATGTTTTAGTTTATCTGCGATGTCCTGACTCATGACTTCAATACGCCTTGTGACAGTCGGACGAGATAACTGAAGTTCTCTAATAGCAGACATGATTTCTGTTTTATTTTTAAAAATCTCCAAATAAAGTCTCACCCGCTTCAATAAATGCTTCCTTCACCACCGATCCATCTTCAAATGGTTTCTTGTGTTTCGCCAAAAATATGAGATATTTAAATGACGCGATCGTAGCAGCTTTTGATTGTTTGGGCTGGTCTTGTGAACATGGATTGTTCTTTTTTCAAAACAAGATATCAAATCACTTACTTTTCGTTTTCTTAATTCACTCGGTAGCGGAAAATCCTTTTCATAGTTTTTATGAACCGTTTTATGATGCCTCTCTAAGTTACCACGCTTAGGTATTGCAACTGACGCACGACAAATAACACAAATGCACTTACCCTTCACCATACAAAAGAAAAATTCTTCCTCCAAATCCTTATTAAAATGATACGTTTTAGATTTCTTCACTGCACTCATTTTCCCACTATTTAATAATAAACTTTGTATCGACGTAGGATCGCCATCAAGTTACAATTCAGAATGACTCCAATTCCTGCAGGCGCAACATTTATATCGGCGGTGAACGAAAGTCTCGAATGTTCCCGTCAAACGCGCCGCCCGAAACTAGGGGACTGTACTGTCTCTCGTCTAGAAACAACACGGCTTTTCTTTGACAAGTGCCGCGCGTTCCTTTGATAAAGCCACCTTTTGCCGCAAGCAGTGTTATTTTATTACGTAATACATTTTTGTAGTTTAGTTACCTACCTACTTATTAAAATTTTTTTCTTCTCGAGATCTACCCAAAAAGCACTCGCGATCGACTAGTCGATCGCGATCGACCGTTTGAGCACCCCTGCGATAGGGGAATTCCGTTATATTTAAATATCAAATCTTTATTAGAGTTATGATAGCGCCAAGTTAATAAACTATAACTATCAAATTGAAAATAATTTATTATGGCTAAATTAATTTGAATTGTAATTAAAACTGGAGCGTTACCTATCAAAGGACCTATTTTTTTTTTTAAGTGCAGTTCGGGTTATCATTAAGTGTCAACCCTTAATCCTGTATTACCATTCTATTTTCATCCCACATTAAAAATATGAGGGCTATCGAGAAAAGAGTGGAACACGAGTTTAGGAACTAGTGAATGTTAGTGAGCATGCAGTTTGTAATTAGAATTAATAGAACATTTTCCTAAATGGGGACGTTTCCGGAGAGATCGAAGTTAGAATATATAAGATAATCCTTAGTTCAGGAGTGATGTGTGGCAGTGAGCCGTGGATCATCGCAAAATAAGGGAGTACCAGGAGAGCCAGCTCAATACATGGAAGAGGAATAGTCTAAGAATACGAGTATATATATATATATAAAACCGAAGTAAAAATGGTTACTTAATCTTCGAATATTAAGTAGTAAACTATATCTGTATGTCTTTACATAGAGAGAACTAAGTGATCTGTACGGAAAGCCAGATTTGGTCTCGAGTATCAAGAAAGGAAGATAAACCAGAAATGACTCCAAAGGAAAAATAAAAATGTAGTTTAGTATAAGGAAGAAAAGTCCCATGAAAGAATATCGTTTATTTGTTCTCAATAAGGACATTTTTAATCCTTCTTCTGTTACAACTTTTTTTTTCTTTAATTGGACTTATCACCATTTAGCCAGCCACGACATCATCTATTGCCCATATCTTTCTTTATTGTATTGTATTACCTCCTTTAATGTATAATAATTTATAGAAAAGTTTAGATTA